>WUAM01000260.1:4503811-4520385 GCA_024336885.1 Actenoides hombroni | reverse complement strand
AGGTGTCCCTGCCCATGGCAGGGGGGTTGGAACTGGATGATATTTAAGGTCCCTTCCAACCCTGACAATTCTATGATTCAATGATTCTAAAATTGTGGACTGTTTCATACAGGAGGTCACGAGAGCCTAGTACAGGGCGCTTATACTTTGTATATTTTTACATGGAATTCAAACCAGGATTGTATTTGGGTTCTTTTGTGTCTGAACTACAGTTTCAAGAAATTGATTTTGTGATTTTGCTTTCAATTTCAGATTTGCAGAAAATTTCTCATATATTATAAACTGCTGGCTCATGGAAGTAATGAAAAATGGAAGGTAATTTAATCTTTGGCAACAAGAGGATCTTAAGGGCATAACTGAAGCCTAGATTCAGATACGATTTCTTAAGGGGAGAAATTGTGAGTTTGCACTGAAATAATGGAAGAAGTGTTCATACTGTTAATACTAAACCTTCAAATGACAGAACTTCAGAAATTTGGTATGAAAACATCGCAGAAAGTCTGAGTATTGGCAAGTGATAAGTAAACAGGATTTCACAGTGAAGCCATTAAGTTTTAACCCTGGCACCACCCAAGTGAAAGAGAAACTAGCTGCAGTAGAGAGAGAAAGTAATAGAATGTATATGGTTTGGTTTAGAAAAGTAACTATGTTCAGGAAGAGAGATCTTGGATTCCTCCCAGGAATGTTATTAGAGTTGAAAAAGTGCTCAGCCATGGTGAGGAAGAAGAGGCAGGAAAAACATGCAGTGACAGCTACACATCCCCCATACTACCTGAAGTAAGGACTGATTAGTTTTTGAATCCTTAAGGTTGTATTTATCTCTTTTAACTATTAAGTACCACTAAATAGTTCAGTTGTAAATCCTGAATCCTCCAGGATTGTAGCTCTGGGAAAAGGTGTACCTCAGGTATGGAGAATCTGAAAAGTCACTGGTCCTGTGAGGACTAGTACTCTCAGAAATGGATTATAAGAAAAAGAGCCCACACCCAGGAAATGCGTGAGAGAATGGGGAGAGGTGGGAACAAATGAGAAAGCATTAATATGCCATCTGATTGAGCCAGTGGAATAGGTGAATGTTAATGGAACTCAGGCTGCAGAAACATGCCGAGTACCCAGCCAAATGCCCTCAGCATTGTTTGAAAATCAGCAGTGTTTAAGAAATAACCTAATATGCTATAAAAGTTTGTTAACATCCATAGAAATCACCACAGATGTGCTGTTTTGAAGGAAAAAAACATTGGTAGCCACATATTAAAAAGTCATAAACTGGTATTTCCTCATGGTTCTCTCAGAGCACAAAAAATAATTTTGCTTCATATTGTACATTTATAACCTTGGCCATCCAGTGTGATGCTTCTGTATTCCTGCTGTCATTACACAGTGACAGGAGTTTCAATGGTAGAGGAGATGGTTTTGTGGCCATATTTCTTCTAGTAACTTCTTGCCAAATGGCATGAAGTTAGATTTTGAGCTCTCCTAGGTTCAGGAATGTACTGAACAGGTACATTACAAACACTTACTCTTAGTGGTAGTCAACAATCTGTCTCATACCAAAGTATCTGCAACTTCTATCACTAAAATGCATAAATTTGGATTTGAATATTCCCTCTCAGGGAAAAGGAGGCATTATGTCAGTCCCAAAATTATTTGCATCCCAGAATTTGGTAAAATTTCCTTGCTGAGTGCTAGCTATTTACTCACATCACTAGATCAGCACTTTCTTCTCTTCTGACGCTTGGATAGAAGACAGCTCTCTGAGCGTAAATTTGCAGTAAGCCTTTAAGCTAACAGTAGCTGATGAACTATCATTGTATTTCTGTTAGAAGTTCCTGCTCTGTGAATATGGAGTGTGGCTTTTCCTGCTTTGAAAACAGTTATAGCATCTCTTGTGTGTGGATTCTCTGGTTGCTAGTAGAAGTTGTACTCATGTTGCAGCTTGTTCAGGTGAGGCTGTCACTTACTCTACATAGCAGACAAAACTTCTGGGAACCAAATGCTCTTCCAGAGCTCTATCCTTCTCTCCCTCCCCCCCCACCTCTATTTACTGCCTTGAGATATTAGTAAGGAAAACTGACTGCCTTTGAAAATCAGACCAGGTACAGTTTCTACCCATTACACTTTTTATAACTCTAGTTTTGTGGGAAAAATCTATCATCAGAGTACATAGAAATTTGCCAAAAAATCAAGAATGCTAAAAAATAGAATAGAATAAAAAAGCTAACAAAATTTTACTTTCTGTATTGCTAGGCACACTTCCAACACATCAGTCTATTCAGTGTGGACTTTCCCATGCCCAGTATAGAAGCCAGAAGTGTTACTGCACATGAATAGTTAGCCTCTACAAGCTGTGTCAGTCTTCTTGTCCACAGGGACCGATGCTCACATGTGGGGGTGGATCTGGCAGTGTGATGTGGGAGCCAGTGGTGAAGGTCATCCAAAAGTGGCTCAGACTGTCACTGTCACTCCAGCTTGCAAGGGTAGCTTCCCACTGAATCTGATGCGAGTCTTGCCTAGCTTGTTATTAGAATACTTTCATAGGAGTGTGATTTAGCAATGTCTGTCATGAAATGTGGATGGATGTTATTCTTCTTTTAAGCCACAGAGGTCAGTACACGGGACATTCACACTGTAGAACTACAGGCTTCTAACTTAACTAGTTTTCCTCTCCTGTCTCCTCCAGAGCATCAGTTAGAAAAGACGTGGAACTTAGATGCACTGAATGGATCCCTCCAGCCTGCATTGTGGAGTTTTCCTTCCAACTTGTCCCCTTAAGTCCTGGCCCTAAAGTGGGGTTGTGTGAAGCGTGGCATGGGATGATTTTTGCGAGTTGGTTTTTTCTTTCCTTTTTGGAAAGGTGAGAACATTGGAGTGACAACAGAAGCAAAAGAGTTTTGACTGCCAACCCCTCTGTCCCCACATCATAAGGATACAAGGAGAAATTCACTGTTGTTCTGACTCAAAACATACAGATACTGAGGTTCAGTCACTGAGCACTTGCTGTGCAGCTAAGGTGCTGCATTCCCCCTGGAAAATGCTGATGTACTTTAATCCTCCCATTTAAAGCCCCTCAAGTCTGAGTGAGTTCAGTGTGTTGCAAAATTACATTCTTAATCAAGAAATAATGTCTTCTTTTAAAGGGGAAAGAGTAGTTTAAGGTGATGGAGGGTGTGGGATTGTTCTTGCATCTGCCTTACATGATGTATTATCCAGCAACAATAACAGAAACATATTTTCTATTCTTAGCACTACTTAACATGTATCCATTTTTTTGTTGGGTTTTATTTGTTTGTTTGTTTGTTGGGGTTTTTTTTAATACATCTTGGAAGAAACTTTGGTATGCCCCCTCCCAACAATATTCTAATTCACTTGTTATGACTCCTTTTGCTGAATAGCTGCTTTCATCCTGCATTCACACCATCCAAATAAGGCTAATTTTAGCAAGATGTTTTTACAAAGAGGTCTCGGACTTGCCACTATTTAGTTCTATGACAGAGTTCATGTTCAAGAGAAGAAAGGGTGGCAGAAAGCATCTGAAAAATATTTTTTTTACCAGCTTTCTCTTTTTAAAAACTAAGAATGTCTCAAGTTGTACAGATCAGAAAACTCATTCAGAGAAAAAGCAGCTACTTCACACACCAGTGCCAGTAAGAACAAGCATGTGAAAACTCCCATGCCTTAAACTCCCTGCAAATATATAAAAAAAAAACCCAACAAAAAAAACCCCAAACCCAACAAAAAACTGTCATAGCTTTCAGAATACTAGATAATGCATTTTTCAAAATGTGGAAACAAAATACAGTTTTGTTATTCTTTTGGTATACTAACTGGTTATCTCTGACTACTGCATTCTCTGTCCTTTGAGTGATATGACAGCTGTAAATTCTCAGGGGAAAATATCATAATGGGTGCCAGGCTCCAACAAATATTTAGCATATTGAAAAAATTTCAGGAATGTACTGAACTGAAAAAATATTTTTCTGTTGAAAAGCCTGTAAGCAGAAATCTGGATTTAATTCAATGTAGTGAAATCAGCTTTTTGGGTGGAATCCTGGACCTGTTCAATTCAGTAAGAGTTTCATAGGGGCAGGGCATACTTCCATTGCCTTTATCCCTGCTCCAAGATCTACTGTTACCAAGGTGATGTAAAGCCTTATGATGCTTGTAAGAGAACTATGGATGAAATTATGAGAAGCACTCTGCAATAATCATGTTGCACCTTGGGGCACAAAAACTGTGCCTCCTTGCTTGCTTTTGCTGAAACCTGTGGAACAACATGATTTGGTATTTTGACTTTCTACAGTACTTTTTGGATCAGGCAGGTCTCAGGCAGTATGATTTACATATATCTATGTGGACATTTTATTGCTGGACAATGCTATTTCAGTGCACCTTTTTCTGTAGAGTTCTAGCACTTGTACTTTTGCTGCCATAATAGCAGTGAATCTTATTAGTTTTTGCAGCTTGATTCCTCTGTTCATTTGGTGAAGAGGGAAGCTATCACACTTTTCAAGTGCAGAGGGTTACTGGCTCAGAAATCAGTTAATCCTGTAATTTGTTTCTAGTTAATAACAAAAGCCATTTAGGAAAAGAAGTATCTGACTGCACAATTTCTGAGTACCTGTTAAGAAGTCCAGATGACAGAGAGAATTTCTAATCCCTTCAATATGCATCAAAAAAAGAGCATAAAACAGAGAATAATTTGGCACCCACAAATGGACTTCTCAAATGTCTGAAAAAAAATTCAACCTTCTACTCTTTAATTTACCTAATAATTTATTTTCTTGTCTTAGTAGTAATGCATTGGATTATACAGCAAATAGAACAGATTGATGAATTGTTAACTCAATGAATGCTGGAAAAATGAGTTTATGATGAAAGTCGGTATAGATTATGAATATTTTCTTTTATAAAAATGATGGAGCATAGAGTTTGTTAAGTTTTATGACTATAGTTATTGCCATATCAAAATCTAACCAAGGTCAGTGCTGTGAGGGAGAACCACATGTGATTTAACAACTGGAAAATTACACAAGGTTCTAAATTACACAGACCTTGGATTTCTACTCTACTAAATCCACATTACATATTTATATTTAAATAAGCCCCTAAGGACTTTGTTTGACTGTTGTTTTATTTTTACTGTGAAGCATATTGCTGTAATATATTTGCCAATATCAAATATGGAAAGAGATTCAGACAATAGAAATAAAGACTTTATGTATTTTCATTTAGGCATTTGCTGATTATATCTTCTGCTTACCTTTCCTATCAGTTACCAAAATTTATGTTTTGATGGTCACATTAAAATGGTTGCAAAAAAAGTCACAATGACATATTATCCTTCACAGTAAAAATATACTTGAGTGTTAGTAAGTGACAACTTAGCAAAAACATTGTGCCTTCCCCAAAAGTGTGTTTTCTGCAGTTTAATCAACTCAATTAAGTCTCAGAAAAATCAATGGAGGGACCCCTTATCTTTCTAAATTTAGCAATTTTTTTTTACTAGGTTCCCTTCTGAAGACAAACTTTTACGGTCTTTCAAGTTTTGCTTCAAATAAATATTTAACCATAGGATATCTGGAGCTCTTTTTCTAAAAGTATATTTTCTGAGGTTCACGGTTCTTATAAATTCCCTGTACCAGGAACATTTCTTACTGTCTCTGTGTTTCTCTTACCCATTTCACTTTTCTTTTGTCCATTTCTGCTTTACACTGAAGAGAGAAACAAAAGCCAAGCAAACAAAATACGTACACTTTCCACAAATACAGAATTAAAGCTGAACATTTTGAATTTGGGAAATGTATCAATAAAGGTCTTTTCCAACAAAAAGTAGATACCATGCCAAGAAAAAGAGAACACCAGGAGCCAAAACATCTAAGAGAAACAATTATCTTGAATCCCAGTATTTTCTTGCATGGTTCTGAAAATACTTGCTGAACATTCCCTCTTGCAACATACAACAGTAAGATTAATAAATAATTCAATTACATATAAATATTTTCTAAGATCATAGAGACTGTAATACAGAAGTTATGCTAGTACATTTAGAGATTTAGAGAAATTGTTCTCTGAAATTTATATTCTTTGTGGCAATGTGTAATGAACACTACAGACACATTTCTGAAGCTCAACATATCTGAAAAAAAGACAGGGAATCCTCTTCCTTGATCACCAGTCCACCAAAGTATTTCTATCTTGTGAATTTGGGAATTTTTTTTGCTCTTTCTTCCTCCCTCTTCCTCTACCCATCAGATGTAGACAGAAACAGTGGAGCTAGGTCCACCTCAGACTTACTCTGGGACTGCTGGGAGGAAATCTCTGTAGTGGAGGTCTCCATGACAGTGAAGAAACGTGTATTGCCAAGTGCTATTCTCTTCCCCTTTCAAACTATCCCAACATTTTCCCAGAGCACTCTGTTCTCAGGAAGTCCCTGAGATGCCCTTATTCTTCATGAGAACCACCAAACAGTATGCTAAAACATTTAAATACAGCATGCCAGAGAGCAGCCAGTATAGGATTTGGCCCTTATCTTTAGTGTGCTGTTCATTCTCAGCAGGAAAGAAGTTGTCTATGGGACACAGAAGAGTGACCCAGGGACTAGAAAAAAACTCAGTTTTGTTAGGAAAGGGCTGAAGATGTTGACAGGAGACAGCCAAAAAGCTCTCTACATTTTGGGTATGTCAGGCTCTCCAAACTGTCCTGATTCACACCGAAGACAAAGGCAGGTCAGGAACTATAGCAGGTATCCTAGGGCAGCTTGTAAAAAATATTCACAGCACAAGAACCTGTGATGCCATATCTGCAATATGGAAGACATTACATAAAAGAGTTTATCACCTGATCTTTATGTGAGGGTCCAGGCTGACTACTCTGGCCCGTCTGGGAGTCTGGGATGTCTTCAACTTTAAGAGGCTATCACAGCAGCTGTACCATTAGCATTCTCCCCAGCCTCTGTCCTTGCAACATCACAAAGGACAGAAAGGGAAAGAGACAGACACACTTTACTGGGCAGTACTCAAGCAGCTTCCAGTACTAAGCTCTTCTATATACATCATGTTGAGACACAGGAGAACAGGAATCTCTAATGGATGTTTCCTCTGCTTTATACAGCACTGCCAGCTTGGCTTTGTGGCAACTATGGGTGAAATTTATAGTCACACTAGTAATTTCGTTATGAAAAATGGTCCATGTAGGCATGCATGTGTCCACCCTGATCTGATCATGTGCTTCCCTCTGCCAAAGTGACACTGCAACCTGGCATTATGGAAACGAGCTTTGCATAAATGGGGGGTGTTCCCCTGCACCAGTTACAACTGGAAGGAATGCCATGTATTCTACTTATGAGTAAAAAGACAGTGAAGTAGCATTTGCCACACCTCTTGTTTTCAGCTCTGCTTTCACTAGCATTTCCTGATCACACTGAAGGCCTAATTCAGGTGTATATTTCCCCATAGTCCTACAAACAAGGGAAACATTCAGTCACACTGGCAAGCTCCTCAATGCAAAGCTGGGTCACCCAAAGGTTGTCAGAGTCCCTGTATCATAGACAGTTCAGCAGAAAAAAGGTTGAGCATTTTGTGTAGCTTCTAGCAGCTGCATGACTGCTGTTCAGTTGATGTTTGGCATGGCAGGGATGGCATCATCCAGATAGCACCCTGTATAGCTTTACAGAAGGAAGGAACTGGAATGAAAGAAAGAGCAGGCCCTATGGAAGCAGACCACCTTCCTTAGGGAAATGGTCCATCTCTACCAGTGCGTACAGTGATGGGTTGAAAATGTAATTGTTGTGACTCATGGTGAACATTCACAAAGAAGCCAAAGAGAAGGAGACAAGGTAAGAGATCAAGACCATTGTGGAGGAGACACATGAGTTTCATGACCCTGCAGGTTAAGGCACATCAGGTTCAGTTTCCTAACCTGGTCTCATGTTAGCCTTCCCCTTGGGGCAGTCAGCAGATCTTTCAGGCTCTCAAGAGTCTAGACATAGATTTGCTCCAAGCTTCTAACCTCACATCAGCCAGGATAGAGGCAATGCCAGAGCATGCATGCCACAGCCCAAACTGTGTGAAGAACAGCTGTTTGGAAGCCACATAGGACGTAACACTTAGTTAAATCCTTTTGAGAAGAAAGTTTCCGTTTTCCTTTTTCTGTTCATTGGGCACATAGGCCTTTGTTTATTTTACTCGGCTAGTTTGGTTCCATCTTTCTTTAATTCTGCTGACTACACTAATATTTAATACGGTATGGCATTCCTAACAGTGCTTACTGGCCATATTAACCAAGATAATGCTATGCAAATACGAAACATCGTAAAGTTTTATTTTGTGTTTAAGTTCTGCAGTATCATCTTATACTATGGAGGCTATAAGGACATTAACTCTGCCTGCTCCTGCTCTAAGATTCAACTGTGGGCAGCCCCTTGGAAAGGGATGTCTGAGATCGATAAGCAGCAATAGATAATGCGTAGCAGGCAGGTGTAATTTTGTTGGCACTGAACTACCAGCACCTAGTTTATCCTTCAGAGTCCTCCAGCATAAAGTAATATGCTGGAATAAATGCTTCCTTTTGGCTCTAGAGGAAGTTGGCCACAAGCTTGCAGGCTGTCTGAATACCCCTGCTGTAGCAGGGAGACCTATGCTGCAAGTGGTGGCTAGCTCACCATACCTGAGAAGGAAGAGGGTGCCAGTTTCTTTGTCTCTGAAAAATTAAAAAAATCAGAAAACTTGCCATCACAAGCCTATAAATGCATCAGTTAGGTGGGGACAACATGAATGAGAATGTAAATACTGCTGATTTTCCAACTGTGAATTTTGACAATGACTGAAAGTCACTGTGTCCTTGGGGATGCTGCCAATGCTGACCAAATGATAGTAGGAGCTATCCATGATGATCACATTCACAATGTCCACGCTATTGTGAAAAGTGGCTGGTCAGCAACAGCAACAAGCACCACTGGGCAGTAGTTAAGGCCTACAAACTGGTGCTCACCCTCCTTTCCACAGAGAGAAATTTGGAGAAGGGAGTATATTGAAGCTGAAGGGCAGGCAGTAACTACAAACAAAGGTTTTCAGATGTGAACCTTCATATCTGCAAGTTCTGCCTGTCCAATAGTCAGCTTGGGCTGCAGTGATAGAGTCCCATTCCTAGCCTTACAGAGGCAAAATCTTTTCTGACCCTGAGAAGAGTGGACCCCAACCAAAGCCCAGACGAGGACCCAGTGTTCTGCTCTTTAAGGAGCATTTCCTCAGTAGATTCTTTTAGCTGCAGTAGCAGCAGTTTTTGCTTTATGACCAAATGTATGTGTGTTGGGGTCCCCTTCTCTGTAGTCCAACAGCATTAGGCTAGTTGCCATAGTCTGGCTTGCAAAACAGCAGCAGCAAGCAGTAGCATCTCTGAGGTGGAGGGAAGGACTAGAAAGGACGAGATTCTGGAGCATTGCTCTTACATAACCTAGTGATACATAATGTGCACGAGGCAGACAGCTGGCAAGCATGGACCCAGAGAGGTCTGCCCTGTGTGGCCACCAAGACTATGGAATAGCTACTGAGCCAGTAGGATGTGAATGGTTCTCCTGAGACTTGTACAGATGCAGAACAGCATTATGGGTATAAACTGGAAAGTAACAACTTGCTCAGTTCAGTGGTTCATGCTGTGGCACGCAGCAAAAGTACAGTGTAGACATATGATTTATGTGTTGACTATAATCACTGTTAGTTAGCTGTTAACCTCAGAGTGGATGGTTATGTACAATGACATCTGTAGCTATCTGCAGTTAATAATACATCTCATCTCACATGTATTTTTTCCACTCAGTTGTGGACCTTTCAACCCTGATAATTTATGCACCACGACTGTGACCAGTGAGCAAAAGTATGTTGGAACAATACCCTGGACATTCCACTCTGGGAACAGATTACATCAAACACTGTCTTCTCATGCATAACCCATGAAAATAATTGACAGAGATCAAAGCCGCAAATCTAATACTACACAGGGTGAAAAACTTTCAGGAGTTAGAGAAAAGACATTTCCTGAGCCTCAAAGCTTTCAGTCCAGGAACACCAGAAGCAGTTCAAACTTTCTTCAGAACCTACCCCCCAAATTAATTTTTCCCCTCAAACCCCAAAAGCAGTAATGGAACCTGAAAAATAGTGACCAGGTGAAAGTGAAACAAAGTGAATTCAAGTTTGAAACTGGACAAATTCTGGAAAAGCAGAGGTGAATTCAATTATAACACCCTTTCAGCCTGAACACTGATGTTTCTATGACCCTTGCTTAATCAGCTATCTCTCAAAAACTAAATTGCTTGTCAGTGGCTTAAAGATTATCGCATAATCTGAACCTCCATTTCACAGAAGGTTAGTAATTGAGACTTCACTGACAACTTTCACAATGTTAGCTTATCTCCTTAATACTACAGTAGATAAGGGGCTGAGGCAATCAGTTGAAATTCAGAAGGATTTCAAGAGGCAGGAGTCAGCCAAAAGTGATTCTGGCCACTTATTGTGATGGCTGCTTGTCAGTAAGATGGTAGGAATCACATCAATTTGAGGTTTTCTGCATATATTTTTATTATGTACTTTTGGGAAACAAATGCCTTTTTTTTTTTTTTTTTTTGTCTCCCTACATATAGCATTGGAGTTTCTGTAAAATTTGGAGAGTGATAGAAAGTAACATATTGCAATCACAAACTCATGCATAAATATCATAACTGAAAAGGCCACGTTTGCTTCGCTGAATTTTGATCATCATAGGTCAATAAGGAGTTTCAAGATAAACTAACTCTTCAGTGTTTTGAACATAGATTTAGCCGATTCTTAGACAAAGATCAAGGGAGACATTTCCTCTGTTCCTAAACCAAATTACACTGTGTTCATTTATTTTTCTTCATGTTGGAAAAAATGCTCTAGGCCATCCATTAATACAGCCCCATAAGTTAAGAAAATTTTCTTTGTAAAACTGCTGGAAGCTGCCTTGCTATCATGATTTTATTTTCCATTGAACAATACTGCTTCAGATTACACAAAGCTGTGGTCTGCTTTGAACTCAGTAGTCTTATTTTCTTCTCCTAAATTGTTGCTGAGCCTGTGACTGAATGTTTTTATGGAAAGAGTCTAAGAAGGTTGGGTTTTTTTGTTCGTTTGTTTGGTTTTTGTTATTAATTAAAAAAAAAATAAAATCAGTTAAGGGAATATTTCGTCTCTAAGATTCTGCATGAGACGTTGTAATGTTAGTCAGAGTACCACAGATGCTACAGTTTGGAGAATCCCTACATAACTAGGAGCTGGGACAGATCCCCAGCATTTTTGTCAAAGAAAATTCAGTTACTGACTGTCACTCATGGCTGATACCTGACTCTGTAGTCAAGCCACTTGCAAAATGTCCAATTCCCATTTTTAAGTGGAAAAACCACATTTTTCTGCTAGATTTTAATGAAAAGTTATTTAAAAATCAATAAATCCACTTTTCTAAGTTTCTCTACATAGCTGAAGGTTTAACTTAGGAGGAGTTAAAATATAAATGGCAAAAGAGTGTGGGTGGAAATATCTATACATATGGATTTGCAGAATGAGGTAGATGTCTAAGCAATATTTACACTACTTCAAGAGTTTAAGAGCATTGAATCATCTTGTGGAAGAGTCTGTTTCTTTACTGGCTATACTGAGAAGCACTTCTCTCCATTTTCCCCATAAAATCGCTGTTACAACAACTGACCCCTTCCTTCCCTTAACTGCTATATGTGGCATGACACGTAGCAGCTCAAGTATATCCCAACACTGTACTCTTCAGTTTGTTGTCCTAACATGCTTTGTTATGAAAAATGCAGCATTTTCAGAGTAGCTGGATTAACTATTCTAATCTTGTTGGATTAACTATTCCAAACTTGTTGAAATACTTTCATTTAATAGACAGTTATCATTTTGCAATACTCTTACCAGTTTCCTCAAATGGGAGAATCCTCACATGAGTGACAGGACAAATATTCCAAGTCATTCTAGAAATGTATCTGGTTTATTTCTCTACTATACATTTCAGGCCAGTTATCATACTTCTGGCCAGACATCATGTTATCATGTATTATATATCATATATCTTCTCATTCATCTGCAGAATAGGATCAAAACTGTTCAAATTTCCAGAGATCTGCTGGTTTTCTGCATCAGTTTCCTGCATAAATTTGCTTTTACAACAATGCAACAATGTTTTATAATAAGGTGAAAGCAAAGATTGTTTTGAGTAATTCTTGAAGGAAATGTTAAAAGGTCAAACCTAGTAACAGTTAGCCGAGTTAAACAATAAAGTGAAAGATGCTCCCTGCATCCTTTATCTTGTCACATGCAGCTCCTGCTGGATTAACTAGGGGAGAAGTTTGTGTGCCCAAGTGCGTTTACCACAGGAAACTTGCATGTTCAGGTTCAAAAGTTATGAAACAAATATAAACAGACACACTGTTTCTGAATCTGTGGTACTGATTATCCTGGGTGTAAACACTCTCAAGACACCTAGAAATTACACGTGTGCATTTGCACCTTTGGCTGTTTGGCCACTACCTGTAGTGACAATAAGCAATGCTAACAGGCAAACAGTAACTGAGAACTAGACAGCTGAAACAGCAAACAGTGCAGCAAGTTCACTTGGTTTACAGATACCAAAACATGATAAACACCCAGCCAGAGCATAGGCAGAGGGAGCTGCAGGGTTGGAAGCCGAGAAAAGAAGGAAAAACAAGCTAGTGCCCTGCCTTCCTGCACTGGCAGCCATTCAGCTCAGCCATACCATAAGCCTACTACAGATCCATACAGTGGGGTAGGGCTGGGGTATCTCTTCTCTGGGATCTTGGCTCTAAAGTAAGCTCACCTGGAAAGAAGCTGTAGTACTGTGAAGCTACAGTGCCTGCTAAAGGCACATGCTCTTCAGTGTGGTTTTGTTTTGGAAAGAGGATGGCTAAAAATCTTCAAAGGCTTCTTTGCTTCTTCAGCAACATACTTGTACTGTGGGTCTTCCTTGTATTCTCCTGCAATGAGATATTAAAAAAGGTGAGAAGCTGGTCGGTATTGGGTCCTACAGCTCCTGTAACACACTTCTGTTAGGAAGTTCTTTCACTCCCATTGACATTAGTGTCCAAAGTCCCTAAATAAACAAATATGAATTTTTGAGGTTTTTGGCATTTGTATTTCAAAAGGTTGTCATAGTATCCTGTACTAGCATGTTCCTGAAGAATCAATCTTAATCATTTGACAAGTGGCATGAAAATCACTGACAAAAGGAAATAAGAAATTATTAATTTTGTTTTCTTATGAAGGGTTTAAAACAGTAGAGCATCATTGTGAAAGTGGTGGTAGAAGAAGAGATTTTTCAAACTACAAAGTAGATGTACCTAAATGTATATTATTATCATGTGCTGGTATTGTTAATCCATAACTACCAATTTGCAAGTCACATGATTCCTTAATGTGTGACTGATGTAGTTTCCCCTTTTTTTTTTTTTAATATAAAAAATCTATGTTGCCATGGATCTTACTGGATATTTCTGTTAGAAGGAGACTGATAAAAAAGTCAGTTTTCTTTGATGTAATCCAGTTTTGCTTGTTTGTTGTTTTCAACAAATAATGTACAAAGACCTGTGTGCTGAACTACAGAAGAAATTGTTGTTGCCCACAAAGCACTTTTTGCCAGTGTTGTCTGTGAAAGCATTTCCCTGGTGAGATACCAAGCAGGACGGGTTTTTTTCTCCATGCCTTGTCCACAAGCCCAGGGCTGCACTCAAATCAGTACTGTCTTCCTTTAGCCCACAGTAACATGGGCTGACCACAACCTCCCTGTCTTCATCCCACCCACCAGATGCTGTGGGTAGAGGATTCTGTCACATTGCTTACAGTTGTCCCAGCAACAAAGCTGTTATACCACCAATTCCAAGCTGATTTCTTCTCTACATGATGCTATTTAATATATGTCTATAAATCTGAATGACAATCTGTAGGCTACACTTGAAAATAATTAATACAAGTACATAAATGTATTCTTTGAGTTTGTATTATATTAAAATGCAGCCTACAGGAACTTTTAAGCTAGTAAAATAAAACTGTAAATCACATATAAATCTATAAAGCCTTCCAGATCTAACATGGTGATCCATATCCAGGCCAGGTAGGTAGCAACAGAAGCAAAATGTCCGAGCATTCAGGTGACTGCATTGAATATAACCAAAATTTTTACATATTGGAAGTGAAATGTGTGCTTTCAGGTTTTACTGGACAAGGCTGAAAGCTGACTCTACTGTTTATGGATCACAAATGTAATACAATATAGAAAATAAATACACTGGTATCATTCTAGCCCTCACTGACTGGCCTCCTTCATGTGACATTAATCAAGAATTTTGTCGTCAATTGAAGCATATAGGTCAAAACCTATAGACATGGCACTTTAATTTTCCTGCCCCTACATCTTAGTTGAGTCACAGCAGTTGACCATGGAGTGGGGTTTTTTGTGGTTACCCTCACTGTACCTCTCATGTGGACAGAGGATCTCGTTTGCAGGATTGTTAAGACAGCAGTTTCTATGATTATGAAATGCAAATGGAAAACATTAGAGAATTTTTAGAAGGTTGTGCTTATTTCAGCTTTCCATGACAATTGCAGTAGGTGTAACTTTTATCTAAACCCAAGTTCTAAACTTGCCCATTAATTATTTTACCAGCCCAAGACAGGTCAAAAACTCTGGCAGGCTGTTGAGCAATTGATTGCTACACAAAACAGTTTCCTCTGAACAATGTCTCAGCTTTACAGCTATTGATGAATGTGAAGCAGAGATAAAGTGCATTCTCACTTAAGCCAGAAAGCCTTCTTGCCATCAACAGTAGGACTTGAACTTTGCTGTAGTGAATCACAAACTATACCAGAGAAACATAAATATCTCTGGGGACTGAAAGGATAACTGTGCTTTCTTCCAACTTTACTTACTGGTGGTAGCAAATGCCAAAAGGTGATAATTATGCAGTGAATCACATCATTCATAACTGCAAAGGAAACATTTCATGGTTGGTTAATTCTTAATTGATTTAATAGCTCTATCTTAAAACAGAGAGCAAAATATGCCACTGATCAAGAGTCTTGTGAAGTCCACACTTTATGGAATTCGTGCACTTTTATGGATGCTACCTAGTGAATTTTCAAACAGAAAATGGTATTTCCAACCTTCATTTCAGATCCGAGTGAAGACAGTGAAATGGAATGATTAAAAACCTCCAAGAAGAGTTTTCATCCAGTTGATAGTGTCTCAGCTTGTGGTCATACCAGCCACTCCTGCTCAATAACAACAGCTGAATTATAAGAGAAAGGAGGGCTGAAACAGGCCAGACTGGGGGAAGCAGAATGGTCAAATCCAGTGATGACTTATATCACGCTCATGATAGTACAGCTTCTGTCTCCTCTAATGAGAGAGCTGGCATAAGGAACCTCATGATGCTAAACTATCTAACCATTCTTTAGCAAAAAAGAGGCAAGATTAGAGAAACTTCGGCAGGATTGGAACCACTGCAGCTCTACCCATTGTTCCCTTTCCCTTGGCCAATATTTTATCTTTCACAGAACAAATTAAGCTTGGTCTGTTCTCTGCAGGCAAGATGACAATACGTGGGGAACTTCCGCTGCTCTGGAGCAGAGCACTCTTGCCATGGCTTTTGCATGGTTTGACAGGTCTCCACATGTGTTTCTATTCCTTGATGAGGCTATTCCCTGTTTGTGAAAAATTGCTGGATTACATTGATCAATATAGAATACCTGGACATTTTACAAGCCTCGAAGGCTATGGTTTATCTGAAATATATTAGCACTTTTAGTCATTTTCACAATGGCATAAACACTGAAAAGTTTCTCTTTTTGCTCAGAATATGATAGTGATTCAAAGATAATTAGAGATACCTGGTCTTCATCTTCGTTCAGGTGAGCTGGGGAAAATCAGCTCTGTAGTATTTCCTCTTGCTCCAAGAGGTAACACATCTCTGGACCAGGCAAGGCAAAAGGTGGGACATGGAATTTCAGGCATAAGACTGAAAATTGTGTGTCAGAAAAAAATCTCCCCTTCCGCAAATCTGAAGATACAGCAAAACTGTGAATTCTAGAAAAACAGACACACAGTGCTTGAGATAAACAGAATTCAGCGCTTGAGATAAACAGAATTCAGTGCTTCAGTTTCAGTAAGTGCAGCTTTTGTCTTTGACATATTGTACATGCTGGGCCAGGGAAAAAAAAGAAAAACAACAAAGAAAAAAAAAGGGGGGGGGGGGGGAGATTTCAGGCAGGAGTCCCTTTCAAGTTCTGATCTTATCTTGCCTGAAAGAAAGGACATAGGGATGTAATTTTAGATAAGGCAGCAAACCGCTGAAGAGCCACCTCCGCGCTGTGCTTTTCGGTGCTGGTGCCGGGGCCAGGGCCGGGCCTGGGATCGGGGCGGGCAGGAGCGGAGCATCCCCGCCGCCGGGGCAGCATGGCAGCTGCCGGGGAGGTGGAGTCAGCCACTGACCTGCCAGCATCGCAACACGGGCACATTATCTGCTTGGAATAAATCCTTCC
>WUAM01000260.1:4492135-4503408 GCA_024336885.1 Actenoides hombroni | reverse complement strand
GGCGGGGCGGGGGGGCGCTGGCGCGGGGGGGGGGGGGGGGGGTGGGGGGGGGGGGGGGGGGGGGGGGGGGGGGGGTGGTTCAGCCGGTTTGCTATGAAATCCGCCTGTATCCGCCGAAAGGTGAACGCGTTGTTGTGCGATGTGGGCTGAGGATTTGTCGGGCGTTTTAACCGCTTTTTATTCAGTCCCTCCTGTTAATGCAGACGCTGTCCGTGAGTTGTAGATAATCTAAAATGGGAGGTGTTATCTGCTTTTCAGATGCCTTTAGTTTGCTCAGGTATTTCAGACCTGGTGATGAATTTGTTGAGCGTTTGTGCACCGATGTTTGGCCAGTTTAATCATCCTTTTTCTCTAGCTTTCTAAGCATGAGGCCTGTGTCTGCTAACAAAATTGCCATCTTGCTCAAAAAAGAACATACAGTTTTGACACACAAAAAATTCAGATCAAAAAAATTCCTAAAAACCTGAGCAGTATGCGGATGAGCAGAGCAATATGTTAATTTCAAGTGGCAGGAGGATATATTTTCATATTTATTTATTTATTAACCCAAACCCCTGTGATTAAGATTTTTTTTTTGTGTGCATTGTGCCTATTTGTTTGTTATCAATATTTAGTATGATGACATGGAATTTGAGAGGAGGACCTCTTCCTACTTCATCTAGATTTTTGGACCTCTAATTGTTAAGCTGCAAATATATTAAGAAGATAGGCAATTATAACAACTGCCTTTCCTCTCATCTCGTTTCATGATCTGTTATCTGCTGTTGTGGGAAGGAAGAATATCGGAATAGTAAGAACTTACCCTACTGCAGGTAGGGAACTGAGAATTGCCTAAACAGATGTTTCTGACTATTAGCTGAAGACTGCTGAAAGCATAAATAGGGAAAATAGTGAAAGAAAATTAATAACAGTAGAAAACCAAACCCAACTAAAAATAAATGGTTATATTTGCCTTCCATTGTGAATGGAAGGCCCAGGCAAGTCCCTGTTGCAAGCAATGGAAGCTTATTTGTTAGTCTTTTCTACAAGCAAGTCCTTAAAATGTTACTGTGAATATGTAAAACTCATTCCTATATCAGACAGCTGTGAGATGACGCTTTACTGATGACTCAAAACACTAAAAATCTTACTTGGGGAGAGGTGATTCTGCAGTCTTTCTTCCTGTCATTCTCTTACATTATGGCTATGCTAAAAGTTATCTCTCTAATATAATAAAACAATTTAGAAGTCATGATTTAAAGGTACAAGTGATACAAAAAGTCCTTTAAAATTTCTTACATGTAGAAAATGCAGGAATATAGAAATACAAGGCATTCAACACGAGTCAGTACTGAAATACTTAATCTCTCCACTTACTTTTAAATACACTGAAGAGACAGAATTGATATCTTCTATTTGTTTGCTAAAACCCCCTCAGCTTTAAATCAGCCACTAGGACAGTGTTGGCTTTCTAGGGGGTTTTGGTTTTACTGAATTTGTTTGATAATTTGGAATTTAATGGTAAATTATTTCCAATGCCAGCAATGTAAAAATAGGTAAGGGAAAGATATGTGAATATAGGGATGTTCTCACTGTATCATGTGATAGTCTCTGGCATCACATTTCCTTGACTCCATCCAATTTTGTCCTGAGCCAAATTCCATAAGCAACTGCCCTACTCTTTAAAGGTATTAATCTCAGAATAATGACACTTTCCTCGATTTGCAAACCCAGACAAATGGAAAAATCAAGAAAAATCCCATACTTAGAAAATTAATGTATTTAATAATATCTGAAAACAAAATTCCTGCCCCAAGTAAAAGCTTTTCCTTCAAAAGGGCTGTATCACATGATGTCCATTAGGACTTGGCTTTTTTTTTTTTTTTTAGCTTAATTGAAATATAACTTTAGTGACTAATGGTTCATAAATACTAAAATAAATCTGATATAATATAACTGTCATAAAAAAGCTGAAAAAAAAAAAGTCCATACCAGTCGGACCAGTCATTTATTTAGGTCACTACTCTGTGTTTGACAGTGGCAGAAGGAGAGCATGTAAAACTGGTCACATTCTGCACCCTCTCAGCATCCACAGTCATATTAGGGTCCAAACATTCCTAGTTTGATTAGTGTCATTTATGGACCCCTCTGTGTGAGTTTGCCAAAGCTCCTTCTAAACACTCTTTACCTCCACAGCTCGCATGGAAGCAAGTTCCAGAAGATCATGGCTGTACAAACAATTTACTTTAGGCTATCTATTAAAAAGTTCTTAGTAGTTTCATTCAATACTCCTTGCTTCTAGCTTTGAGGATTTGATGAGTAACCGTTCCATGTTCACCTTATCCACGCCTTCACCATAAATCTTGATTACAACCCACCAGATTCTCATAATTTCAGAAAAAGGTCAACAATGACCCCAAGACCTCTTTCCTATGTAGTAACTCTCAGTTCTGAGTCCATGGTTGTGTAGATATGGTTTAGGTTATTTTTCCTATAGGTATCAGTTTATGTCTACTTGTGTGGAAGCTTACCTGTGTCTCTTTTGCCCACACACTCTGTTTTACAAGGCTTCTGGAGTTTTTGTGCCACAGGTAAAGCATTTGGCTATCTAAGACAGCTTATGATCATCCACTGACTTCAAAATGTCATTGTTTTCTCTGTTCTTCAGGCCACTAATAAAGTTGAATAAAACCAGTCCCAGCACCAGACTTTGAAGGATTTCATTGTTGACTCTTCTCCATCCTGAAAAGAGAACATTAAGCCCTAGTCTTTGCTTCCTGCCCTTTAACCAACTTTGCCTGTAAATAAACTTTTCCTCCAGTACTGTGGCAACTTAGTTTCTCTAATAACCTCGGATTGTCAAAAGCTTTTTTGGATGTCTCAATATATTATGTCCTCTGGGTCACTTTTACCCATGTGCTTTGTGGCAGCATCACAGGACTTGGGCAGGATTTCCCTCTGCAAAAGCCATTCTGGTTCTTTCCCAACAGACTCTGTGTATCTACTTGCTCAACAATCGTGTTCTTTCACATGCTGCTGCCATACTTAATTTTGCTAATGATACATTGTCTAGTTGTTCATCAAAAGACATGATACCTTTAGGTCTACTTCTGAACAATTTAACTGCTGTCTCTCCTTTGCAAGTAAAAGTAGCAAGTTGATAGCAGAAATAGAAACCAGGTCTCATGACGCTTATCTGTTAGACAAAATTGCTTTTATTTGTTATTTTTGAAATGGTATTTCCTAGACCTTCTGGACCTTCCCTGGACCTTCTGAATAGCCAGGTCCCTAAAACAGTATTTTATGTACTAAACACAATTGTTCTATCATTATACTATCATTAGAACACAGAGTGATGAGTACTCCTACAAACATACATGTGCAGTAATGATCTTTTCACAAAGTAAATATCCTGTGTATGAAGGCTATGTAATTTGAGTACATTTAAGAGTTGCTAACAGTCACTCATTGCTAAATAGAATAATATATACTTCCAATAATCTTTTAAAAAATAAAAATCAGTAAACCTACTGTCTGCCATGAGTATGGATTAGAGTGGCAAGGTAGTAGAGTGGCAAGATAGTTTAGGATAATTGCCAAAACCCAAAATGTGACAAATCAGTTATAACAGTCACAAAAAATGAACAAGCAATACTTCTGTACAGACTAGAAGCATATCTTGTTAACATGTGTAGAGATACATCCGGCTATGGACAGGTTGACAGATAGAGAGCTCTGAAGATAAGTTTACTTCATAGGGGGACTTCATGCACTGTTGCTAATCGGTTACTTTATTTACCACTGTTCCATATCATTTGTCTTTGTATATTGGCAGCAGTCCTCCTGAATGCCCTTCTTATAATAAAGAATACATTAGATTTATCCCTGGTGTAACAGCTGTCTTCAGTGGAGTTAGCCCAGCAATCAGTTTGGCTCAGCATCTCTTGTTCACACAGTACTTAGGAGGATTTGAGTTGCTTGAGTGCATTCATCTTTGTGATGTTATGGTAAGGTATTTCCTTTCAACTATCCCTTTCTCAGTCAGACTTTAAGATACACTGCAATTTCTCATGATAATGACAAATCTTTTTACTTTCCAAAGCAAATTTCCAGCATGTGTGAATGAGTGTTGTTTCCTTTTGTTTTCAGTCTATTTTCCTTTCCATAGTTCTTCCTTTTCATTCAAAAAGCTTTAGAACACCAGTCAATTTTCCCAGCGCCTCTATCAGAAAGCCCATATCATTTGCACTTTACATAGGACACATGTAAATGGCAAAAAATTTATCCAGGAGTTTATCTAAGTCAAAGGCAAAATTGAACCCAGCAAGCCTAACCTTTACTCTCCAACTACATCTGCTGGGTTGCTAGATCTCAACCTATTTTTAGGCTAAGCTGACATTTCTACCATTGCTTTATGTGTGCATTTCGTTGAGATAGGAGGTGATATTACAGTTAAGTTCTCCATAGTCCAGCTGCTGTTCTTCCTGGAAATGTTTGATTTCACTTCAGTGATGTAGGAAGGGCTGCAGCCCTGAGGCAATATCAGGAACCACTTGGGGACCTTGGCTGGTTGTTTCCCCTACAAGCCAAGGAATCAAGTGCCACAGGCACTCCACCATAGAGGTCCTAGCTCTTGGCTAAACTTCTACTCAGTTTGCTATTTTGGCAGAAGAGGTAAAGCTGGTATGGCCCTTGCCTTTTACTGGTGTTTTGGTTTATCAGCCTACAATAGACATTTTACCGCAACTGCTTTTGAGTGCCAAACTGATTTTTTGCTTTTCAAGTGTTGCGTAAAGGTGGACAATATTAATTTTTTTGGTTTTAGTATACAGCTTAGAGCAGTGCACCTTACAGCTCAGCTCATGCTTTCTGAGTCCATAACTGTTTTCTAAGTTAACATCATGGTTAGGAAATGTTTAACCTATTCTGGAGCCAGACATGTCATTCAAACATGTCATTCTACTTAACTGCTTATAATGAAAGTGATGCATTTAAATATCTACATTAATTCTGGACATTTGTGACTCTGTGCATTATATTTTTTTTTTCTTGTTAATGAGTCTTCTTTATTTAGAAAACAAGTTCGTTTACTTTGGGTTCCATTTATTCCATCTTTGTGCTGTGGAACTTTTACCATAAATGATAAATTTAATACAAATGAGCTTTGTAATACACTATGCTGAAAAGCATTCTGTAGTTTGGCATTTGGGACTGGAGGTGGATAAAATTAAAATAGGAACTGCAGAGGATAGATAAGTGATGCGGGATTGGATTTAAAATCTTAGTTTGCAATTTGCTCCTAAAATATTTGTTTTGAATTAGCCATCAAGGGACCTGCTTATTAGTGTCAGTTTAGATTTAAACAAACTCTTGAAACAGCAATTATTCTCAAAAGATTTAGTCAGAAAATCATCAAAAGGTCATTCAAATCATGGTTATAGTGCATTCATGGTACTAGTTTAATTAAATTCCAACTCAAGAGTAATTTTTTTTCTAACCCACCTCATAGAATTGCGGACTTTTAACTTGTAGCTGTTTTTGTTTGGTTGTCAGAACCACAACCTGATTACAGTTTGGATCACAAACATGATATTTACAGTTTACATCATGCATATTTTCATAGATAACCTGCAATCCAGCTGAGGATTGCCCATCTCAACCTCATTTTTCTCATCATCTTTATCATTAAAGTCACTTAATATGTCTTTTGGAACTGGAGGAGATCCAGAGCTGTCTTTGGTTTGTGTGGGTTTTAAGATAATTTAATTATTAGTGAAATTAAACTAACTTATGATAAAAATAAATATTATGGTGTAACTTCAGTGCATCACATAGCCAGATTTGCTCTTTGGTTTTTGATTTCCTCCTCTCCCACATCATGGGTTTAGTTTGACTCATTCCCACTGTATATATGTGAATTAGAATTTACCTTGTTATATTGGAAGATTTTGGCTGCTATTTTATTCCCTGAGCAGTATTTCCTTTCTTGTTCACTAATTTTGATTTATTTATTTTTCTTTCTCTAAAGATTGTCAGGATGTAGTGTTGCTATTTTCCTTCTTTTGGAGTGTTTCTGTTGGACTCTATCTTCTTTCCATTCTTCAGCTCATATAATTTTATTTTTCCTTACCAGGAACTTTTCAATTAAATAATTTTAAATTGACATGTTCTTATTTACCAGACCAAAATGAGTCACAGAAGGCTATTGTTGTCACAGAAGTTTTGTGAAAGCATCAGCAGGGTTCTGATGAAAATCTGCCTATTTTCTTGGCTGCCTACCCAGGAGATTACTGGGGATCTGAGAACTGTTCTTCCTCAAATCAGCAGTGAAATTGGAGACTTTGGGTTGCTGAGCTCTACAGTCCAATGTCAGTTCTGCAATCTGGAGACCTAACCATTGCTAGCTCTTGGTTTCTGGGTCCACGGTCAACGTATTGCAGCTCTCACAGCCCACACTGAGCCGACACATCTCAAAAGATCTGAGAGACTTGCATTTGTCCATGGATTTGAGAACTTTTCTTCACTCTGTGAAACCAGGAACCTGGAAACTCAGATAATTCAGGCTTGTTCGCTGTTAGAACACTAATTTGGTTTCCATGCAGTAGACCTGAATCCTCTTCCCACCCCCTGTCCTGCAAAATTCCCCTTTTTAGAGCTTGGGGTTAGAAGTCTCACTTCTGAGCTTTTAGGGTGCCAACTCTCCAGGAGGGCTGTCAAAGGAATGGGAGTCTATCAAAGTAGGTGTGAGCAGATGAAATTGCAAGTTGTGTAATGTTGCACTGAAGTTTTAAAAATGAAGTGTTACTGTTTGGAAGGCGCAATTTTTTATACAGAAGCAGAGACATTTTCAACAGTTACTTCATTTTCCATTAGTTGCATCTGTCTTTTACTTTGCTGGATTTTTTAATGTGAATAAATAAAATATTTAATTCATTGTGAGTGTCCTGGATTGCCTCCAACATAAGATAGATTTTAGATTTAATGTACCAGATTGATCTTTATCTTACACCAACAGGGACATGCTGGAGGAGTAAGAAAAAACTAAGCAAGAGTGATCCTGGGCACTGACTATTTCTGTTCTCTACACAACGACTGGTTGTACATTGCTTAGGGCAAGGATCCAAACAAACCTTGGCAAATTCAGCACAGTCATGAAGTCTTCTGTGACATTCTCTTTCCCAAATGTTGTTATCTACACAAAATTACTGTGTATTACAGATGGATTTGGCCCAACAATGTTATTCTTGTGAGGCAGTAGACAAAACTCTACGTTCTGTTTCTGGAATCTCAAAATATCAAAAAATGATCACACTTTCTCCCTTTTCTTTGAGCTTGAAAGAGGTGGCACAGGTAAAACTGCTACATGAGCCATAAAAATCCCTTTTTTTTAAAGTGAGTTATAATTTTTCTATTGACAACATAATAAAATATTATCTAAATGATGGTATGTCATTGTGGTTTTTCAAGTTACTTCTTTGTTACAGAAGATTAAAACTAAAACTTTGGAGTGCAATTTCAGCTGAATTTTAAATTTTCTATTTATTTGGGCAAAGTTTGCATTGGGTTTTTTATCCTCTCTGTTTTTAACTTTTGGGTATCACTACTTATGGGATGAAATTTTAGCTATTTTGCGCTAGATATATAATTTAAGAACACAGGCTCCATGGAAACAGTCAAACTAACTTCCAGAATCCCATTAGGCTAGATTCATAGTCTCCATTTACCTTTTATTCTTCATGCTCATAAGCTTCTTAGTTACCTAAATAAAGTACTGAAACTTAGATGGCATTAATACCTTCTTCATTTTCTGTTATAATAACCAACTTCATCTGTTCACTACTCTTACTTCTGTAATGTAAGTCATGTTTCTCATACTGATATATTAATATACTTTCTCTTGTAAAAAAAGCAGAAAATCATTTTTCATCATCTTCATCCATCTCTCTGTTTTTAATCTTTGGTCATCCCACTGGAAGTGTCATGTGGAATGGGTAAAGCTGTTAAAACATGGCACATATTTATCATCTCAAAACACTATGCCTGTGTAGTAGAAAGAGTCTGTAGGATAGTTGACCATTTAAACAATAGTTAATTCAATGTTTACTAATTATATCTAATCTACAGTGAGTTCAGACACATACTGACCTTCGTGAGGTGAAGGACTTTTACCAAGAGAGCACAGGACTGACCTATGTGAGGTGAAGGACTTACCAAGAGAGCACAGGAACTGTTTTACTAGATCAGACTAGTGGTGCTTCTAATTTTCTAACCAAAACATCTGATCTAGAATACTAACTAACAGGCAATGTAAAGGGAAGTGAGGGGAAGCATGATCCATCTGGGAAGATGCTTCCAACTTTATATTCTGAAGCATGAACACTGATGGAATCAGTGGTCCTAATCCAAAGGTCATTAAGGCAATGAAAGAATTCTGACTTGAAAAGATTCATGATCTAGCATTTTGGCTTTTATGGTTTTGGTTCTATTTTCACTTAGTTTATTTTACATTTACCTGAGTATTAGGGCCCTTCTATTCTGAATGCTTTTTCACTTTTGAAACTTGATTTTCATATACATATATTTCTGTTCCCAATGTGCACTGTATTTCTGGTTTGGTTTTAGTGTAATTTTAAAAGAAAAATAATAAATTAAGCCTTTCTCTAAATACCTTGCTTTTCCCACATCATGTGAGTGGGAAGGCACTTTCTCCCTTGTGAAATCTGTATACTGACTCACTGTATTAATTGGAAACATCATTTGTCTTTAGATTTCTAGTTTTCTATCTATTCCTTCTAGAGTTAGATTGCTCTGTCCATAATAATGTAAATATTTTTCTAATCCTGGAATTGGCAGACCTCCTTTGGATTTTCTATGCCAGACTTTCATATTTTCAATAATGTGACCCTCAATAAAGACACAGCTGGATAAAGTCATAAAACAAGCTCTAAAAACCATGGAAAACCACATACTTCAATTTGCTGCCTCTAAACCAGTAAATCTAAAACTTACTGCACTCAAAAAAATAGTACTGAAAATCATTAAGACAGCATGTCTTCAGGCTACTCTTTGATTTCTGTCTGTGCATAGTAGGAGACTGAGGTTGGAGTGGAGGATTTGGGAAGTTTGGCTTTGGAGTGGTCAAGGCTGGAATCTCTAAGCCTGCTGTTAAAGGGCTCAAGTGGGTGGTATTTGATCTATCAGTGTCTGATGGATCAAATACCATGATCTATTTGCAACAGAAAATACACACTGACATTTCCTGGTTTGCAGGTGTGCTCTGCCTAGACAAATCCCTACCATGAGAAAACAGAGTACTGCAAATCTATCTTTAATAGTAATCTTTTTGTGGCCTGACCAGCTGAAATGGCCTGGTACTGCTGCTCTAAAATAGACCGCTGAACAAGGCTTAATTTTGAACATGCAACAGAAAAGCCTGTATCAAATGGAGGAATTTAAACATACATTTCTCTTCAGTGTCCCTTGGCTGCATGCAGAATTCTTTCTCCCCACCCCAGCTTACTGCTGTGAGCAATACAATAATTTTCTGTATATTTTTTTTCTAGAGCTAAATCTGAACAATTTTGGCAAATGTAGTAAGATTTATTCACTTGAGGAAACACTTTTTTTTCCCTAAATTCCTGTTAGATATGTCTTTTTAACTGAACACATAGAAACACATAGAAAAAAAAAATAGGAAATTCCTCAGTTGCTCCCTTCTTCTCTAGATAAATGAAATATAGTATAAACTAAAAGAGAAAACCTATTATGGATGAGCTTTGTGTTATGATGTCAATACCATATTGCGATGCTACATACACTTGTAATAGGTTACTGTTCACTGCGTCCGTTATACAACTGCTACTCAGCTGTATCTGGGTATACATGGTACTGATCTCCCACTTTTTACAGATCTAAGCAGACAGGGGTTTTTTTAATCCATACTGTTAGGTAATTTGTTCACTCTCTTGCTAACATTAGAAGTCATTCCTTATAAATTTTTCAGCTCTTTTCGAGTATTCCTGTTTCACTTGAGTCCTTTAGTAAATTAGACCTGCTTAGAATTTTCTTGAATATTTTCCCCCGTCCTGTCAGGTTTGCCCCAAGGAAACATTTTTACAATGCAGAGCTTAAGGAGTCTTTACTTTAATGATTTTTGGTATTTTTTGCTTTGTTTGATTCTTTTGACATATGCAACCACCCGACTCTGTATTACAGATTGATTGTGTGTTATTTTACTGCACTTGGGAAATCTTTTCAGAGATGGAAATATAAAAACGTTACATGGATCAAGTACAGTTTTCATGATTCTTATGAAATAGAACACAAACCACAGTAAATGGCAGCATCTATTGGCAGTTCAGTTTTCCTTTATTCTTTTTCCAAGATTATGCAAAAAGATCATTTATTGTATATTTTGTTTAACAAGTATAACACTATACTATCTTTGTGTGAAACAAATTGTAATAGCATTTGGTCTTTTGCATGTTGTACTTTTTCACCCTCAGGAATTATGCTAAACACATGGATTGCTGGGGTCAACCAGGGTGAAGAAAGCTCACATATTCCACTTGGCCTCAAACCATACCAGCTGTGCTCCTTTTTTCTCATTAGGCTCAAGCTTTTGGCTTGCACAAGCTCTTCCCTTAGCTTTTGCATGCTTGCAGTGCTGAAGCCTGTCAGAGTCCTGTCGCTAATTCCCAGAATTTGGTTTCTTCTTACTTTTACTCCATGTGTAACATCACAAGGTGGGTAGAGAAGGCATCTCAATTCCCCAGGCAATCTAGGAGCCCAAGGGAAGACAAGATGACAAGACAGACAAGACAAGGCATGAAAGACAAGAAGCCACCTTTCTAGGGCTAAGTCCATGCCGCTAACCTAACTAAGGCTGGCCCCATTCCTTGGCTTTGGGTCAACCTTTTCAGCAGAACAGAGCATTGTGAAAGCAGTCTTTCTTTACCCTTGGAGAATCACTGAAACTTCTTTGTACAGTCAAATGTCAAGGTACTTGATCAGCTTTTATTTGGAGTTTGTTTCAACAGGCTTTTGTTGTAGAGCAATGAATTTTAACTGACTGAACATGAATTTTAACTGACTGAACAGCAGAGAAGCTCCTGAGGATGTGGACTGTGCTAGGTCATTCCCTGCTTATCTTTAGTTAGCAGCTTTCTCCTGTCTGGGAGGGTTTTCTGACCTTTCTTCTTTTTTTTTTTTCCTTTTTTTCTTTTTTTTTTTTTTTTTTTTTTTTTTTTTATTAAGTTTTTGTTTTTATTAGCATTGGTCTTCCTTAAGGGATC
>WUAM01000260.1:4447573-4492035 GCA_024336885.1 Actenoides hombroni | reverse complement strand
AATATATATCACTTCACACCTGCTAAGATAAGACTTGTTGAGTCTGGCAGCCCAATTTTCCAAAGGCTTGTTACGCAGACCGTTTTCTGATGCAGGGACTGACCAGGTCATTTCCTGCAATTGCTTCTTCTGACAAACAATTTTCTGCAACAGTGCCAGGCAACTCAATGAGAGAGGAGAGGCTCACTCTTGCACTCCAAATATAATCTTTAATGATGTCCAGCACAGAGATTAAGGCAGCAGTGCACACGGAATAATTCAGGTTGAGGCAAATGCATTGCAGAATTCTCAGTGGGGCAATGAGGCAACAGGAGATAAAAAGCACAGAGATGGCCAGAGTGGGCAAGTGGATAGCTAGGAAGTTTAGGAGTTGAGAGAAATTCATAACAGTCATAGAAATGAGCTGGGAACACAGAGCAAGAGCCAGGACTCATGATGGTCTGAGAAGACAAAGAGAGAGCAACAGATCTGGGAGGTGTAAGTACAAATGAACAGCAGCAGGGCAATCAAAAGAGAATAATATGAACACAGAAGTAAAGAGAACATGGGATTGAGAGGCAAGGTCAGAAAGTACATTTCCCAGGATCTGAACTTGGGAGTCTGGAGTTGTTACACACTGCTGACAGTATACATCTGTGAAAAGCACTGGAAGTAATGCTTCATTCCGCTCTACCATCTAGCTCTTATTACAGATAAGAACTTGTTACAGCTACCAATTACCTATTTCAAGCACAACTGTCTGTTCTAACCAAAACTGAGAGATGATATAACTCCACATGATACAACTGCTTCTCAGTTGACTTTTAAATAGGAAATCACATCCAAAGCAAACTCCTTTAAAAGGCTGACTAGCTAGTTACCAAGTGAAGTATTCAGAAAATTTAAAAAATTCCAGAACTAAAGCTGACTGCATAGGCTAATTTCAGCTACATACACATTGGCATGGGAACTCTGCTCCAGTCCCTGAGCAAAAAGCTACTCAGTATTTCCTTTATTTATGAATTGGCCCCAACTACCATTTCATATTCTGTTCAAATTCTCCAGCGCATACACTGAATTTAAGAACCCTTACACACAGGTACTTATTAGAAAGCCTATCTTATATACATATTAAATATAGCCCTAATTTTATGTGTATATATTTGACAGTAAATTTTCCATGCTACATTACTATTTACTTAACAGTTTAATTCATGTTTTTATTTCAAGGAGTAACTGGTGACACACCATATCTTTTTTCTGTATTTCTGTATCTAGATACACACACCCCAAAAAAAAGCACCCCAAAGAAACCACAAAAAATTCCACAAACTTATTAGAAATCGCAGTAACAGTATTCACTCTCAGTATCAAATAACTGAGAATTGTAAAACAACAGAAATTACTCCAGCTCATACATCATCTAAAATATATGAGTGTATCTTTAACAGTGTTGAATTGCTGAGGTAAACCTAAAAGGAAAACAGCAATTCCCCTTACTTATTTTCCACGGTTGCATTTTTATTCAACAGGTAGCAAAGAGCTAAAATATAAAAATCCCTTAATTTCTTGAAAATGCAATACAAAACTTGCAAATGGTTATTACATTCCACTTCCAGCCCCAAGAAAAAAATCCAAGCCACAGGAAAATTACAAAGACAGATCTGTACCTCAATGAGAAATGTGATATGCCAAATGTTATATTTTAACATTTGAGTGTTTGGAATTATTTCAATACTGAAAGCTGAAAGACTGTTTTAGAAAGAAAACAAACAAATGAATACAAATATCACGTTTTCTTGTTTTCTCCTATTCTAAATTCCATTAAAAAAAAAAATCATTATGGGGCTCACTCATATCAGGCAAATGAAGTTTATGCTGTGATCTAACACCTCTAACAAAGTGATCAGCAACAGAACAGGAGTTTATTTTAAATTATGTCAGTCTCCCATATGAAACTATGAGGATCTTTCTTTCACATCTCTTTTATAAACTACTGCTCGCTCTGTATGTTATAGAGTCTAACTACTCTGATGTACGTTCTTAGTACACTATATCTTCCTAAACAAATGCAGATGGCAGATCTGTTTCTCTTAACAACTGACTTAGTATACGGTTTTTTTTCTTCCATTAGTTTCATAATTTACAAAGACTAAATAATGCTAAACTGAACATTCAAAGTTGTAAGCAGAAAACAATGTTTTGTCAAAATTGATTTTACAATGTTTCAACTCAGAAGAGAAGCTGCCAGAAAAGCACACCAATAGTGGGATGGGATGGGGGGTGGGGAGGCAGGTCTGGTGGTGATGGTGACTCATTTTAACTATGATTCATCAAGATTTTCCTCCCTCCTAGGATTTATACAGCTATCAGAAACCACTACGAGAAACTCAACCTTTCATTGTAGCATATGCTTTGTGTTCTCTATACAGTATGCTTTTATTACTCTCCCTTAAAAAAATTAGTTTTATCATTTCATCAAGATACCATAGAATTTTGCAGTAAAATGGTTATCTGGTGAAGAAAGAAGTGTATCAGAATCATCTCTTTTATGTGGCTGATGCATAATCAATGATCCTCCCTCTACAGATGGCTATGAAAGCATCCAAAAAAGCTTAGATGTGAGAGTTCATCATGAGCCACAAGATGCTTTTTTTTTTCCCCTTATTTTTTTAATTAGATTTTTAACATGCACCCTCCTCCCTGATCACTAGTCCATTCAGGGCTTCAGCGATTTTTAACAATAAATAACTAAATATGTGAATAGCTGGAGTCCCGACCTCCTCACATCTGGCACCGCAATTTATGCATAGCAAGTATACTATTGATTATTTCAGATGCAAATACTCTAGAATTAAACATATCTACTTGTGCGCAAACAGGCTAAAATAAAAACATACAAATGTCACTTGTAGGCAAACAGACTAAATTAAAAATACACAAATGTCTCACATATACAGGGTATCAAGCCCAGCAGGATTGAACATAACTGCCGCACTCCTCCTCACTTATATCCCTCTACCTGTATTGTCAACAGGTACTAAAATAGTTTCTGCTACTGAAACAGTAATTGATTCACAATTTACATTTATTAAAAAAATATCAATTAAAAGTTACAGAAATATTACTAATTTAAGAAAAAGAAGAATCATCAAATGTTAAACCAAGTAAGACTTCTAGAATGTAAACTGCTTCTACCTATTTCCATCTGTGATCATGCTCTTAATGCTTCAGAGATACACAGAAAAAAGTACTTAAATAAACTGTCAGCTGGATGGTTTTGGGAGGAGGTAGGCTGTAGCAAACTTAACCCTATCTGAAATTTACTATAGCCATTAAAAATATTTTCATGAGTAATTCTTAGTATATGTTATAAGTGCCAGGCATAACCAAAGGAAAGCAAACAGCAAAACACAATTTCATCGGTAGAAGTCACAATTTGGTTCTCTTCTCTAGCCAAAGAGCCTGTCAGAAAATATAATCGGAGCATTTTACACACACACACAGAGCAAGAAACATACTAAAACTTTTTTACATAAAATAACTAAAAGAAAAAATAAATATAAGCAATGTAAGCAAGTAAGTATAAATGACATTGTACATAGTGATAGATCTCTTGGCTGTATGAAAATGGCACTCCCAGTCTTATCTTTCTTAGGCTGTTTTCCTCTCCACTAATGCCATACCTACTGAGACACAATTCTCTATTTGCTCCTTTCATGCAATATGAGATTTTTCTCGCTCTCTATATTTATAATCACAGAATTTTCACTCTCCTGTAAGAAAAGGATGACCACATTCAAATAATAATCATTACCATACTTCTTCTAATAGTTTAAATCCCTTCTTCATTCTGTAGCCACCCAGTTACAGGCTGCATGACAAGGCTTCAAAAGTGAAGCTGCAGCTACTACGAATTCAGATTTTATGATAAATCAGCATCAGCTCCAGAAATGCAAAACTGATGAGCGAGAGCTCCTTTAGAACCAAATTAATTAACTGTCATTTTTATAGCAATAAAACCCCCACATCTTTCATTTCATTTGATACTGAAATACAGACAAAAGCATGACTTGCAAAAAAATTTCTTACTCAACTCAGAATACAATTCCCACACAAACGTAGCCCCTCATCAATCCTTTACCTCTTCCCACCACAAACAGCAGTCCTCTCATGAATCCTTTACATTATCAAACCCCCTTCCCCAAAAAAACATCCTTCTCTTTCCATTTTCTTCCTCATTTTCACCTGAAACATCTTTATTTCCTTCCTCATTTGTGTGTCACTATCATTAAATTATATATTGGGTTGCTGACTCCAGTTCTTGACACTGAAATAATAAATTCCAAAATTTCCTGTGAATTATTATAACAGACAAATAAAATTAAAACTACATAAAGCTTCTGATTACTTTCATTACAAAAGAAAATATTTATTTATTCTAATACAATCTTTATATACAGCCTCTGAAGGAATGGCAGAACCGCCTCTCATGAAACATGATATAGTTTATTATGGTTTTCTAGACTGAGTAAGAAATTCTTCCAAAAACTACCTCTCTCCTCCTTTTTATGACATAGTTAATGACAATAGCTCACTAAAGTAAGTTTTAATGGATTACATATAGGGGGAGCAACATGCAGTTTCTACCAATATTTCGTAAGTGTTTTCACTTCTTCCTTCAAAGACATGCACCCAAACATTCAGCAGCAAATTTCCCATTTTACAAAATACAGGTCAAAATGTACATCCTCTCGATTAATGCTACCTAAATCAGAAGGCTATGACAAAGAGAGATGAATTGTCTGCTTCAGTAAATTTCACCAAGACACAACACTGTGGTAGTAGGATTTTTTTAAATTTCTTACAAACATGTAAAGAATTCTATTTCATACACAACAGAGAATAAGAGGAGTTTTAAACTGTAGTAAGAACCACTAATAGAAGAAGAGAAAAACTAGGAAGTCTATATTTAACTTAGTGCTCAATCATTAGAAAGGTGCCCCATAACGACCATATGTTACTCAAATATGTTATCACACCTACAGTTTCATCATATGTCTCCCAAGAAATTAATTAGCTCTAACTTTTTCAACTTTGACAAAAATGTCTGCAGTAAGTCAGATTACTAGCTGTTGCAAATGCTTCAAAATTCAAAGCTTGCCTCAGCTTTTATTTAACCTATTAATTACAATCATTGAATAACATTTGGAAGGCAGATGTTCCTTTTTTTTGCATATGTAGTTAATAATAAAAAAGACAATTTATTTTAAATTCATATTACTTTTTCAACTACAAAAATGCTACAAAGACAGTTATCATTTTATACAGCAAAGAATGGATATATCTGCAATGTTAAAACACCAGTTACCTTAACTGGATGGGGAGTAACCTGAAAAGAATGAATTCCAACAGAAATCACAGTGTGATTCATTTATACAAAAGACTGGGAGCAGATTAGGACTCTGAGCTGATGTGAATATACGGAAGCAATACAGAAGAGCTCAACTTTCAGCTGCCACCCCACGTCACAAAAACCAGGAAAAAATTATGTTAAAGATCAACAAAGGCATGATGAGAATTGATTCACTCCCTGTTTTGGTACCAAATAAAATAAAAGGGGGAAAAGAAAAAAAAAAAGTCACAAGGACATGACACCAAAAAGCAACGATATATAACCTAATCTAACAGTACACACTAGCACCCCAGCAGTGAGGCTCAAGCCTATCTCACAAGTCTTGGTAAATGCCAATCACAAATCTGATTTATTTTGTTGTGATAGTTACAGAAGATCTGCAAACATTATTCCAACAACTTTTTAAGTCTTAAGAACTATCCAATAAATCATTACCTACAGAAGAAACACTAACAAAGTTATTTTAATACAGCCATACAGACAAATTCCAAATGTTTTTAACCACAAAACACTCTGAAGTTTCAGTCTTGATAAAAAAAAATAATAAAAACTAAATTAATTTTACAATCTATACTTCCTCAATTCTTAAAAAGTATTAGGCACATCAGTATAGAGCTCTTTGAAGAAAATCATTACTTCATCATAAAATCAAATATAGGAAAATAAAGAGATTACATCACTGTTGAAGGCTTACATTTAGAGTTTCATGAGGAATGACTCTATAAAGTTACGAACCTCACACAGAATTAACAAGTAAGGGTTCAAGGAACAATCAAGAATTTCAATAAAAAGGGTGAAACAATAATGTTTTGACCAATTTTTTCTTAAGGCAGTATGATGTAACATGTCACCATAAAAAGTAAAACAAGTAACTCAATACGTGATTATTTTTTCCTCCGAGCTCAGAGGAAGGTTCCTATCACTTCATCCACATACAAAATTACCCTTTATTACAAGAATGTAAATCTAACCATGCACATACATGCAAGAGTACACATGAAAACATGAAAATGGAATATATTTTTTAACAGGTCTGAAAATAGCTACGTTATTTTTGTGATTGTCTACAAGTGTTATAAACCTAAGCTATCAAAATTAAAGTCAAAATTTAAGATAAACCCAGTCTTTTCACATTATGGAGAAGAAATAATCACATTCAATAAACTAACTCCATGTGTAATGATATCATAACTGAATTAAAAATGAGAAAGAATGGAAGAAAGAACAAAAAAGCATTTCCCAAAAGGAAAAATAATTTGAAAGCTCACTTGGTCTATATATTTTAAAATACTTTAATCCAACAGCTACATTCATTCAACTGCCTTTGTATAACTTTATGCTTATTTCATTTTAACTTTCCACAAGAATTTCTGTATGCTGGAAACACAAGTTACTGATGTGGATGCTGAACTTTACTTCTACCTTCCTCTATTTTTCTCTAGAAATGTCTATATTCTCACTTAAAGAGTACGGTGTCACTATGCAGTATTTCCAGTTAAATCTGCTACTCTATAGTTGGGTATACAAAATATAATGGGCCATTATGGCAAACCATTATTATACCTAAAAATAATTTCTATAGTGTCAAACATACAGGGACAACATGAGACTACAAAATTGACGTCAAAATAAATATTCAAAATATTTACAATAGAAAAAGGAAGAATCATGAGTGAAAATTAATGAGCATAGCTGTACTATAAATAATATGAAAAAATGATACAGTAAAAATAAAAAGAAAAAAATACTGCCTAGGCAAGCTGTCTAAAACAAGCAAATCTTTACTATTACCCTTCCAAATAGCTTTTTCACATGTCTTCTGCATTAAAACTAAATGAAAATTCAAATTTTATCTCTGACTAGAAGACACCTAGAAAATATTAAATATGTAAATCTTGCTGTTGTGTCTCCAGGAAACTACAGTTCAGCCAACATATGCTCCAATTTTCTCTTTGAGATAGCTTCTGCAGTAGAATTGACCATTTCATAAGGCAGCGCCATGGGTGACCAAAAGAGGCAAATGAGGTGAATTACAGGAAATACAGTTTTGCCAGAAAGCCTGGCCAACAACAGAGACCAAGGAAATTAAAGAACTCTCTCTTCCTCCTATACTTTTAAAATCAGCAGCAGACATCATCTGAGTGTGACAAAAAACAGGCATCTCAGACACATTCCCATAAGATTTGTGAAAGCAGACACTCATATCAAAGGGAGGGAGATGTCTAACCAGTTGGGCAGGAGGAAAACCACAGGAATAAGCTGTAAGTCAGCCACAGCTGACAGTAGGGCAAAAATCTACAGGGAGTTGAGCCTCATCCACTGCAGCCTCAGAGGGCTCTGCTGGTCACCCCAACCCATTCCATCTAGAGGCTGAAGACCCTTAGAGCCCATAATGATTTGGAGGTAACTGTCCTCAACATCAAAAGCCAAACTATCTAGACCACCTGTAGGCACTGCTTCAGTATAAGCACACTACTAATTTTTAACAAGTGTACATCCTAATGTGTTGCACTTAGAAAAGAGAGTTTTTCCAATTTAAAAAAGCTTGATGAAAATCATGCACCTATGCATGTTCTTGCCTGAAATACTGAACTGAATTCACAGTATTTTTCTAATTAATCAGTCTCCAAACACTTTAGTACAGGTATAAAGAGAGAAAGGTTGCTTGCCTGCCCTCAATGCCAAGGTGTTGATTCATGTCTCCTTAGGAACATCCTAAAACAAGCAGATAACACCTCATTCTTGACAGAAATCATACCTACCTTTAAAAAAAAAAAAAATATCCTTACACAGGCATGTTTTGTGTCCTTAAGGTGCCTTGGAGGTAACACAAAAATAGTGGTGTTACATTAAAAAAAAAAAATCCTTTTAACAAAGTTATCTTTAAACTGAGATTTTGTGTACTAGGAATGGCTCTATATTTTTTAAAAAGCAAATTTTAATATTTACCATCATCAACTTGTTTCTTTTTTTTTTTTTTTAAGGTCAGCCACTCAAAGAGGTGTAACAGAACCCAAAGAAAATCAGTTGTGACTCAGACTGTGGTAAGTATATGAATATGGAAACCCAAGTTGGTATGCAAACCATGCGTTTTAAATGGCAGCACAAAATTTTCTTTACTATTCTCAAGGAACAGTCCTTACACTTCTGCATAAGTGATCTCATGACAACCATTAGTAAATATCATCCAGTTTTTTGGTGCCCAGAGATCTTTTCACAGTATTCATTTTTTTTGTATTAGTAATTGCAACAAACCATTTTTATATTTCTAATGTATACATGTTAAAAATACATTTTTCTATTAAGATACAGAATATATTTTTATATTATACGCAATCCCTCCAAAGTCTTCACAAGTTCTCTGATTTTATTTATTAAAAAAACTAACCAAACGAAAGCAAAACAAACCCAAAAAAAAAGAAGTCTAGTTCCTTCACTACAACTGCTGCTGAAATCACCTTTCTTGCCCTCCCACAACACCCATGTGTGAGTGTGGATTTATCTGAAAGAAAAATGCTACTCCGTGGTAAGAAATGTTCTGGAAACCAAGACCCTTGAGCACAAAGCTCAGTAGAAATTATCCATTTCCCTTTCAACCCTGATCTACAAAATCCAAGAAAACTCCAAGAAGCCCTCCCAAAGATACCATGCCATTAACAGCACAGCAAAAGGATGCGAACAACAAAGAGTGGAAATGAACCCAGGAACACTTAACCAGATCAACAAGTACTGAACACCTCAGGAATCGATCCATGAGGGAAGCCACCATTCTTCCAGTGTCTCTGAACATAGCACCACGACTCCTAACAAATACAGAGCATTGAGAAGAGAGAATTTGCACCTTGAAAACCAGGTGAATATGGGTATTACCGGAAGTTTTGTTGAAGACGACTCAAGAGTTCTCCCGAGCATGGGGGCAAAATAACACATTTCACCAGAAAGTTTCAGGAACTGCCCCAGTTAAACTCTCCAGATGTAATTTCTTTTGTAGCAATCAGACTTTACTTGTCATTTCATATCCTAATCAAAACAACACAGACAAAAATAATTTGCTTACTGACGACACTTTTTTTTTTTCCTTAAAAACTGCCTTTTAACGCTCTTCCTCTCCCACTTTCGTTGCATTGAAATAGCGACTGACATCAGAAAGCAGCTGTGCTGCATGCACCCCGCCACAGCACCACAACTGCACGAGAGCCTTCCAGCCTCCCTCTGAAAAGCTGAAACCTAATTAGGATGCTTAAGATAGCATTATGGATACTGCAAATGATAAATAACTAACCCAAACATATAAGCTATCACAAATGCAATGGATAATTTTTTAATTTTTTTCATCTAAAAATATTCTGGTGTTCCTACATATTGCAGAGAAAACAATGGATGCCACTTGAAAAAATGCTAGCTTTTCTATTTTGCACCTGCTCTCTTCTGCTGTGAAAGTATGTTTCGCATCAAGATTCTTATCGTCAGCTCTTGAGGTGGGTTGAATTAGAGTAACAGCATTTCTGGATAACAGACTGCCAATATACTGCGAGATTCCTTTGTGGATATAAGTAATTAAACATCATCTTCACATTTTTAAGAATACTGTACGGTTTTGTCTGTATGCCATGAGTTTGCACTTATGTGAAAAGTAGACTTAGAAATACTTTTCTATTTTTTTTACATTAAAGAAATAATGCATAAAAATAACTTTGTAATTTTGTGAGTTAGCTATATATAAGCATAATTCTATCTTGTTTGAAGGCAGACCCTAACTCCTTATTGAGGCACCTCACTATTTAGAGACATTCCAAGGTGTAAACATCACAGGCTCTACACAAGTTGGTAGATCCAGCAAGGCAGCAGTATGTTCAGAAAAACTGGGAGCTCTACCCTTCGGGATGTAAAATTCTGGTATTGGTGTTTCAACACCTTGGTGACCAGACAGAGAAGGGAGAAAGAGAGAGAACGCAAAATGCAGTACCGAACAAAGATTTTACTAATTCACATAGAATAACAGCTGAAGCCTGGTAAAAACAGTAGTTGGGCCTGACCCATCACATTTGTCTCATTTAAAGTTCTCTGATCAGCCACCAGCACAGGTCACCTAGGCAGAGTTGAAGCAAAACTCCAATGAGGTGCAGGGATCTACATAGCTCCTGTATCCACAAAGTGCACCAACCACCAGCGGGATGCACCCATAAGAAGCCCCATGGAAGCCAGTACTAATCTGAAGGCAGAGTCTACACTCATTTGTGAGGTCAAGGCCTTTTTCCTGTCTTCTGTTATTAAGTTCCACCCTAAAACCAATCTTAAAGTGTGTATATTTAAAATGCAGTGCCATATCAGCTTAAAATCTGTAATTTTAAGGAAAAATTACCACTGTAAGAAGTAAGGCTGTAACAGAGCAGAGCAATACACTGGCAGTGATTCAAATTCATCTCAACAGGGCTCAGCACAGACACCAAAAACCTCTACAGGCAAAACCTCCTGCAGAACATAAGCATCCAATTACAGGATATGGTAACATTGCAGAGTTTAACTACCACAGGCTTTCATATTTTTCTCTACACAATGTTTCGCTGTACCTGTAAAATGTTAAGATATGCTCAGTTTCACATATAACAATACTACAAATTTCTACAGGAGCTCTCAAGTATTTAAACGTAATTCATGTCTTGTCTTAGAAGCCTCATTTCAATGTCTGAAGCTAGATAACGAACTTCTTAAATGTATTCACCAGAAAAATTTTATTATTACAGATATATTAAGTATTTAATAGCTATGTTCAGTTTCACTTACACTCCCTTAATGCAGTGCAAGTCACTATTTGTGTTTCTGATGTGAACTAAAATGATTTTACTCACAGGTCTTTATTCAAGTCCTTCCTCCCCACCCCAAATATTGATGGCTGGAACTCTAAACATTTCCTCCCATCTGTGTCTATCACCTCACTTCTGTCATGTTGCATGTAAGTCTTCCAAATTTAATAGCAACGAAGCAATAAGTCAAGGTAATACAGTATAAGTATGAAAATATTTCTCTATACAAGGATCATATTCATAGTCCAGACATCTGTACCAAACCACAAAGGATCTTTGGGATATGATAAAACAAACGAATATCTGAAAAAAAAAAAATTTACTTTCCAATTTGTAATTTGTGCAAGTGTACTAATTCACAAACACATCCCTCATATTCCATTAAGCAAATGTTAGTTTATAGAAGGGAATGGCAAAATGCAGCTCATCCTATAGGTATGTTTCTGAGGAAACTGGACCTATGAAAATGAGTTCTAGAAGTAGAAAATGCAGAATTCGCTACTGCAAAGGTAAAGCAACTTAGGCCAGGATTCAAAATCGCTACAGTATCACCATCTTACACTACTTTCATGATGTTTTACGTATCAATGCACTTACATAACATAGAAGAAATCTCTGTTAAACTGCAAGAGAAGACTATTCAAAGCTAGGGTTTTTCATCCAGAAAAGTTAATTATGCAGTGTACAGTCAAGCCACACATTAAAGAGAAGTATCCATATAATCATCTAGATTGCTGAAAACAATGCCACCTGGGTCATTGGATTCTCACATCCAATAAAAAAAAATTTGATTTTGAAATAAGTTTATGAAAATTTTAAAATACACTATGACCAAATTTGGCAGCTCTGTTTCTTCTATTCCCGTGTTTTATGGTTCTTGGAGGAGGGACTTCAAAATTCAAAAGTAGGTTTCAGAAAACTGATTCACACTCCCAAAACATTTGACCCATTTGCTAAAGCATAATTTAGCTGATAATGGAGTCCTTATCGTGTCTGGTACCAGAAAGCATCCAACTATATCCACAGGTAAGAATAAAACAGACAGACTTTCCTAGGCTACTTGCAGCAACTGAAAACAGATTTATAAGCATTTAAGAGCTGTAAGAACAAAGAACGGAAAAGGAATTGACTATTTTACACAGAACAAATGAAATAAAAATCTCTGTTGGCTAGCTTTCTCAAATTTCAGAAAAGGAAATTTAAAACAAAAAAAATAAATAAAAAAAGGGTGAAATAATGATCAGCTGTTGGAAAAATAGCTTTAATGAGCACTTGTAGCGCCACATTAAAACACCCAATTTGCCTAATAAGTAGGGAATGAGAGTCTAAAACTACAAAAGGAGTGTGAAATGCCACGCTACAACAAAAACTGTATCAGAAGAGGACAGAGTGCACTGAATTTAAGTGGAATTCTATATGGAAATGTACAGTAACTTCCCATGAAAAGTATACCAAACTTTGTATCTCCAGCTAGCACTGCATGGCACTTCCCACCTCCAAAATAATCCAAGCCCTCAAAAAGCAAGTGTTTACCAACATATCATGTCAGAAGTCCTAGATGAAGGATAACAGGGAAAGCTGGGAGTGGGGGGAGCAAGAAGGGAAATCAGAACAGACATCTCTCAGAAACAGCATTTAATGTTGGCTACATATCCCTAGGTACCCACATATTAGGGTAGCTGTGATCAGCAAGTTAAACCTAACTGGCCTATCTGCAGGCTTTGGAACTTCTCCTGTCACTGGCTGGAAGGTTAGAAAAGAAGTGTTAGGGAACAGGCCCTCCCCGCTGAGGGATAGAATCTCAAACATTTCTGTGATATCTAAAAGATGAAGCTGTGAACTTAGTGACAAAAATTAAAGCTTTGTGGGAAAAACTATTTCTATTTTAAAAACAAATCAAAACCCAGCAAACCACTCCCTGTTAAGGTTTCATCTGCAGTGCAAATTCCTGCTAATGTAGCTGTCTTGTTGGAGAAATGCCTACCCACTGCAGGAAACCACCACCTTTTACTAGGGCAGAACCTGGAGGAATCCTCCTTCACCGAGGGATTTGTTCTGGGCTGTAAGAAGATTATCTTCTCTTCAGTGGCCTCAGGTACTACAGTCAGTCCGTCACTGACTGCTAAATGGAGCAAGGTGAACTACTGTGCTACAGCAGTCACATGTGACTGCTCTCCTAGGAATTACCTTGCTTGAGCTCTAAAATATGAGGTGTCTGACAGAGAAATGTCAGTGAGAAGACTGCCCGCAAGTCTCCCGAAAAAGGGAATTGTATCTGCCAAACATTCAGGATACGTGCAGGGAACTTGTATCACACTTAACATTTAGAAACATGGGCATACTGGGTGCTCTCTACTCTGTTTTGTTAGAGGTAAGAGAAAGGGAAGAAGGGAAACCCTTGTGAAACTTATTTCATGTATAACCACATTTACAAGCTGCTGGTACAAAAGGAATAGCCCAGGAGAACACAGCACCAGAAAACCTCTCCTAGGTCACCAAGTCCACTCCCAAGTCTATTGAAGCACCACAGCACAGAGCTCTTTTTTGCAAACAAACAAAAAAATCTCTCCCCGAAAAAACAAATAAACAATAACCAACAGAAACATGTACACACGGGAAAAAAAAAAAAAAGGAAGATAAACTGCCATTTTCTCTTTAAAACTAGCACTAGCACAAACTTGAAAGGAAACCTCTCAAAAAGAAATAAATGCACTGAAAAAACATCACACCTAAGAACAACCCCACTTTCAAAGATTTTGTAAGCCTCAAATGGCATATGAATCTATTAAAAATACTTGATAGTAGGGGCCATCATCTAATCTTTCATCAAAACAAGGGCTCTATGGTGATCACTGGTCAAAGATTTTGTACAACACTGCTCAGGGTGTCTTCACCACCTCTGACAATTCAGAATATCACTATATTTATTTTCCTTAGGTAATACCAGTATTCTTTGCTTATTCAAACAAACTCTTTTTTTCCAGAGAGCAAAACATCACAAAAATGTTACTTTGATTTTAAAAGGTCACCTCTTTCTTTAGAAAAAACTAACAATTGCTAAAACATCCTAAACAGAAACAAAAGATTTAAATAAGAAAAAAATAGAACAGTTAAACACTATTTCCAACCCTCTTTAAAATATATTAAACCAAACAAAAAATCCTTAGCAAAAAAAGCCAGCAGCAAATTTAAATGTAATAAGATGTGTTAATAAAAGATAAGATTATAATAACACTACCACAGTTCATAGAAAACAAGAGATTTAAAAAAATGTATTTCAGTAGCATTCATCCAGCTTCCGAGAATAAACGAAATATTCTGGATCACTCTGATGTCACCACTTATTAAAAGCCAATCTAACTAATCTTGCCTCATTTTTTTCCCCCAACATTTTAAATGATGAAAGGAAGAACAATTCTCCACTTATTAGAAATTTGAATTCTGTTTTTACTGATCAGCAAGTTGAATGTCAGAGATCATTTATTTGGGTATAATGAAAAGAACTATCTTTAGCATCAACAAAAAAATAAAGACACCATAGAACAGTTAAGTATATCTCAAACACTAAGAAAAAACAGCTTTGGAGTAAGAATGTCTTTAGTAAATCAGCTACAGAACAAGAAAGAGCAAGAGAAATACTCCAAAAGGTAAAAACCAAAAAAATAATCCAGTTACAAATCAGTCATATATTGAAACACCCAACAGCAAGAGCTCTTTGGAAAAGTAGTCCAGATTTAGAAATGTGTTTTTGAAAAAAACAGCAATTCAATGATGTTACAAAAGAGACAAATATCATTATGCCACATATTAACAAAGATTTTGTATGTAAATCGGGGGAAAAGCAAAACAAGAATTTCTTCCTCTCTATTGGACAAAAATAAAAGCTCTGACATATCATCAACAAATTTTGAGCTCTACCAAATTAAGGAAGAATAAACAAAAAGGTAAATTGGGAAAAGTCCCGAGAAGACAACTATAATGTTTTTTATTTGTTTGTTTCTAAGAAAATACCAAGGTTGATGTACAATTAAAATAACTGGCTACACTTAAGCCTAGACCTGAGAATATGGTACAGAATAAGAGGGAGGTAGAATACAATAATTTTAAAATATGCGAGTCTCATAAGAAAGACAGTGATGAATTGTGTTTCACATCTACAGATGGCAGTACAAAAACTGATCAGCAGGGAAATTTAGATTACATATTGTTAGAAAGTTGGTCCAAATAAAGTTTGTTAAGTTGCAGAACAGTACTGTGTTGGAAGGTCACTGGAGCTTTCAAGAACACCCCAGACAAGCATCATGCAAGGACATTTTTTGGTTTTGACTCCGCATCAAAATGGGGGACAGACAACCAATACTCAAAATCTCTTCCAACACTACATTTTTAAGTCCAATAAAAACGTATCAATACATAATCTAAGCTGGCAGCCTTCTCAGAAACACAGGCCAATATTTTTGAAGTTAACTAGTCATTTTGGTAGGTAATTTACAACATAAGGACAGCCGTACTAGTTCACCTAGCTTAGTGAGGTTAATGAGGAACTGATATACTTTTCCATTTTCTTATTAATTCTCACATATCCATTCTGAAGCTGAACTGCAACTGTCCATTTGTTCAATTAACATTTTTTTTTTGTACACAGGAAGCACTCTTTAACCATCATAAGTACAACTGTGACAACAGTCACGAATCACCTTCAAACATCATAAAATTAAAGATTGCCTACATTTTAAGAAAAGGGGGGTTAGAGAGATATTTTTATTTTGTTTTTATCTGAACATGACTTACCCTCCTTATTCCGCTTAGTTTTACTCAGGAAAATATGGAGCTTCTCTCATCCCACCTGGATCTTCAACTAGACCAAGTGGACTCATTCACAAAGGAAGAGTCCAAGTCACATCATCTCCGTCCTGGCAACAAGAACAACTATGGGCAGCAGCATAGATGTTCAGCTCCCTGAACTTTAACCAGAATCCTAAACTGCATTAAAATAAAAAGGTGACTTTAACCACACATCTCTTCTCATATTCCAACCCAGGGCTCTAGTTCTAGGTTGTGAAGAAGTCAGCTCTCTCCTATTTGCCTGTGGCTGCACAACCATGTTATTCATGTTAACCTTAACTACAGGTAACAGTTTCTGGGAGGAGGGAGTGACTACATTCAGCAGTACATTTAAAGAGAAAGTGGAAGGAAATGCCAGTCTTCCTTCATGAGCAATTCCCAAAACAACATCTTAAAACAGCTACGAAAGGAATAAAGTTGAGTCAGGGACAAGGACAAGATAACGCAGGTATGCCGGCCCTGTACAGCAGAAAGACAAAGACCGAAGCATTCCAATTTTACTACAGAACTAATTTAGTCAAAAGTCTGGCAGAAACTCAGCAGAGCTGTACTCTGGGAACCCACACACTCATCTGTGCAAACCAGATTTCTGTACTAAAGAGTCATTCATTCAAGACTATCAATCTAGCAGTCCTTCTTAGTTGTAACTACTATCCTGCAAGTCTAGTTTGATTTTGACTCTGCATCAAAATGAGGGGATGAAGTCTTCCTTCAATCTTTGGCAAAAAAAAAAAACAAAACAATTAAGGGTCTCCTTTCATCCTACTGGAGAACCTCTATGTGCAGGGGTTGCCTCATTCTCTTATAGATCAAGATTATGTTAAATTGAAATTTTTTACTATATTTGTTTCAATACAGTACAAGGAAAATGCACAGATGAATACACAATTGCCATAAACAACAAATTCCTCAAAAACTAGAATACAGTGTTTTTCAAATGAGGAATTACAGTTTACTTTTTGTTTCTACTTTGTTTAATGCAATCCAAATGAATACTTAAAAACCCCTCTTTCTTCAAAGTGTATTTTTAATCCTCTGCTCCTGAAAAATATTATGTCAATATTTTTAATGATCATCCTATAATTGTTCTCTTCAAACAAACCTTGAACAAACAATACAAGGCTACTCCTGCCAACTTGCTGACCACAGGTCAAAGCTTGTAGTAATCCTGTATTTTTAGCTCTTTAATATCTTTTTATTGTTACATACTATTCAGCAAAAATCTTCAGGATTGAGCACAGGACAACTGTATTTCAAAACACTAATCAACGAACAACTTGTAATAGTATACCACACAATGTTTTTCCACTTCTTTTATTGCCAGAGACCTAACTTTTAAGCCTGCCTTCAGTACTACTGGAAGTAGTTCATTACAAATTGAATACACAGAAACTTCAGTTGCCAAGCAAACAAAGAGCAAACCAAACGCTCATGGAAACAAAAATATATTCAGGGGTATGCTGGGTTTATTTTTCCATAAAACATAACCAAAGACTGCTCTGAATTTGGCAGAATGAACAAATTCTGATAAAACTTTGTTAAACCGAGTTTTACCTAGTTCTAACTGGATCTAGTTATACAATAAATCAGAAGCAGAATCTGGTGAAGTAGAAAATTGTAACCGCGTAGGCTCTGACAATTGTAACCATGTAGGACAGACAATAGCTAGATGCCTTACCTCCAATGCATGGGAGGAAGGCATCTAAACTGAGTTTCACCAACACCAAATGAGTAAAGGGGATAAAAATATCACTCTGTATTTTCAAAGAAAAGAAATCATACTTCTTGAATGTTGAGCCTTTAAGTGCAGCTGAATTGCATTTCCAAGCTTTTGTCACCTTTATTAAGAAATAATCACTATAGCACTCATTATACTGTAAGTGGAATAAACAGAAAAGCTGCAGCTATCAATACACCTTTGAAATGTTTGAGGAGCTATTCACTTTGCCTAAACTTGTTACCGTGCTAAGTGGAACTATCAGTCTTGGTTCACTTCGTAGATTCATAAAATGCATCAAGAAGGTGAAGGGGTTGTTCAGAATTCTCACAGGAAGCATTCATTCCCATGTGTTAAGTCGGGTGTCAATGAGATGATTCTACAGAGGGGGAAGAAAACCCAAGCAACTCAAATGTATCACACACACACATACACTTGATTGGGAGCATCTGCATGCTACTAAGTGAAGAGTTCTTTTTTTCTTTTTTTTTTTTTTTCATTTTTTTTTATAATAAGGTATTAGATGAATTAGTAATGGTTCCTCCTAAAGGAGCAGGGAGCACTTGATGATACATGGGACCAGAGCTATTTTGTTCTTGGCTGCCAGATAGGTTTTTCTTCTTGTGCTCTCCTTCCAGTCACACAGCGATAATTTTAATGGGCAGCTTGGTGATTACCATGGCAGAACTGGCAGTTCATGTGTCTTCTATTTCAGGTTAGCTAATATATGGAAAGCAAATACACAGACCAAAGACCTATGCAGTGAGAACAAAACTCTTTGAGATGGCTTTCCCTAATTCAAGATTTTATTTTATTTGAAAGTCCTGCAGTAGAGACTGTGTCGTGTCAGATAACATCTCCCTTCTATACCCCAGTGGTGTTGTGTCAAAGAGCAAAGCAATGTGGAGAGACAAGGGACTGAGGTTTTGCTGCAAGGCATGTTTTTCTCCAGTCTGACCAATCTGCTGCACAACTTTGCTTCTTTCCCCTTCCCCTATTCAATTCTGAGTGCGCAGTCAGAACTGATTCTGCATTTATCTGAAAGACCTTTCCCATGTGGAGTTATGAACAACATGAAAAAGTAGCAGTAACTTCTGCATTTTTTTTACAATGCTGCCGTGTATTTGGAGATACTGGAACATCTTAAAGAAGTGAGAATAAAGGTAGCATATTCAAGAAGCACTTAAAAATAGGCCATGCAGTCAGAGCTTATTCAAGAAGTAATCTATAACAAAAATGAAAACAAATGAGGGTACATGGATATTTTTAGGAATGAAGTTTTGGCACACCAACTTCTCTGAACACTTTCAGGGTCGTATCTTTGCCATTCTTCCTTAGGTGGGAGTGCTATTGAAACCAGTGGCAGTTGTGCCCGAATAAAACTTTGACCCATACTTTTCCCTAGTATGACATCTTTTTTTCTTAAATGACCTCCTGGCAACCTTGTTTGTAAGTCATTTGTCATGTTTATTCTCTGAGCAAAGAGTGCCTTCCATCTGTTCTTAATCTGCATTCCCTTTAACTTCTATTTTTGCCTCCTTTTTTCTGTCATCTGTGTTGCATTGAAAGTAGAGTTTCTGGCCAACTTCATTTATCCCCATGTAAGGGGTTGTAATCATTGAAATAAATGTCTTGACAGTCTTCTCTTTAAGCATAGACAACCACAGTCATCAGGTAAAAATAAATGAGGAGGGAGACAGCTTCAAATAAATTATTGAAGTTTTTACTTAGATGCCATTCTCCAGACTGACTTGGTAAAAGCTTTCTTTTCTGCTCCTTGAGCTTTTCCAGCTTTCAGCTTTACAGGATGTTTTTGCTCTTTTTTTAGTCTTTAGCTGGTATTTTCTGATTTGGTTTCTCACCAGCTGTTCATTTTAGGCAAAGCACACGTACATGGTGTGTATGCTTTTTCCTGGTGTGTACATACATGATTCCTTAAGTTCTCCAAGAAAGTCTACATAATGTTGGTGAATAAATTGAGCACTTTTTGGGGAAAAGGTAGGAGACAAATTACTACAGCATGTCTTTCTGATATTAATTTTGGGTTTTGTTTTGTTCACTATTAATGCTGATTTCTCAGTGTGCTGCTACTATTTAGATAGAAAATCTCAGCTTTTTCCAAAGCACTATTGTAATATGTGTTCCTCTCTTGTGAAAATGAACATATTCCTATGTAAAAACAGTTTGACTTGGCTTTCTTTTCTTGATTAGGAAGATGGAGAAGGTGAAAGAAGGCTCCTTCTCTGAGTCCTCTGATTAGCAGAATGAAATCTAAGATTGAGGGTAGCTCTCTTTTGATTCCTCTCACCCCACCCTCACCCCAGCCCATCCATAGGTGAAATATACTGTTTTTTCAGAAAGTTTAAGTAACTGGAAATTAGGCAGAAGAAACATGGATGGAGCTTAGATGAAAACCATGTAAAACCATGCAGGAGAAACAAGTGTTTTAGCTTTTAGAACAAGCTCTTGAGAGCTTAGAGATTTTTACTGCTCCTGAAGGCACTTCATGCCACTTACTCACTATAAATCAGAACTGTGGATTTGACTGACTTAAGCAGTTCCCTTTCCCTTCAGAAATAATTTTAGCTATTATAAGGTGGTCCATGATGCAAGTTATTAGTAAACCTCCTTTATTTTCTCATACTACAATCACAGATTGACATATATCAGGTAAGAAGTAGGCAAGGTTAATCAACAAATCACACTAATTTTTATTGATCCAAATTTTGAGGTTCTTATTAATTTTAACTGACTCTTATTGTAATCTTTGGGGTTAGCAGAAATAAGGCCTAGGTAAAAATTCAGTCTGCTAAACTATCTCACAAACAGTGCTTTTTCCTTCTTAAGCCTAGTAGAAGAGCTTGTTCACAGTTGTACATATCCACACTGAAGTACTGAAAAACTGAGATGCTCTTGTTAGAATGCAGAAAATGTATGATATTTTGGATGCTGTGCTGTCTCATAAAAAATTGTCAGTATAAAAAAATCTATATTCTCAAATAAATAGAAATTGCCAGGAATGTCCCTTAAACAGAGCAAAGAAACATAGACAGTTGGACAAAGCATGTGTGTATTCCAGTACAAATGTCAAAAGTCTGGAAAGAAAAAAATGGTAAACCTAAAGTTACTGGTTATAAATGAGAATGTTGATGTATTAGGCACGTTAGAAACTTACAGGGAGAAAAATAATCACTGACAGGCACACTGGGGACAATTTACATGGGAAAGACAGGCAAAGTCATGACTGTCAAAGAGCAGATATTTTGGTCTCGAAATAAAGAGTCAAATTTCATAGATTTCACAAAAGAAAAGACTCCCTACGGATTGAAATTACAAGTTTAAATAGAAATAGTAGAACTGTAGCACCACAGGGCTGCAGTACAGTATTAGGACTGTAGTACCTACTGTCCGACCTAAATAATGGCATTGCCTGTGACAGCCAAAGCAAGATAAAATGGGGCATGAAGATGGGAAACGTAGTAACATTGCGAGACATGATTTACCAAACTGATATTGGGTAAATGGTTTGGAAGGGGTGTGATTCTGAGTAAAGGTCTTAGTCTTTTAAATGATTGCTTATATAGAAGCTATTTGTTTATCTTGGGGAAAAAAAAAAAAAAAGAAAGATAAAAAATATTAATTATAAGTAATTTTAAATAATTCTGGGACCTGGACTTAGACAGTGACAGAAAGACCTAGTTCGAAATATAACTAGAACCTCTGTGTTGCGGCAACTGATGTACTGAAATGCAGTATTCTTGAAAGAGCAAAAAGAGGGGGAGAAAAATCTCCCATGGCAACGTTTAACTTCAAAGAGGAAACTACATAAAAATGTGAAAACTGTTTAAAAGGAAAGAGAGCCAAAATTTAAAATGTTTATAGCAGTTCTGAAGATTGTTTAAATCTGGGAGCTCAGTGCAATCTGACTTCCAGAAAAAGGTTTTAAGAGACCAAAACAAGGTTTGCATAGCTAAACAGCAGGGTGAAGGAGTAAAAGGATGTCTCTTATTAAAATAACTTCTTTTATTAGAAGTAAAAGGGCTTTCTTCAAGTCGAAGTTGTGCCTAAATGAGGAAAATAAGGCATAAACAAGTTCAATATATAAACAAAATAAGGCAGGCCAAAAGAGACTTTGAAGAACAACTTGGCAAAAACTACTAGTAAAGCCATTTTCAAACTGTCTTTAAGTAGGCAAAATCCTCACAGAAAATCTACAAAACTAGTAAATGATCAAAGTAGGGAAGGTATTTAGGCACATGCTTGTTATGGCATATTTCTCTGTCAAGAAGATATCAGAAAATTTGTCACCAATAAAACCGTTATTTGAAGAGATTTCAGAAGAAAGTGGCAACAATGAACAGAAAAATTTACCAGGAGCAGATGATATCCATGCAGGTTAGAAGAACTAAAGCATGAAACTGCCAAGTCAGTACTGATGGTGTAATTCTTAAGTTTCCTGGTCTGAAAAAAATGGAGGTGATAAATGTGACACCTAGTCTGAGAAACTGGTAGGACTTGCAGTTCTCTCTAGGCATCTTTCTAAATCATTATATTTGTGGATAAGTATGATATAAAGGGGGAGAATTGTCATAGCTTTCATGGAGGAACCTAGAATCTCTAAATTGTTTTTTTCAAGTAAGTGAACATATGGACAAGGGTTTTCCATTTGATAGAAACAAGTTGGTCTTTCTAAACTCATTTGAGCATATCCTTCATCAAAGGCTCTTGAAGAAATTTAAGTATCATAGGATGAGACATACAGGCCTTCCAGTAATAGCTAATCAAAAAATAAGAAACAAACAGTAGGAATATATTGTTCATTTTTGCAATGGAGGGAACTCATCACTAGAGAGCCAATGAATCTGTAAGAGCTTGGGATGATCAACTGACGAATGTGTTGAAAGACACAAAGAGGAGAGGAAGTGCCAGAGGTGGCAGAGTTCACTGATAGCACTGACATTATTCAGGGTAGGCGAAATGTAAGATTGCTGTAGAAACTTGCAGCAACGTCTCATGATACTGATGGACAAAATTAACTATTAATAAATATAAGATAATACATGTGGGGGGTAGGTCTTAACTTATGTATGCATACATGACTTGGAGCTACAACTGCTAGTTCTAAAAAAAAACCCAAAACAAAACAAAAACCCCACTGTGGTCAGCAGAGGACAAAAAAGCAAATATCACCATTCCACTACACAAACCTATTGCGCACCCAAATCTGGAATTCTGTTTGCACTTTTGGCTTCTTCTCAAGAAACAGACCTCTTGTAGGGTAATAGAAACATGGAAGAGTTTGTCTGGAATAGCTTTCATAAAGATCATGACTACATAAAGTTGGGCTCTTCAGTCTAAGAACACAAGGATGGAGGGAAGGATCTGTACCAGCATGTGAGACACAGAGAAATTAAATGGGAAATTACTTGCCCTGTTTAACAAACTGTTCAGCAAATGCACAGTGCACCTGCTATTGGTGGCAGGTTCAAAAGAAGCGGGAGGGATTCAAGAGGAATCCCTCCAAGAGGAAGGGTTTTTTTCGTACAATTCCTGGCTGAAATGTGAAGTTCACTCTCACTGGGTGTTGTGGGTGCCAATCGGTTACAAGGATTCAAAGTGTTATTTAACATAATTCATGGAATTAAAATGCAGTTAGGGTTGTTAAAAGCTATGACTTATGTTAAGAAGCCCCCCAGGCTACTGCATTTTAGAAGCTGGGATAACAATCGGAGAGAGCATTGGTACACACATGCCTCTGACACCCTTCCCTCAGCAATTGCTCTCAGAGAGAAACTGCAGGGCCAGGTCAATCTCTGATCTCACCCAGTGCAGCCATTGTATTTACTTTAATGAAATATGACTTATCACACAGTTCTTATGAAAACTGTTCCTTTTTATTCAGCTCCAACCTTTATTTTATTTGCAGCTCTGTATTTAAAGAAAACCCAACAACCAACCAACAACAAAACCCAGTGCCCAAACAACAGCTTTGTTTGTTAGCATTATTCAGTCATGGGATTCTGATTGATGAGTGGGGAGAGGATGTGACTAGGCCTGGAAATTCATCCCTCAGTCCCTGCCCTGCAGACGTCTGGTTTGCTTTTGTTTCATGGCCTAAACTACCTCAGTTTGTAGGGTGAGGGTGACGACTGCCTAGGGCAGGGTCAGTGCCATCCTCGTCTGGACTCTAGTGTAGGTACCTTTTTTTTTTTTTGACCAGACAAGCCTCATTTTTATTGCCGTTATTTGTGGGTTCCTTTTAGAGGGGCACTGCCTACATCTTTCTTCTGTATCATCCCTGCTCTTTTATACCTCTTCTTTTGCTTATTACTGAATGCTTACTGGGTTAATGCAGTATTTCTTCCATTCCTCCTCGCCCCAATATGTGACCTCTGAAGTAGATGGTCCTGGGAAAAGACTTTATCCATGCTTTCTAGCTGGTTTATTTTTGTTTAAAGCAGATTATAACTGGCCTTGAGGGAGAGTACTTGGTTTTACTAATTGTTTGATTTTAAGCATTTTGCTACCAAAATGGTTTATTTTGGTTTCAAGGATTTCTTTATTCCCATTTTTAAAATAGTGCAATGCTTTTAGAATACATATTGTAAACATGTAATTTTTAGATACTGTCATCACTCCATTTCTGGTGTGGTTTCAGTGGAATTATTTCTGCAGAATTTTGAGAATACATGGCTACATCAGAGCATTTTAGAAATTTTCTGCCAATCTAATATGGAATCTCTGCATTATTAAAAATCAGATTGATTTTGCGGATCTTCTTATTCTTTTTTTCTTTGTATTTCTTGCCTCCAATTCTGATTTTCAGAAAATTTGTGCAAAATTACATTTATTTCTCTGCAAAAGTGATAAGGTCTTTGACTTATTTTTTTGTTTGTGGATTATTTTTTTTGCTTGATTTTTGTTTTTTTGTTTTGCTTTGTTTCGGGCTTTTTGTTATTTGGGGTTGGTTTGTTTGTTTGTGGGTTGGGTTTTTTTGTTGCTGTTGTTTTGTTTGGTTTTGGTTGGTTGTTTTTTTGTTTGAATTTTTTTTTCCCCTTTACTATTTTCTCAGAGCATCATTTAAGTCAGCTTCTGTACACCAAACACAGGACTAGTCCCTTTTGATTTTAATGGTGGCCTATCTCTTCAATAGTTCAGCCTCAAGTTCTGAAAATAACTGAGTCTATAACAGAAATTTTAAGTCTTAAGTGAAGAGTTGAAGAGAGGATGTAGAGCCAGTGAATGTGTTGAAGATCGATCCTTTGCAGCAATGGGCAGGCTACATAGATCTGTGCTGCTTCCTGCATGAAGAGTATGTGCTCTTCTACCATTCCAACATTATAAAATCAGAAGAGACTATTTTGATAATTTACTACAAGTTATATGATATTGACCATCAGCATTGCTTGGTTTCACTTGTTTGAACTAAGTATGTTTTTTAGGAAAAATGACTATTTTTATATTAAATTTTTATTTTAAATATTGTTGTAGTAGGAAACCCATCGAACCAATGGCAGCATGTTGTTAACTGTTTTAGGCAATTTTTTTCCCCACTTAATATCCACCTTGTTGATTTTATTTACTGTTCCAGTTTCTTAGTTAGAAATATCATATGACATTAGATGAATGCCTATGACACATGCCATACACAAAATATCAATGGTATACATGACACAGGCTGGTGACCTGACAGTTAATAACATGTTATGGACTTGCCTGTTGTCAAGAGCGTATTGAAGAGAGAACACCCATATTGTGTTCAATGAGGCACAGCAGTGGGTGTGAAGTCCTTGATTCCCATTGAAAAGTGACTGAAAGCAAAAATATCTGGTGTGACCACTGCTGTCAGCCCTAAGAGGAGTGCAGGGGCAAACACGGAGACTTTTGTTTCAACTATCAACAGAGCCTTGCCTGGGAGCCCAAATGAGAGCCACTGAAGAAAGGCACTCTACCACTACCACATCCTGCTTATCATTACTTTTTCTTCATTTCACTTCCTGTGTATCACTGCTAATTCTGGAATGGCTTGGTTGGACAACATGGAGCTTGAGCTTAGCTGAAGGCCAGGCCCTGCTTTGCTGCCACAGGGTTTTGGTAAGGTGACATAACAGGAAAGAGCTCAAATGAGAAATTGTCTTTGGAAGTCTTTGCTAACAGACTTTTGGATACAGAGGCACCACAAGAAGGGAGGGAAATGAACATTAGGGTGGATCTGGAAATACGTCATGTAATATAATCATATTTTCTCAGATAGTTATACTCTTCTGATAGTAATTTCATATGGTACCGAAAAGAACTTACTTTGTAATGGAAAAAATGTGGATGTTTGAATGCTACTATGGCAGATGCTACTAATGATTTCTTTTTTTTTCCCTCTGTCATTTCTTTGTATAGGTGGAAAATGTGTGGTTACTTGATCGTTTATCTTCAAAAAAAGCTGCACTGGGAACCTTGTATTTAACAGCTACCCATGTCATATTTGTAGAGAACGGGTCTGAAACTCGTAAAGAAACCTGGGTATGAATTTTTGGGTTTGTTTTGTTTTGTTTTTCAGCTAGCTGTAAGGGCTTGGCACTTTATTGATGGTAATTTGAAAATAATTTGCAAGGTAGTTTAAACATGGTAAATTAGTTCATATGGATGCTTCTTTAGCTTTAGAGCATGGGAAATTCCAGCCTGGTAAGTTTTGAAAATTTTCAGTGGATTCTGGGTGTTGCAACACAGTAAGAGATATAGAAGGACCTTCACTATACAAATAGCAGATGTGATTGACTGAGATAAGGCTGCTGTAAACTACAGCTTTGCTCCAATTGTCCAGGAAGAACTGAAGAGAAATGTTTTGAATATGAATTACTATCTTGGTTCAGCCAGCTCTTGCTTCTTTCCCTGACTGCTTGTGCTAGATCAGTGATTTTGTTGTTTTAATTTTATTTTTTTTTTTTTTGTCCATAATGTAGTATTTTGAATTATCTGTTTTGATGGATCAATAACCTATGTTGCATATATATATATATAGGTACAGATACAGGTCCAGTGTCATACCATTTGAGAGTCCTTTATGTAGCTTAATTAAGAATTCTTTGTCCATTTTTGTGCTAACTATTAACTCCATCCTCTTATGGTCTCTCTATTCCCCTTCTGATTTTTATTGTACTATTTCGTCTCATCTAATGCAGTGTTTAAAATTATATCAGGACTGGCAATGAGGAGGCCCAACATTGTAGCCCTGTCTGACTGATGCTGGTTCATCTTTTCACCGTGCAGACAGAGGAAAAGAGCACTTTTTCTGACAGCCACTAGCTTACACAAAAGCAAACAAACAGAAAGCTTTGGATAGCATGACCAGGCTAATGTTTGAGAAGCTGAAATACTCCAGAAGCGCTTCTTTTTCTGTATATGATGTATCAGACACTACCTGAGCCTGAAGCTGCTGACAGGGACAAAACTACAGAAGTAGGAGTATGGAGATTTTCTAAAACAGTAGTGGAAGCTACTGTGCCTGCCTTGGCACTTCAGTATAAAAGATAATTTTTCTTCCTAAAGATTGATTCACTTCTCATAAGCGTTTTCAATTCCCTGACAGGTTCTTCACAGCCAAATTTCCTCTATTGAGAAGCAGCCCACCACTGCCACTGGTTGCCCATTGCTGATCCGCTGCAAAAACTTCCAGGTGATCCAGCTGGTCATCCCTCAGGAACGAGACTGCCATGACATTTACATATCTCTGATACGTCTGGCACGACCAGGTATGGGAAGGAAACTGTCACAAAAGTCAGTCCTCATCCTGAAGAGGGAGAATACAATGGAAGAATTGTAGCTGTGAATCTTTGTCTTTTGCAGATTAAGAAAAAAGCTTCATTAGAGATGTGTAGTGAAAGAATAGGTCTGTGAACAGACAAGCATCTTAAAATAATCACTTACGGAGCAATGAAGAAAGTGCATTATAACATGTAGTTCATTCCATAAAGTATGACATGAAGTTTTGTTTAAAAAATACTCCAGGGTATCATGGACCACAAAATATATTATAATGCTGTTCTATGTTTAACTATTATTGACTTGATGCCTTGTGTAAGTATGAATTTAGGAAAATACTGACAAGTCTCTAAATCCAGGGAACTTTCACATTCCTGCTTAAGATATATTTAGTGTTCATATTAAGATTGGAATATTCCCTTTCTGTGCTATGCATAAATTTCTTAAAATCAGTGGAAAGTTTTGCAGCAAGCAGTTGGTTTATTCCACTGGACTGCCTGTGTTTTGGCCTACTAATATCTACATATAGAATGAGAGAATCATAAAATGTTAGGGGTTGGAAGGAACCTCTAGAGATCATTGAGTCCAACCCCCTGGCCAAACCAGGATCACCTCGGGCAGGCCACACAGGAACAGATCCAGGTGGGTTTTGAAAGTCTTCAGAGATCTTGAATGTGCCCTTTTTGAATTTCTGAATTCAGATCAAGATCCTTATGAAACTTTCCTCTTTTCGATGAAAATCCAAACCTTGCTTCAAAATACAAAATCTGTTCCTCTGCATTATACTTGCTCTTCTGAGAACCAGCTGACAAGGCTTCTGGATTTTTTATTTTAATTATAACCGTACAACACCAACCTCTATCCTTTACTATTATGCTAACAGTGTGCAATGAAAATGCCTACCATGATCTGTACAAAGATGATAACATAGCTTTAATTTTTATCTTGCTGGGAGGACACCAATTTTAACTGCTGTGTGGAAAGGGGGGGGAAATTGCACAGTCAGCAAGCACAGCTACTGAACTTTATAAAGTACCTTCTATAATTAGGATAGTAGTAATACTAGCAATATGCAACTGCAGCAGATGTAACTTGACATGCTAGGTGATGCAAGATGAAAGTAATTAGAGAAATTTAAGAACAGTGAGACAATTCAGTCAGTTGTTCTACTGATGTAAATCTGGATTCAGCTGCAAGTACGTGTTTGTCCATGCTGGAAGGAATGCAATTCTGTAATGCTCTTTCCCTGGAGCCAGGACAAGAGGACACTTCAATACAGGTGTATAGAATGATAAATGGAAGAATAGCTGTGGACCCTGCATACAAGTATCAGTGGCAGACTGCAATGAACAAGAAAGTTCAAATGAAGAAGATGCAATATGAGCATTCTTTGCATAGTTAGTTGCACAATAGTTTTCCTTCTCCAGCAAACTGCCTGATCTTCATGTGAAGCAGAATAAAATCTTGCTTAAATTAGAAGGCTCTGATTGCAAGTGAAGCCAAATGTACTCTGAAAGTGCCCCTCTGTGCCATTCTGTCTGGGCACAAACATGTACTTTCTTTAGGCGATAGAGTTACTCAGCATTAGAAGGTATGCTTTGTTCCACAAGGAGAAAATTTGACCCATTCAGGTTCTATTTTACATTCTCTGTCTGTTCCTTTCATTCGTTCCACCATAGGGAAACCTGAGTGAAGCCCATGTTGTTTACTGGCTTAATATATTTTGTGCTATCTGCTGTCCTAATTACACTAAAGGAGAAAATTTGTGTTTGATTTTATACTTGTTAGTTGTTAATAGCATTTTAGTAAGGTCAAACTGTGAGCTGAATTTGGCCCTTTTGCTTAATTAAGCCATTTTGTAAAAGAAACTAATCATAACAGTTATTACAGGTGTAATAGCAGAATTGCAGATAATTATGACAAATTAACCATGAAAGATTAGGGAAGGTCCTATAAATACTGGCAAAGTGGTGATAACTGAGCTTTAAGGCACTGGCTGTTAATACTCAAACATTTTTTTTACCACCTATAGATACCATAATGTAATAATACTGGTAATGTTGAGGCAGACTTCAGTCATAAATAACCTGGATATATTTTAATAGGTGCATTTTTAAAGACTTCCCATGGGCCTGAGAACAGCAGATCCAGTTGGAAAGAAACTCCAGATAGATGCTTCTGACAGCCAAGTGGTGAAAGCAAGAACTCAAATTGCTACCAAAACCACTTTATTAAAAAGTGCTCAGATTGATTTATGACTGTGCCAAAACTTTTTTAGAGCTGATGAGAAGTCAACCAAGCTGTCTTCCTAACCTATGCCATGACAGAAGTCTGAAATCAGAGAATACAGAAAGAGATTAAACTGACAATGTGCAAATCATTCTTTTATTTCTCCTTACTCACAAATTTGTTGACTTTCAGTGGAAGATTTAATAGGACTGTTAATAGGAAGATTTCTTTCATTATGTTCATGTGTGTGTGTGTATACAGTCAGTTTAATGAAATTTAAAAGACCAAAATTTAGCTTAAATTAAGCCTTTAGAGACATAATCAAAATGAAATCAAATACTTCCTATAGAAAAAGGTGGGAGCCTTATTGTTATTAATGTTGTGTTTGGTTTTGTGGTTATTATTTTTATAGCTCTAAGTTCCTTACTGTAGTATTCTAAGACTCTGCTTATTAGGTATATATTATTAGAAAAGAAAGTGTACTATTTAAATTTACTGATCTTGTTAAAATTACATTGTGGAGCAAGTGTACCAGTGGAGAACTATGAAATCAGAGAGGGCTCAGCTTGTGATTTACTTTACTTCAGTTCTAAAGTTAAAAACCTGTTGGTCAGAAAGTTTTAAGGAACTTAAAGCAACGGGATAAAATGTACCGTTGTGACATAACAACATCTTAAGTATCGAGAACATAAATTTCAAGCTATATGCTGAATAGTTATTCGTATCAGTGACAGCTGGCATTTAATGGCAATGGTATCTGGCTGCCACTGGTCACTCATTAGCATAAATACAGATACATTCTTAAAAAAAAGCTAAAAACTCCAACACCAACAAAGTTTCTTATATGGTCCTTGACCAAGAGTGACAGGTGGCATAGGTACTTAAACAATTTCATGGTCATGATAAAGTAATTGATGTAACATGCTATTTTTATGCTACTACAACCTCTGTATCTCAAATGCCTTTGCTGATAATTCAAGGGCAGAATTTTGCAGTCCACAAAACTAAGATTTCATTGCATCTACTGGAAACTTCCCTGTTTAGGGACAAAGACTTCTGAGTTAGTTCATTTTTGGAAGATAGCACTGCATAGTCCATTGTTCAGATCTTTCATCTTTGCCACAAGACAGATGTTACATTAATAAAGGAACTTTAAGCTACTTCTGGCCAGCAAATTCTTTTACAGAACAAGTGCTTATTCTGGCACTAGCTTCAGTTTTCTTTGGATGAAAGCATGTTATCACTGACATTTTATCTTCGTGCTGGGGAAGGCTTTTAAAATTCAGTAGAAAAGAGTCTAGCAAAACAGTATATTTTAAGTAGCACTACTAATAAGGCATATGTATTGCAACATACACAAATAGCAAAAGAGCACAGTACTTTCAAAGTATATAAAGTATATAAAATAGTTATAAATCAAGATACATGCATTTTTATAGCAACACATGCTATTTTAAAAGAAACTATGTAAAGGACAATCCTAAGTTCTGGTTTTGAAGTGTGATTTCAGGATGAGAAATCTGAACTGGTTTACTGGTTTTGTTTGTTTGTTTTTCTTTTTTTTCTTTCAGTGAAATACGAAGAGCTGTATTGTTTCTCATTCAATCCAAAATTAGATAAAGAAGAACGAGAACAAGGCTGGAAGCTTGTGGACCTCAGTGAAGAATATAATCGGATGGGTATTCCAAACAACTATTGGCAGATTAGTGATGTAAACAGAGACTACGGAGTGAGTTGTTGTGATTTTTCTCTTACAGAGGCTGTCCGTGAAGTAAATCATCTGTCTGACTGTGGAATACCATAGTGCTGAGGTGCAGGATCCCTTTGTGCTCAATGCTGTACACACATGTAGTAAGGTGCAGTTCTTCCAGTCTTTCATATAAAAAGGCACATAGAAAGTGGGAGAAAGAATGTGTCTTCATTTAACACATGTGGAAATGAAACACAGATACTATGTCCACAGTGTTTTAAATGTTAGTGCTTGGATGCCTGGGGAGAAGTTTAAATCATACTTAGTGTTATGTGTCTGAATGAGTGTTGTCATGACTTGTAGGGTTGGATAAAATTACTACATAGTCATTTTAAGAAAAAAAAAAACTTGAAATATTGTATTTGGCAATGTTTTTTCCTCACTGGCTATCATCACAATCCTTTTGAAGCCTCTGTGATTGACTGTTAGTGTTTTTCACAGTCAGCCAAAAGGTTGTATATCTTCCTAGCTGCCTGCTGTCCTGCCTACTTCAGTCTTGTATGATTGAAGTCCCTAAAATATTAATTATTTGTGAGAAATAATAAACAAAATATTTTTGAGGGAAGTTTGTCTGTGCACTCCATTGGCTCTGTTGCTGAAGCACATCCATGTTAAGCAAGGCCTATGAAGTTCTCAGAACAGACTGAATGTGCTGTCAGGGTTTGTTTTCTTTTTGCTAAAACAAGAAGAAAAAATGTTTAATCTCTTTTAAAATAAAATGTAGGAAAAATGGCATCATGAATAAAACCCAGTTCACCACAGCAGCATCTGTAACAATAAGCCCTTGCTTTTCTTTCTGCTTCATTACATATCTCTGACTCTCTCAGAACCTAATTTCTTCCTGGGCATCCTAATTCCTTTAGTCATCTCAAAGTCCCAGTGAGATACTGGATATTCTTTTGACCTCAGCCAGGATGCCACAGGCAGTATCAGGAAAAGGAAGTTAGACCCCATTTGGGGTCCCACTTGTCTCCAGAGGAACCTTTGGGCTTTTTTTGCAGGCTCATTCAGTTCCTTTCAGAAGTGGTTGATATTGTAAGGGCTGCTTGCCTTTTGTTATACTCATTTCATAGGGATTAATTTCTTTTCTCCAAGTCCCTAATTTTTAATTTTTTTTTTTTATTCTTATCATGTTTGCTGGAAAATTTGGCTCTGTCTTCTTCTCCCATTATAACAGAGGTTGTTTGAGATGTTCATCCACTCCCATCCTTACTTCCAAATTGTGCTGCAGAGGAAACCACAGTTGTAAATACTACCTTGATATACATAATTACGAATCTTTGCTGGCAGATGCGCACAAGTCTATGGGGACAAATGAGATCCACCCAAGGGTACTGTGAGAGCTGGAGGAAGTGTTCAACCAAGTCACTTCCCATCATTTATCAGCAGTCCTGACTAACCAAAGAGGTCCCAGTTGAATGGAGGTTACCAAATTTGCCATTCATCTACAAGAAGGTCCATAAGGAGGATCCAGAGAACTCCAGGTCTATCAGTCTGATCTCGGTGCCAGGGAAGGTTATGGAGCAGATTATCCTGAGTGTCATCACACAGCACAGACAGGACAACCAAGCAACCGGGTTCAGTCAGCATGAGTTTATGAAAGGAAGGTCCTGATTGGCTAACCTGATCTCCTTCTATGACAAGGTTACCCATTTAGTGGATGATGGAAAGGCTGTGGGTGTTGTCTAGCTGGACTTCACTAAAGCTTTTGACACTGTTTCCCACAGCATTCTCCTGGAGAAACTGTCTGCTTGTGGCTTGGATGGGCTTACGCCTTACTGGATAAAAAATTGGCTGGATAGCTGGACCCAGAGAGAGTGGTGAATGGAGTTAAATCCAGTTGGCAGCTGGTCACAAGTGGTATTCCTCAGGACTCAATATTTGGGCCAGTTCTCTTTAATATCTTTGCCAGTGATCTGGATGAGGGTATTGAGGGCACCCTAAGCAAGTTTGCAGATGACACCCAGTTAGACTGGTGTGTTATTCTGTTTGAAGGTAGAATGGTTGGACTTGATGATCTCAAAGGTCTCTTCCAACAAAAATGATGCTATGATTTTTATGAATATATATTACACCTGTTCCCAATGAAGCATGAATTAACATTTGGAAATACAGCCCTTAAACTCCTCTCCTTCAGTTTATCCATTTGTAAGTTAGAACCAATACTTTCCAGTTTCAAAAGACTGTTTAGAGAAAAGTTGGTGACTTATATACAATAATGATGGAATATTCCCTGTGATTAGCATTCCTTGGGGTTTGTTTTGGATTTTTTTTTTTGCTGTCAAGATGGCTAATGTTACTCGTATTTTGTAGACCAAATAAGCAGTTTCCTTTCACAGGTCTGTGATTCCTATCCTACAGAAGTTTATGTACCAAAATCTGCAACTGCACACATCATAGTGGGGAGCTCTAAATTTCGGAGCCGAAGGCGTTTCCCAGCTCTTTCCTACTACTGCAAGGATAACAATGTAAGTGTGAATTTGTAGCTTTGAATATTAGCTTATTGTGGCCTTGCTTTCATGATTCTTCTAGTAAGCTTTCACAAGAAGAAATCAGCCATTATTTTGTTTAAAAAAAAATAAGAGATGGTTATTGTAGTCTGGTTAGTGTGGTTTGTGCATATGGGCACACATTGGAATTATGGTTAGTTCATTAATTGGCATGCAATACAGTTATTTAAACACAGCTTCATCATCCAGCTAACCCAAAAAATTACAATTCCCCGTATCATGAGGAAGTAGAGTAATACAAGTGGTCCTGAAACATGGGTAGCAGAAGAGTGAAGGCCAGTGGCAGGTAGCTTAGCAGGTGACTGGGAGGAGAACAGAGCAATTTAGGATCTGATAGCCACAGCCTGAGAGCAAGTCAGGAGAAGAAAAACTATACTTGCAGAAATTAGAGAATCAGGAGTAGCCTTTCAAGAAAATATCTGTGAATAGAACCAAAAAGGATGAACGGACGAGCTACCAAATTTTGTCTAAGCAGCGTGTTGTGGCGTTGTTCAAGGGAGTCTCATCTGTAAGACTGAGGAGTGCCACCTTCTCTTCTTCACGATAGATATTCTCAGGGATGAGTGAGAAACTGCTTCACTTGTCTGTATCCGTATGGAAAAAAACTTGTACCCAGACTATTTGTATTTATGTTTCTGGCAGCTGAAGTAAAGGAGACCCTTGGAGTGAAGGATCACAGGGACTAGGTGTTTTTACCTTGTGTCCCATCCCCCTAGAGACAACACTTAGCTCAGCTGTCATTACCATTTAGGAGGATAGAGTCCCCTTTGTACTCACAAAGGATCTGTGTGTCTAATAGCTCCTTCTGTTTCATTCCCAGACTGTCAACTGCATCAAGAGTGTTCTAGAATGGCCAGGACTTTCCAAGACACAGTGTAGGATTACAGTGTGTCTGCAGAGTTTGTCACACAGGATGGTATATATTTCTGTAGGACCTCACAAGCAGGAATCATAAACTACAGTCTCCATGGAAATCTCGTCTTTACAGTGGCCCCTATCATAGGTTTAAGCTTCAGAACAAAGGAATGAGTCATTATTTTGACTCAGAATTCTTCTTCCATAAAGATCTATGAATTTGACAACAAAACAGGAGTACAGGAACATTTAAATGGTGAATATAATCTCTGTACAAACTGCATATTATCTTTAATATTTCATTAGGGCAAAAATTTTCCAAGTTAATCACTGTGCATAGTCAATGAAGTCCAAATATAAACATCTAGGATTCCAAACACTTGGACATTTCCAAATCTCAGCAAAAGAAAAGGTCTCAGGGATCCACTAGATTCTAATATATTGTGATCCAGCTTGGATGAGTTTCATAGTTTTACCTTGAATGTTTTCTGTGTTGTAGGTGGAGTTCAGGTTAAGGTTCAGACCACCAGGATCTGAAGTATTGTGTTTACTCCTGGTTCCTTTGTGGTTCAAAGGGCTAGGAAAAGGATTTGGAATGTTGGAGGAAATACCTCCTTGTGAGTTTGGTGGTTGGCATGAGTTGCCACCTCATAGAGTAACGGGCAGGAGTGGGGTAAGATTTATGATGGTAGACATTGAACAGCTCTGGTAACAGCAGGTTGGGAAAAGGTCCGCTGAATTCAGGGGAGACAGGTGTCACTCATTCAGTCTTTCATATCCAGAACTTTCCCATAGCTCTTTGGTACTGACAAATTCAAAGATGATGTGACACCTTACTCTGCATCTTACAGGATCTGTGTGAATGTAAGAGCAAACTCTGGAACTACCTGTTCAGCCTGTGCAATAGCAAAACATGACCTCATCTCTTGCCCTACTCTTAAACATAGCCCAAGAAATTTTATAGACATGTGCTCATACTAAGCAATTGGCCTGGGTCAGCAGGAGGTGATCTCTTCATGGATATTGTGGGTAATGATTCTCACTTATGATATCTAATGGTCACTAGGTCATCTTATCTTCTTAGTTTTGTAGTACTGGCGGGGCAGCTGTTTCTTAAGCTGGTGTGAAACTTGATCTTAACCCCAAGCCTAAACTGACAGACACACCATTCTTTTATGCTGGTGCCAGCACATACCTTAGCCCCTTGGGCCCTCTGGATGATATAATGTAATGGGCACCACCCCATACTTTCCTGAATCCTAACCTTCATCTATGAACCAAACTTTAAACTTTACCCTGAGGTCTGTATCTGCCTTGTACATGGTACACTGTGAATGAGCAATGTCTTCCTTCTATTAAAATGGCAGGTTGTGGACATACTCATATGTACCTTCTGCTTCTTGCGTAGGAAGTATAAGCATATATTGAATTACTGGAATTTGCACTGATCAGCAGGCAAGACTCTAGATAACTAATAATCTGTTTGCAAAAACCATTAATAAAATATGAATGGGCTCACACAATTAGAGATTTGTGCGTTAAAGATCCATGTTTTACTGACTAAATACTGATAATTTAAAGACCTAGCTGAGAAAGAGAATACTTTTTCTCACAGTAATAATTTTGTAGGGCAGTCTGCATGGGTCACAACCTTCAGATGGCAGATTTTCTTCATGCTTCGGTTTAGCACTAAGAAAGTGCATTTAGTAGCTCCTTGCCCTCTATAAATCTAGCTGCCTTTTGCCCAGCAGAAATAAAAAACTCCCTGTTCACCCATTTCACATTCTGTTCCTATTTTCCCAGTTGAATGTGGAGGTTTGATCCTGATGCTTCTGTGGAGAAACTCTCTTCCCTTCTTAAATAGCACTGACTAATAAATATATTCCAGTAGTCAGACTGCCTGACCCTCTTCCCATGCAGTAAGGTCTTTCTCCAGAGGCAGTGCTAAAAATACACCACCATCAGTGATCTAGCTGTGTGGTGTGCATTTTTGTTTCCTGGACTCATGGTGTCAGGCTGCTCAGTAAAGCATGCATTAGTGTAAGTTGGGTGTAATCAGCATCATAACTGGTAAGCATGAGTGACAGTGCAAAAAGACCCATTCTTTATATTTCAATGTTCTTGTCCTTGCAATGTTGTACTCATCACATCCTCTAGAGACCACCTTTCAGGAGTTACTCTACATTAGGGAAATACTATCTTTAAAATAGCTCTAAAATTTGCATTCAAGACTAGATTTGGGCCAATAGAGCTGTATTGCTTTAATATTTCCTTGCCTTTTTAAAAATAAGGTGTTTATTAACACGTAATTCATTTACCATTCTGCCCTTCCCATGTAACTGTACAGCTATGCAAACATCTAATGAGCTGTTTTTGTAAATGCTTCTGGATGATAAATAATTTCTTCTTAATGATTATGTTGATATTTTTGTTTTTCTGCAGGCCTCCATATGTAGGAGCAGCCAGCCTTTATCTGGCTTTAGTGCTCGATGCCTTGAGGATGAACAGATGCTCCAGGCCATTAGAAAAGCAAACCCAGGAAGTGATTTCATATATGTTGTTGACACTCGGCCCAAAGTAAGTACTTTAAATTTCTCTTGCACATAGCAAGACTGAATCTGGCTGAATACATTAGGGAAGATGCACAGCCTAAGTGACCAACCACACTTCTGATTTTAGTTGCACATCTGTAACTCCACAGGTAAATCAGGATTTATCAGGGGAATCTGAACTAGGAACCTTGCCCACATTTTCATCTCTTAGAGAATTTTTTTCTTTACACTGTGCTTTTTCTCTTCTATTTTTTTTTTGGTTTTTTTTGTTGTGTTTTGTTTTTAAGAAAATGTTAAGATACAAAAAAACCCCAACAACTTTTAACAGTAACTGTTGCCACACAGAGGACTTACCAGTAACTATATTACTGATGAGACAGTTGCTTGTAATGTTCCAAACCTCTGCCTTCTTACATTAAAATTTTCCATGCAAGATTTCTCCTGCAAGTGGGAAAATTTCAATGACCTTTGCATAAGGCTAAGGAAAGACCATTTACTGAGATTACAAGAATTGAGGAGACCTTCTCCAGCACTTCTGTGTTTTTGAGAGACAATCTGAAAATATAATAAATAGTGATCTCAGATGTGATATCTCTATAATTGACTAAAATCTCTGGCCAAGATAAAAGCTTTAGAAAAAAATATGCTCTTCAGAAACAAAGAAACTCAGTAATGATCTAGAAGAGGTTGGAAGATAAAAGAACCTTTTGTCTAAATTGTCATGCTAGCAAACAGCTCAGGGTGATAAGGAATAGATAGGCTTCAGTGTCTGGACATGGGAGCAGGGATATATTCTTTCTTACACTATCAGTAGCTTCCCTGTTGAAGTTACCAAAGCAGCTGAAGAAACGAAACAAAAAGGGTAAAGCACAGAATCACAGAAAGGTAGGAGTTGGAAGGAACCTCTGGAGATCATCGAGTCCAAGGCCCCTGCCAGAGCAGGTTCACCTAGAGCAGGTCACACAGGAATGTGTCCAGGTGGGTTTTGAAAGGCTCCAGAGATGGAGACTCCACCACCTCTCTGGACAGCCCGTTCCAGTGCTCTGTCACCCTTAAAGTAAAGAACTTCCATCTCATGTTTAGATGGAATTTCCTATGCTCAAGCTTCTCCACAAAATCCGTACTAGATATAGTATGAGCTACATAGCATGGGAAAAGAAAAAATGAGAGCAAAGGTTTTAGGAAAGAAAGCTGTTTCAGCATCCTGAGATCAGGAGACAGAGCCTGAAAGGGCAAGGTGGGTAAAGCTGAGAAAGATGAGGAATGGAGCACGGAAGGGCAAACCTGACAGAGCTGGAGCAGAAACGAGGAACTCCTCTTGTTGATGATTGACTGAAGGCCTGGGGGCTGGTGAGAAAGCGCGGAGCAGTCACAGCTGTAATGCAAGGCAGTAGCCAGGAACTCAGGGCCTTTGTGGTCTCGAAGCAAGTGAGTCGTGATGAGCACTAGGAAAGTATTGGTACTGTGTTCAGAACAGGCTTTACATAGGAGGTGCAGACCTAGCTACCTGAGTAATGCCTGTTTAACAGTTTTCTATGTGTACTAACAGTTACAGCATAATGTTCCCTGGCTGATGATATTAATTCTGCTCCCTGAAAGGAGGCTGCTCACTGATGGGATTTATTACTATTGACTTGCTGACTTGGCTACTAATTCTTTAAAAGGTATCAACGGGAAAGTCCCATCCTGTAAACTTTACTGGTAGATGACTTTGCTGAGAAACCTGCTGTGTGCAGTAAAAAAGGCCTGTACTTTTAAGTAGAGAGCGTAAAATTGGGTCTCTTGGCCATGAACAATGGGGTATTTCCAGCAACACTGGCTTCTTCAGGAGCCAGTTGGGAGATGAACACTGTTTTCATTGAACTTCTCTGGAAAAAAAAAGGGTTTGATTCCTACTTCTCTCTCTCTGCACTGATTTACTAAAGCTCCTAGGTGTCAAATACAGCCTTGTTACAATTTTGCACCTTGCAATACATACATAAATCTAGATCATGTAAGAAGTGATAGGTATCAGACCAAGCTGTTCCTGGTATTCCTCCTTCTGGAATGAGTCTGCTGCAAGGTTTCCCATTGCTCTAGAAACTACCTGCCTTGTATCTCATCAGAACTGGTTCCTTGCAAAGATTATGAATATTGATGGGCCCTTCAATTTAGGATTCCCAACTGCTCCTTACATGCTGTCCCTTGTTGTGCTTGATAATCATCAAAACTAAAGATTTGTCTGCAGAATAAAGCTTTGTTTCCACTTCATTTAAATATACCAGGATGGCTGTATGCAGAGCTTTATTTAGGCTACTGTCTTTCTTCATTTTCTCCTTCCTCTGTGTGTTTATAGAAGAAGCTAATATACACTGTTTATGAGTAAAACAAATTAGTTCTATAACTCTTTGTAACAAGACAGGTCTTGGATATCCTCTACATAAAAGAAGATGCCAGGAAGTCTGGCAAGTGAGGTCTGTTCCCTTTAGAGGCTGTATCCTCATATTCACTGAGATTAAGTGAGGACAGGCCCATTTTAGGGAGCTTTACAACTCCTTTAAGAGCAACAGATGGAATTTTGGTGGGTGATGTGGAAAACTTGTTAGTAAATATTGTGGCAGCTGCAAAGTTTGGCAACTAACAATATTTAAAATAAATGAGTGTCAGAAAGCCTTGCACATTTAACCTTACATTTATTTACTTTTAAAGAGGCATATTTCAGATTGTCTTTTAAAAAAGGATTTCTGTAATAAAATTGCTCTGATACAGAGGTACTTAATAGCATTTATTGTACCGAGGATTAGGTCAGTTAGGGGCTAGATGTATTTCACTTAGGGTTTCATGGGTTTGTGATGGCTTAGACACATGTGTACAGATCTTTCTTTCTGAAGCTATATGCTATTGCAGAAAGAGACTACTTCATTTTGTTTATACTAGAACACTCATGTCTACTTCAAAAGAGAAAGATTAGGATTCAGCAGATAATTTATATCTATCTAGCAAGTCATACTGAGGACTCTGTCCTTAAAGGACACACTGTTCACAGTCTATATTTTTTTTTATTGTTCATTGATAGTCAAAACATTAGCAGACTGCTGGTTCATAGAGAAGAATTTTTTTTTCACCTGTCCATTTTCCTGAACTGCATACTACCAGTTAAAAGAAATTTTAAATAAGACTTGAGGAAACAAAAAATTCTGTTTGTTTTGTTGGGGTTTTTTGTCTAGGTTCCTTCAGTTGTATCATGAAATTCATGCAATGTTTTAATTCCTAATAGTGGTCCACAACTGTGACTATGTGTTCCTATTTTGCTCATGGGAATGGATGAGCTAGAAAGTGTGAAGATGGGAAAAAAATCCCTTCTCCTCACATATTAAATTGGACAGAATAAAAGATTTGAAAAGGGGTCCCACTTGTTTTGTTATTCATCTAAGTGAAATTATATATGGCATAAAAAGCTTTTAGTCTTTAGCTCTTTCCTTTGGAAGTTAATTTGGTCCATGGAAACCTCTTTTGACATAGGATGTGAAAAAAAGCTAGACTTGATCATCTTAGTGATAAATTGACAGCAGACAATCAATTCTGCTCACCTGCATGCATTTGACTCCAAATTAAAATCAAGTGTCTGGAGTATGTGAGTTTGGGATGGAAGAGATCAGGAAGGGACATATTCTTGTATATCCCATGATACCATTAGCCAACTACTGAAGCATATTATTGTGAGTTTCAGAAGTGACTACAGAAGCAGCAAATCAATAGTACTGCCTGCAATATTGGGAAATAACAGAAAACAGCCTCTTGTACCCCAGGCAATGCCTAAGAGATACTTTGTTTCGATTTTTCATGAGCCTTGGCTCTCACTGCAGTGAAGATGAGTCACATTTTGTCCAACTGATGTCTTGTAAGGTCTCTCCAAAAGCTTTTTAGTGGCCTCCAGTCTGGATGTGCAATATCCATTGTTATTTAATTCTTAAATCTGTCCTGAGCAGAAGCTGTTAGTTGTGCTTGGAGGCATAGAGATTCTGCAACGTGGGCTGCTTTGTTGTTCCTGGAGACTTCGTATTTCGTGGGACGTTCAAAGGCTCCCCAGCCTTACAGTGTGCATTTTGTAGAAGAGCAGGGACTTTATGCATAAAGAGCATTTGTTTCTATTGGACAGTGAGATTTTGCTGTAGGAAATGAAAAAAAAAATTATAGATAGGGTAATAGAGTAATAGTACTTAAATCACTTCTATCAGCTCTAGTCTTTGGCCCAGATGTCAAAAAATGGCATAAGGGACTTGTCAGAGAGCTTCTTTCCCCCCAAGAATCTCAAAAGGGGAGAAAATAGTCATTATAAAACCCCCTTAATTTTATGCTTAAGAAGACAGACTGAAAGAAGCATTTAGTGACTTTCCCATGCCAGGAAGAAAGTAACAGATTCAAAGACGAAACTCCATCTTCCAGTTGAATGTATTTTTTTTTTCTGAAGTACAGCAAAATATTTGATAATGCTCAGTTACAGATGAAAATATTTGTGGTAATTTTGTTAGTTCAAAACTTTTGTGGTCTTACAAAACTAGAGCCAAGATACTGAGAACTTAGGAAAAACAACTCCAGCTCTCCATTATTCCAGGCTTCAAAGAAGTAAGCTGTATCAACTTTTGGATTTGAGCAGTGAAACACAGTAACTTGGGCAACATCACAGTGTACATATGCTATGAAACAGTGGCATGGCAGATAAGACACTGCCATCTTCTGGGTATATTCTGCTAGTAAACACAATGATCAAAAAATAGAATATAGCCTTTTAAAACCAAATTAAAACCTTTACATTCTTGCAGAGGAACTCTATATAAGCTGTGGGTTTGCTTTTTGTCTATCCTCACTAATGAAGTTTCACTCTAAGTGTGTGAAATAAAGCCCAGAGCCTCAGCAATCCAGTGCCCTGAAACAGGCTGTAAACAGACCTCGATTTGTAACCCACTGTGTTGACACTGTGATAAATGCTTCCTATTTGTCCCTGACTTAAATCACTTGGATTTATTGCAGTAGACCACAGGATTTGTTTTGAAAAGAATCTTTTTGCTACTGGTTTTCATCCAATTTTCCCTAATTTTTTTCAGCTCAATGCAATGGCAAACAGAGCAGCAGGAAAGGGATATGAAAATGAAGACAACTACTCCAACATCAAGTTTCAATTCATAGGCATTGAGAACATCCATGTCATGAGAAATAGTCTGCAGAAAATGCTTGAAGGTAATACTCTCCTTTATTTCAAACTAAAAGAAAGATTTGATCCTTCTGTCACGTAAATCAGGATAACTACCCTGAAATCAGCAACAGTAAGAACGGGTATGAAAAGACATCCTTGCCTGTTGCAGCTGCGTGCAGCTGCCTACTGGCTAATGAGACTTGTGCAATGGAGCATCATCGCAACTAGGGCAATTTCCTAATTGTGCAAACACCTTGTTTCATGGGTGAAATCCAGCTATTATTTACTTTAATGACAAAATCATTTGACTTCAATACACCTTTCTTCTACTATGTCTTCTTTTGCAGTTTACAGCTTGATGGTATAATGAAAAAAATTACTTATAGCTGACTTAGTTGCTAGTGGAAAATACAGGAATTTTACACAGTCGATGAGTGTAACCATTCAGCACTTTCATAATCCCATGGAAATTAATAATAATTGCTTTATAAATACTTATCAGTGTATAAATGAGCACATATGTAGTGTCATTTAATATTTTGAGTACATTACTGCTTAGAGACCTTCTGGGAAAAGAGTAAGAAGAAATAAGCCATCCTTGATCCTCAACAGCCTGTTGAATTTTAACAAGCAGTTAGGAAGCAGTGCTCACTCCACAGAGTCTCAGGGTTTACTTCATGTATCTCAACAACTTCGGTCACCTTCTGTTCCAGCTCGATCTAGCTATTCTTAACTTGGTGGTCTGCCCAGACTCTTATGCTTTATCTATCTCCCATCATCTATATGCAAATGTAAATTTTTGTTCTAAGAAGGGCTTACATTTTCCAAGACAGGAGAGCTGTGCTCTGGTTTCAAATAAGAGCAGTTTATCACAACCAGGAGTTAAGTGTGATGCAGATAAAACAGTCACTCTCTTCATTACTTATTTTTACTTAATTCCTAGGTCTAAGGGTCTCCAGAAGGAAAATAGAAGGATATTTAGTTTACTACAAAGTCTTTTTTGGCTAGGAGAGAGGCTCTGTGAATAAACCTGTCCTCTTATTTCTTCATCTTGAGACCATCAAAGTTAAAATAGTAAACAACCACTCTGGCTGCATGGGAGAGTGCTGTGTATTATTTTTGAGCCAAAATTTCATGAGGCAGGCCCATGGCCCAAACTGACAAGTAACAAGGTAATGTCTAATGCATTTAACACTTCAGGTTGCTTGGGGGGATATAACTTCTTAGCATCTATTTTTAAATGAGCCATATGCTCAAAACATCAGCTTTTTTTCATAGGTTTTATATTTGCTCTGTTGAAATCTCATATTTAGAGACATGGCTGATAAGATTAGAAGTTAAAGAAGTGAAGTCTGTGATTTGAAGTACTTGAGGCTTTCAAGTTTTTGTTTTGTTGGGGTTTTTTTTTTGTTTTTTGGTTTGTTTGTTTGTTTGTTTGTTTTTCAATCTTACGACTTTTGGTGTACAAGTAGTGCTTTTCTCCTGTAAGGAGCTGCAAAGTTTTTATCTCTTTCCATTTGTAGTAGTGTCCTTTTGTTCACTTCCCTTGTGGCCTTTAGAAGGGTATTTATTACCTGACTTGTGCATAGAAAGGGAACCAGAATCAAAAAGACCACCAAGGATGACAATAGTACACATTTAATATGGCTATAAATTTTTATTGAGGAGTACTTAAACATACCTACGTGAATCTCTAAGGTAAAACATGATATTACATTACTAATGCTACTAATGCTGTTGTGCAAAGGCAGACAGGTATCCAAGTCTGATACAAAAACCATAGGACAGGTGCCTCGGAGATGCCCCAGAAGCACCGTGAGCTTTGTCAGCAGCAGAGCATTAAGAGAGCTCACTTCCTTCTTGATTGCTTCCCCAA
>WUAM01000260.1:4412190-4447470 GCA_024336885.1 Actenoides hombroni | reverse complement strand
GCTCATGGCAGCAGAGGTGAAGAGGAAGCAGAGGCCACAACGGTCTGTGACAAGTCAGGCTGAGACTGCAGTGCTTAAAGGAAGTGTTACAAAGTATGTCTGCTGCTTGTGAGCTATTGTGAGCTGTTGTGGGGTACATAAAAACCTTTGAAGCTGATGAAAACTGATTTTAGTTTCGTGTGTGCTGTACTGTTGCTCGGAAAAGAAGACATCAAAACATAACGGGTCTGATGTGTTGAAGGAGTGCAGCAAGGGTAATTTCATCAACTTACTGGAATGAAGTAGAAACGAAGTTTGAAAGAATTTTTTTTTTTTTCATGAGACACTGCAGATTATTTTCAATATACAATTTTAAATAGTTTCCAGTGCTGAGGAAATTTGAAGAAAATTTGATTGTTCAGTTTTCCATTGGAAAATGCACTTAAATTAGGAATGTGTTTATTTATATTATGTTTCTTTAGGAAAAAGCTGAAGAAATTAATTTATAATTATAATAATGTCAATAATTTAAGTATGTTAAAAAAAATTAGTTTCAGATTTGTGATTTTACTGAGTTTAATTCCAGCAATTTTATTTTTCTTAGCTTTAACATGTATATGCTTTTTAATAATATTAATTTTTGGGAAAGTATGTCAGCATTATAAAATGTTTAAATTTGTAGAATGATGAGAATTTTTTCATGATTTTGCAAAAACTGTTGAGATTTGACTGTACTCTGGAAGTAAAATGTATTTCAATATGCTGGAATTTCCTTCCAGAAAAAAAGTTTTACTTTCGTCTCTGCTGCCTCATATTGCTTTAGTATAGTAGTGATTTTTTTTTTTTTTTTAATTAATACAGAGGCATATGAGAAGATCCTTGTGATAATTTTGATTCTGTGCACAACCTCCTTGCAATAATTTTTATATTAGAAGGCAATGTTACACAAGGACTTTTCTCAGGAAAGATTTGAGGGCAGCCTGAGGCTGCTGTTTGGCATTTGTGGTGGAGTGAGCTTTGCTGTACATGCAGGGGCCAAACAAGACTTGACCACCCATTTGTTCTGCATTGAGATGATGACCCCAAATGCTCCCTATCTGTATTTAAAGAGCAAATATGAGCTTCTCCTCCCCTCATACCAGGAGCAGTAGCTGCTGATGTGATGGCAACCATCTGATTCTTGGACTTCAGGGACAGATCAACAAGAGAGGGAGTTTGAGGGTTTGCCCACAGCATTTGCTATTTCCTCTACCTATGGCTGTCCTGCCTGAAATGGGAGAACTGGTCCAGCAGCCTCCTCTGGTACTTTTGCTGTTGGAAGAGGCAGCGACCACCGTGTGTCATGTTTCTTCTGCCTCTCCTGGGGAAGGGAGCACCCCTGGATTGCTATGAGCTCTGCTCAGGGTCTCTTGATTTTCCTGTGCCCACACAGCAGGTGCAATAGGTCTTATTTCCCCAAGATTTTGGTATGTTTTCTGCTGAAATGGAAACACCTTTTCCCCTTCAGATAAACCTCATAATTGAATTCATATTTGAATCAGTATTGAGGTCCAGATCAGTAGCCAAAAATCACATGAAATACACAGTGTATGCCTTTAGGACAGTCTGAACTTTGCTCAGTGAAGTGGTCAGTAAATATTGACTCTAATTTGGTAGTGGGAATGAGCAAAGCACTATTTCAGCCTTACCTTGGGCTTCTGTAAATAGAGACAGCAGCCTCAGCCAGAATTCAGCTACTAATTGATCATGCTTCCATCTGCACTGGAGCATTAATCATGTGGAAAGCTGTTTGCTTTTGGTGCTGCTATCTATGCATTTTTATAAATGTCCTTCAAAAAGGATTTTTAAAATAACCATCTGGAAGATGCCCTATGTACAAAGATTGCAAGACTTTGTATGGACACGTTAGGCTATTTTGCCTCTGAATTAAACAGAGTTAACATAGTCAGGTACATTTAGATGTGGTATAAACTCTGACTTTGGCTTGTAAAATTAAATTCCAATTATACTGAAGGAAACTAATGTTATGCCACTGGTCATAATGGCCATAACTAACAGTCTTTTAGAGGATAGTCTTTCCAGAGGACAAGAGACTACAAAGTCATTATTAATTCACAGATTATATATTAACTCGGTAAAATCCATGATCTATGCCACTGTCTTCCTTAAATGAGTTTTACTGGTTTGTATATTTTTCCTTAAAAGACAGGATAATTCTAAATGGATCAAATTTATTTTTGTATATTGATTGCGCCACAGATTGTTGAGTACTTGTTTCCTGCTGGACTGAGGTATCTGAATTAGATTCCGATTGCCCTTTTTTTTTCAACTGATGTCATAAACTCTGTAATAGTAAATAAAAGACACTTGGATACACGAGGATAGAAACTTAATGTTGTAAAAATCGGGAGACTTTTTTTTTTTTTTTTTTCTTTAAACACAGCATAAAACTTGGAAAGTTTTCAGGACAATATTTTCTTTGATGAATTATGGCTTTTCCTCACCATCGGATTGTTTTCTGACTACAAATGATGTTTTAATAAGGTTTCATTCAGGGATGGAGAACTGTTGAGGGAGTCACTTAAGCACCATCACCTGTGGTGCTGCTGAAGGCTGGGTTTGGTGGGCCTGCCCTCAAAAAGCTTTATCAGGAAACGTGGCTGGGAATAAGAGGCTGGGGCATCATTTAGGTGCCTGTCTGCCTGTCCTACAGCAGAAATCATATGCTTTCTGTTTCTAAGCCTTCATTACTAAACACACATTCAACTCTTAGGGTTTGAAATCTTCGCTCCCAACACGATTTTGGAAAATCTGTGCTGCACAGAAGGATGTATTTGGTAAACTATTTGCAACAGGCTTTGTAACGGCTTCTCTTAACTTAAATCAACATACTGGGTGGAATTTGACCCAGCCTCATTTCTTAAATATATATGGTTTGGTGGGTTGTTTTTTTTTCAATGGTAAACTTTGACTGTGAAGTAGCCATTCTTTTAAAAAGATTAATGTTTTACATAGAGGATGTTTGAAAAGATAATTCCATCAGTCAGTGAAAGTTTAAGGGCCTATAATTTTAAGTTTCAGGGACTGTAATTCCTATACATTTAAGATGTAACTTATTTTGCAGTTTGTGAGCTGAAATCACCTTCAATGAGTGACTTTCTGTGGGGCCTAGAAAATTCTGGCTGGCTGAAGCATATCAAAGCCATTATGGATGCTGGCATTTTTATTGCAAAGGTAAAGTGCATAAAACAAGAACAAACCTTGGACTAACCAGATACAAAAAGTGAGAACCAAATTCTCTGCTGGTGGGTAACTTCTGTTATCTTCAGTGATGCTTTATCTGAAAAAAAGCCACCTTGCAAAGCTTCATATAAGAGGAGAGACAATTCTTAGGTGCTGTTATGTGGTTGTTTTGCTAATATTAAAAAAAAAAAGGTCCATGTTCTTTTCTACCAAAGAATTCAAAGGTACTAAAGCCTCTGCTATCCTGTATCTTGTTATGCCAGGTATTAGATTGTTCTTACTTTACTCCCCAGTAGTGACCATCACTGTTTCTCCTGCATCCTCCACTGGTTTCCAAACATTTTCTTTGTTGAATGTTCCTGTTTGAAGACTATTTCTTCTTACGGTAGTTGTAATATAGGAATATTAGCTACTGTGCTATCTCCACTGAGTTGTTTAGTGACCAACTAAATTCACCTCCTAAAGCACCTCCTGCGTATTTACCATGGCTAAACTCTCTAGCAGTTTCTACCCTTACATAAGAACTGTTTCAGAAAATGGTGTTGACTTTGATAAGAAATAATTTCTCCTAACCCCACCCAATGTAATACAGGTATTTGTCATCTACAAACAGTAGTTTTAATTTTATTACCTCCTTCCTTGTGCTCTGCCTTTTATTGTTTCAGTTCTTATTTTAAGATTACTATTACAGTTTCATATAGGCTATTTTATTCACACGATCTGCTACATATGACAATATGGGTAAAACTTCATGGGTTTCCCTCCTCAGTAACTGCTTATTTCTCTTGCCTTCCTTCTACCCGCTCAGCAAGCAACTGTAGTTTCTTACCTGAACAGCAACTGTGGGATAAATGCACATGTTATTATTTCTCCCAGCCCTACCAGCTTTCATTAGCTTGTAGAAATCAGGTCATTTACATTAACTCTTGACAGCTTTTCCCCAGTGGCTAGACTTAAAATACCATCCAAAAAAAACTTATCCTTTGTGCATATGCTTGCTAGCCTCGTGCCTCCTCAGATATGCATTTTGACCTGTTCTTATTTGTACGGTTTCCAGTTCTCAGCTGTTGGTCTCCTGCCCACAACAGTTCTATTTTGGTAGAATTTACTTTGTCTCTTGAGATAAACACAGATAATTTATTATTATTGCTCATTCCCTGTTAAGCCCAAACTTAACTTAAATGTTTATTTTTCTAAGCAGTATCTTTCCTAACCTATTTTATTTCTCTACTTTCTAAATTTAGTTCTCTTTAGAAACGACAAAGGCCAAAACCCTTAGAACTTAAAAAAAACACCCCTTCAAGTTCCAAAAATAATGCAACATCAGATTTTGGAGAACTTAATGATGTCATCTTTATGCGTTTATGTGTAAAATAGGATCCTCTCTCCCCAGTTATTTACATTAAAGATACTGATACTATCTCGCTCCCTAGATATGGAAGTTTATCACTACCCCAGGCTACCTCACAACACTTTAGAAGTACGTAATCAGTGTGCAATGCAGTGTGCTGTAATAATAACCACGCTAGTGCTGGCATCGGAAGCAGACGTTGCTGTTATTGACATTACTGTCAAGATGAAAAATTAAGAGCCATACTGCAAGTATGGCTGTTCTGTTGCTGATACGTGTTAGAGCGTTAACCGCATCTGAGTCTGCTTTAGGTAGCTGTCCGCTCTGACAGATTGTATTTTAATGATGTATTTTAATTGAAATGGATCCCACATCCTCCTGTAGTGGAACATAAACAGATGATGCTGCAACCACCACATTGCATGGGATGACATGAGATTAAGACCTCTCGAATGAGAGGAATAACACTCAACATAATTCAAGAACTCTATGGCAGAATAAAAAATGAACAAGGTTTCCTAGTTCACAAATTAATATTCTTCATATTGTGCTGTCTCACTGCTCCATCCTTGCCATTGCTTTTCTCCCTGCTTATGAAATTTCTGACTTTTCCTGTATCCTTAGGCTGTGGCTGAGGAAGGTGTGAGTGTGCTTGTTCACTGCTCTGATGGCTGGGATAGGACAGCCCAGGTTTGCTCTGTAGCGAGCCTTCTATTGGATCCATATTACAGAACTATGAAGGGATTCATGGTAAGCAGGTTCACAGAACAAATAAAGCGTTATGGCATCATTGACATATACTGGGTTTGGGGTTTGGTTTTGGGGTGGATTTCGGTTTTGTGTTGTAGTTTTTTTTGGTTGATGTTTTTGTTTGTTTTGTTTTGTTTTTAAGAAGGAAGGAAGGTTTTTATCTGTTCAAGCTGCAGTCTCCCAGTTTCTGTATGAAATGTTATCAAAGGTGGGGATGAGTTGGACACCCATTTATTTATTTTTTTTTCCTAACTTTAACCAAGAAACTTTCTCACAAGCCAAGGAGCTTTTGTGCAAGCAAGAATTTGTATTCATTTTCAGGGATCAGTGAAGTTTGGAGTGTCAAAAGTGTGTGCTCCTTAGACATTAGATTGCAATGAACAGCTATGTTTGAAAATCTGTTACTTTCCCAAGCAAATATACACCGGTAAAGCATCCAGGAATGTTTCTCAGGTTACTGGGCACATGTTAAAAAGATGTTTGAGATGGTTTTAGTTTCTATTTTAGAAAATGATGAATCAAGCTAATTGAAGTTGTGCCAAAATACTGACATCCTATCTGCATCTGTGAAGCACCAGTACAGTTTAGGGGTTGTCCTGCTGGAAGCAGCTCCATGAAGAAAGATCTTGGAGTCCTACTGGATAGCAATGTGCCCTTGTGGCCAAGAGGGCCAATGGTATCCTGGAGTGCATTAAGAAAACTGTTTCCAGCAGGCCTAGGGAATTTCTCCTCCCCCTGTGCTCTGCCCTGGTGAAACCACACCTGGAATACTGTATCCAGTTTTGGGCTCCCCAATTCAAGAGAGATAGGGATCTACTGGAGAGAGTCCAATGGAGAACTGTGAGGATGATTAAGGGACTTAAACATCTCTCCTAGGAAGAAAGGCTGAGTGAATTGGGGCTGTTTAGTCCTGAGATGAGAAGGCTGAGAGGGGATCTTATTAATGTCTATAAGTATCTGAGGTCTCTTTTCCGTGGTGCAAGACAAGGAATAATGGGTATAAGCTAGAATATAGGAGGTTCCACCTCAACATGAGGAGACACTTCTTCACTGTGAGGGTGATGGAGCACTGGAACAGGCTGTCTAGAGAGATTGTGGAGTCTCCTTCTCTAGAGACTTTCAAAACCCACCTGCATATGTTCCTGTGTGGCCTGCCCTAGGTGATCCTGTTTTGGCAGGGGGGTTGGACTCTATGATCTCTAGAGGTCCCTTCCAATCCCTAACGTTCTATGATTCTATGAAGAGTGCTACTTTCTCTTGAACTGGCAGCAGTGCTCATTGCTCATTATTTTTCTTCTTATTCTTAATATTACCTGGGATTCTAATACTGCTCACATCATTCTTGCTATTCACTTTTCTGCTTATTTTAAGAATTAAAAGGGATTCCAATACTGCTTGTTTACACCACTCTTCTGCCTGTTTCAACATGTGTCAGCTCTGCTCCACAACACTGAATGCAATCTTCTTATTTTAGGTATTAATTGAAAAAGACTGGGTTTCCTTTGGACACAAATTTAACCACAGGTAAGGTAGAGCTAAAGGCTTTTCTCTGTATATTTTTATGTAGTCAGTATCCACTCCCATTCTGATTTTATTTTCTTGTTGCCTTACAAAACATATCAACAGAATGCCCTCAGAAAACCACTATACCCTTTTCTCTTACTACATAATTTAACTGCTTGGAAAAATCAAAGTGAAGTATTTTCATACCAGTCTTTTCTTATATATGCACTCCAAAACTGCTATTGGGAATCCTGAATGCTGATCTTGCAGTTGCTACAAGCACTGAGAGATCCATGTGAGAAAAAAGTATTATGCATGTGGCTTGCAAAATCCCTTTGGACTCCAGCAGATCTTTCAGTAGTGCCAAGACTCCTGACGTAAATCCCTGTTCAGTGAAGTCTGTGTTGTCTAGGACAGTACTTAATCTTAGGCATGTCTGCGAGTTATCTGCTATGTAAAACATACTCTTCCTATTACACTCTTGTTCTCATGAAAGCAGTAGGATTTATTCAGGAACATCAGGTAAAGTGAAGTGGAAGGTCATCTATTTGTACATCCATTATGTGCTATAATGTAATGAAAATATTTGCAGACTATATATTTGAACATGGATAAATATCCACATTTTATTTCTTTCTTGTATTTCCTTTCAGTTTCTGTAAAAAGTGAAAAATGCATTTTTTATATTGGAGTTTAGTTGCACTATATTGCTTGATTTGAATATAAAATTATCCTAGTTCCAAAAAACACAACAGAACTTTCAGGAAAGTTGTGCAGCTCCACACCACCTGTGAATTTCCAGCAGGAATTTCTCCATTTCATATGATACTGGCAGATGTCTGTTGTTATCTTATACTATGAAACGTAATCACCACTAATAGTTTTGGTTTGCAGTACAATACTGCTCTATTTTCTCTGATGTATAGTAATAGTAGAATTAGCAATTGTAGATGTTTACAGGATTCCACTCTGTTGGCATATATATATATATGCATATATGTATATACACACACACTAAAGTAGCAGAATAACCAATTGAAAATGCTTCTTCCTATAAAAGATTTTTTAGTTCTATGTGGTTTATATTTTCAGGCTCTTTTTCTTCATTACAAGTAGCTCCAAGAGACATTTTTATAGACAGAAAGTTTGATGTTCACTTGGTAGTTACCATAGCATGTAAACATTTCCCACGTTCTAAAAATTTCACCAAGTAAGGACAGCTTTATGCTGGTTTCTGCCAATGTTACTCTGTTCCTCTCCTGCTCAATTTTCTAGTTTTGGGAAAGGTCTGCCATTAAATAACTGTCTAAGGTACATTTTTGTCATTAAGTCATTGCAGTCATTCTTATAATGACTTAAATTACTCTGGTATAGCTTTATGTTAATAGCATTAGAACATGGCTATGCAGCAGCCAGCTGTTAGTAGCTATAAGGCAACAAGACATGCATCAATGCTGGGTTGTGGTTTTTTTTTGTATTTGATAAATTCTGCCTTCATTCTACTCCCTGAATCTTGGATCAGTTGTGTAAGTTAAAAAAATATACCAGTAGCTGAGATTACAGAAACGAATGCCTGACTTGCACACTAAAAGTGAGGGGTTTGTTTTCATTAGTGTTAATTCATTCTTCCCAGATGATTTCAGGTTATAACTGAATGTATCTTGTCCTTTTTCAGGTATGGCAATTTAGATGGAGATCCAAAGGAGATATCCCCTGTTATTGACCAGTTCATTGAGTGTGTTTGGCAATTAATGGAACAGTTTCCTTGTGCCTTTGAATTCAATGAGAGATTCCTCATCCACATACAGCATCATATCTATTCTTGCCAGTTTGGGAATTTCCTGTGTAACAGCCAGAAGGAGAGAAGAGAACTGAAGTACTAAGTCTTTTCTTTTCTTTAGTAGTGTATTTACATGTAGTGTCTGTGGGTGGTGGTGTATTGAGGAGAGAAACATTAGCTAGTCTACATGTATGTGCGTTTGTAAGGCACAGGGCACGGCGTAGACTTCTTGGCTGTCATCTTCTGGCAACGCAGATTAATACCAAAAAAAAATTGATCCTCTGCACTGTGGCTCTGCTGGGACTGTAATCCATGGTGTGCGTGACAGGGATTGCTGAGAACTGATAGGAGCATTAGCCCTTCAGCCATGTGGCCCTACCTTTATTGCAGCACTCACAAAGTACAAGGCAAGCTGTCACTGTAGCTCTAATACAAGATGATATTAACTCTAGTTAAATTCTCAGTTGAAGAGTCACTGCTCTTCTGTTTTAACCTGTCTTTGGGTCTCATGTCAGGATGCTTGAGTCCTGATCTCTTGGATACTTTCTTATGAAGCAGCAGCCTTTTTTTCTGGTAGGCTGCCTCAAGACTGAGACAGCAAACTATCTGTTGGTCTGGCTCCAAAGCAATTATGAATTATCTACCTACCCTCAGGCTCAAACAGAGACTATAGTATCATTCCTGGCAGCGCTGATGTTTCTATCTGCTTCTTGGGCCCTGGCTCCTCAGGTACATAATAACCACCTCTTTTCTCATGTATCCTAACTATGGCAGCAGTAGTAATGAGAGGAAGGTGGGAGTTACTGCTTGCTGATGCCATTTGGTCCTTTTCACTGCTCAAATGCAGAGCAGCCTCAGTTACACAGTCCATTTAAAATCAAAACCTCCACAGGGCTTTATATCCCAAAACCTAACTGCATGAGAAATTGCAGTTCAGTGGTGGAGTGCTTTTACATGTGGGGATCTCTTTGGTGTAGAGATTGATCTGAAAGCTAATTTTATGGAAGTGGTCCTCTCCATCTCTCAAAGGAACCCGTCTCTCCTCCTCCTCTCTCCAGCTACTCTGGCTTTATGGGAAATTGACTGGATTTTGCCTTTAGTGTCCAACTTTATTTCTTTCATTTTTTTCAGAATACAAGAACGAACATATTCATTGTGGGCTCACTTGTGGAAAAATCGTGCCGATTACCTGAATCCTTTGTACAGATCAGAACACAGTCAAACCCAAGGGACCCTGCATCCACAGATGGCTCCATGCAACTTCTTGTACAAGTAAGTAGCATCACTCGCTACTGAGAATTGTAGGATGTGTTAGCACAGAACAGAGTGCCTCTGCATTTAAGTATTTCTTGTTGCATAAAGTAGCTTATAGAGAGCAAATTCAGTCTCAGATACAATGTGATCACTCCTTGTGTGCTCATACTCAGCCAACACCTCTGCACCGTTCCACAACAGAGTGTTAGTCTGAAAAGAGGCTTAAGATTAAAGCTATATTGATAGCTACATGTCCTAATTTCATGGTTGCTCACTTCTTCCACTCAGGAATGTCTCTTTCAGTTCTATCTTCATCTGTGGATTCTAAATTTGAAGTTGCTTCATCTTCTCCAAGTTTTTGTGATTTTTATTTGGATCAGCTCATGTCAAAAATAAAAAGGGACATTTCAAAAAAGCATAGGGCTTCAGTGATAAAACAAGTGTTTAGTAAAAACAAAGACTTTCCCCATGTTGTTGTTATACTTGCAAATATACACAGTAAGTGTATATATATATACACTTAATATTTTTTAAAAAAATGTAATGAAATATAATTTTAGAAATGTTACTATTGACATTCTGATTTGAGTAATTAATTGTGCCATTGATCTAAGCAAACTTGAGAACATGAATACAAATTCTATAATTAAAGTAAAACAGATCGATTTGTTTCCCAGTTGCAAGTAAAAGCACCTGTTTAAAAGTCAAGTAAATATCCTAAATGGCAGAAATGTAATCCTTTCACATCTACTATTCCAGGTCACATCCACTTTAAAACTATTTTAAAATAGTCATTAATCATTTTCTTTAGGATAACGGGATCCACAAATGGGATCTGCAGATCCTCCATCAGCTGAGTAATTCTGTTGATTTTAATGGAATTACTTGGGTGCATAAAGATTTCCTAACATGAGCTAGCAGATAAAGTTAAGGAGTCATGTGATTTAAATAGTTACTATTGGGGTAGGAATAATAAACCACCAAGGAGCACGCATGTGCTCCAAAAATATCTGTCAGCTACTTGGCAGGACAGCTGCAGCTGAGGACAGGTCTCTCACTTACTTAACCTGTCTGGTGAACTAGTTACACACTTAAGAGCCTGGCTGTGGCCGTGCATTGCCAGGACAGCGGAAGCCTCCTCACCAAATGAGCAAATTGCTGCCTTTCCCACTCACTGCAGGTTCTGGAGTGGTATGTACAACCGCTTTGAGAAGGGGCTGCATCCTCGACAGTCAATTACTGATTATCTAATGGCGGTGAAGGAAGAAACCCAGCAGCTGGAAGAAGAGCTGGAGGTCTTAGGAGCGGTAATAAACACTTGACTCTGAATGCCCTAGACTGAACTGAGGGTAAATGAAACCAAACTCCAAATGCTGCGGAGTGCCCTACACGCTACAGCCTTTTCTGGCACGAGGGTGTTCAGCCCTCACCTTTATTCTCACCTAAATTACTATGAATGTTTTGCATTTAAGACACAACAGTGACCTCTTCTTCTTTAGTGATAAAATTTCACCTGTGTTGGTGCACAGGTACTACTCCTGACAGAAGTTCTGTATCCTTCTGAAACTCAGAAGGATGCTGTGTGCAGCACTGCCTTGTGAGAAATCCTGTACTTCTCATACTCCATAAATGCAAACAGGCAGTTTAAAATTAGAGTACCAGTTGGGATGGTCTTTGAACTTTGTTTCTTTAGTTCTTTCAATAAAAGGCAAAGACACGTAGGAGGATTACTGGGCCCTAAATGTGTGCATGTAATATATACTGTTTCCTTTATTTCAGAGATTGGCAAATCTTCAGAAGTCACAATTAAATGACAATAAAGTCAAGAGTAAGCAAGAAGACCGAAGCAAACGGTTAGGGCTTTCTACTTCCAACAACAGCTTAGCTAACACTCCCCAGGAGTATAGCAATGAGCTGAAATCATTCCCATCCCGGAGTCCTTCACAAGGGGATGAAGAAGACTCAGCCCTGATTTTGACACAGGACAACCTAAAAAGCTCTGATCCTGACCTCTCAGCTAACAGTGATCAGGAGTCTGGTGTGGAGGACTTAAGCTGTAGGTCCTCAAGTGGGGGTGGCTGCTTGCCTAGTGAAGACAGTGGCAAGGATTCAGATGAGGCTGTATTTCTGGCAGTCTGAAATACCTTCACAACAGCAAGGATCCAGATGAAGTTGAGTCTTTCACAGCCTGGAATGACATCTTTTCATCAGATGAAGAATGGAAGTGGTCTGTGGCCTAAAGAAATAATCCAAAGAAAGGGAACTGTGCAATTGTGTAAGTAAGATCTAGGCAGAACAAGCCATTAGTTTTAAGACATAATGCTAAAGAAAAGTAGTATCTGCTGTCACATTTAGTTAAGCCAATATGGTATTTGTTTTAACTTCATTATGCTGTACATATTTATTCCTTACTTTGTACATTTCCATTATTATTTATTGCACAAAATAATAGTTCTTCTCCAAATATGTGAAATTCCGAAGTACTCTCTTTCAGATAAGGGACAAGGCTGGAGATTCATCAGAGTTGGCCTTACTGCTGAATCAGTTAAAACCTATTTTTGTAGAGCTTTTCTCCCTTCAAACATATTGTGTATATTCCTCACTTTTTTTTTTTTTTTCACAAGAGGTGTTAAAATTTTGAATTTCAACAATTATTTTGAAAAGTCTCCTACTAGAATCCTTTCTGGCAAAGTAAAACTAAGAAACAGACATGCTTGTTTAGGAGACAAAAGAAACTCTGATCCTGCAAAACCAGCTTTTAGCAAGCAGCTGTGGCTGCTGCACTTGTATGCATCCCATTGGTAATGAACTCTCAACCACTGTTGAAAGTTTGGTTGTTTCTGGGAGCAAAACTTCAAGGAATATAACAATACTTACACAGCCTTCATGGTAAAGCATCCCTTTATAATGAGAGGGATGTTAGGCAGTATTTTCTAGCCTCCTTGTGTTTTGTTCTCAAATTTGATTCTTTACATCTTACCCTTGTTGTAAACTCCCTACATAAGATGTAAAGGTAAAATTTTAAAGGTAGTAAGTCCCCATATTCTCTGGCCTATTTTGATTCCTACTTGAAAATGTTTTGAGTGGGAGTGAGGTACATAGACAGTAGAGAGAATAGGGAATCCAAAATCACTTATAAAAAACACTTATGAAAGCATCTCTCCAAATTCAGAATTAAAGGAAGGTTAGTGCCCAAATTTTATTGTTTAAACTAACCACAACCAAGGTTGGGGTTTTTTATCCTCATTATTCTCTTTTACTATTTGCCAACCTGAACAGAGCATGGCAATGCTAATTTATGAAGATGGCTGATTCACCACAATAGAAAGTTTAATCTCGTTTGAGTTAAGAATTTTCATTATTTTTAGGGGTAGGACTAGTAGCTTTCATAACCACAGGTATGGAAGGAAACCACTGAAAAAATTGTTTAAAATTTGGGATGTTCTGAAATTCACAAAAAAAGGATTCAATATCAGGATGTAATAATTCTTTCAAGTTTGGGTGTTTTTTTTTGGTTTTTTTAGTTTTTAATTAAAGCAAGCAGTTAAAAATACAATTTGTATGGCTGCTCTCACCTGCTTGGAGACCACGTGGTACTGGACTCTGGTAAAACCAAGTGGTACTAAGTTTACTTTGATTGCATTTCATACTACTCCTTCAAAGACAGTCTTAGAGGCAGAATTAAATTCTATAAATATACCTCAATTTAGAAGCTTTAGATTATATTATTCACTCTGCTTTTGTGGAATGGCTTTTCATTCTTATGTTAATAATGAGTATGTAAACTTCAGTATTATTAATATCCTCTTACAGGAGCTGCTGTCTTTGAACAAATAATTCAATATCTAACAGCAAGATTTATCTCAAAAAGCCAGATCCTTAATTTGATAAACCACTGTAGCTCAATTTAAATGAATACAGCTACAATTTATACTCTGTTTAGAATCTAGCCTTCTGGGTTTTAATCTTTATGGATTTTTAATAAAGGAAATCCCTGATTTTAATTGCACCTTTAAAAATGTTTCATATATTGAACACAGCCTGTAAAATATATGGTATTAAAGGAGATTTTGATCAGCAATGAAAACAAAACACAAATATTCTGCCTAAAACTGAATTTGAAAATGGGCATTACTGAACATCTTTAAAATGTAAAATTGTGTATGATGGTATTGTGTCCCATTAGACATGCCTAGAAATAAATGCAGAACAGCAGCATATGCAAATTCAAATACTGTCTTCGTGTCGCTTATGCAACTCCTTGTAACTGGCTTGAAAACTAAAATATTAACGTATCAGCATTTTATATTAAGCTTTTACTTAGCAGCCCTCTGATGTGTCTTTCAGTCCTTGGAATTTTGGGTTAGCTACTGCTTTTTTCATTGTAATCTATGTATTTCTGGCAGTATTAGCCTGCTGAGAAACACTTTCAAATAAACACTTAGGTCATTTAGTGTTACGTTACTTCACACCAGTGAATGAAAAAAAGGTTTGTTTTCCCAGTTCTTGTAATATAGTTCTTCATTTACGCAAGAGTCACTTTGTCACTAAGATCAAGGGAGTTTTGTGTCTTCCCTATTTTGATGCTCGAATCCAACAGCTCAAGCTGTGGAGGAATCTACAACAAATAACTAAGAAAACTGAGACGCCTGTCAATTGAGTTAATTCTATGGGAGCATGTTACACCCTGTATTATTTCCTTCTTTCAGGGAACGCGAAACAAGAACGATGAGAAAACCACACTATGAATTACAGTGATGCCTTGCAGCCTTGTGGGGATCTCCCCTCCGCTGCAAATTTGTGTAAGCCCACTGTAAATGAAAACAGGACACGCAGGAACATAAGTAAACTGCTGGTAAGAAGGGATTAGAAGAGCATTATAGATTTCTGTGGTGTAATTTTAGCCTCACTAGGTTCAGGCTGTTATTTAGTATCAAAATGTGCATCTAAAAGACACTGAAGGCAATAAGATCAAACAGCTGAAGTTTTCTCTTCAAAAGATCATCTAATGAACAGAAATAAAACGTATCTGCTTGCTGCTTTTATTGGTGGCTCTGTACAAGACATAGACAAAGGTGGTAAACTGATAATGGATTCCGAAAAGCTGAGAAATTAAAAGTTGGGAGGGCACAACTCAGACCAAAGGATATCATTAAAAGTAAGAAGAAACGAAAAAAGTAAGTAAAGGGAGACAGCAGGCAAGGAAAACTGTAAAATTAGCAGAAAGGCAGAAAGCCACATTCTTTGAAGACAAGGCCATGCCAGAGCACCAGTTTACATAGCATGAAAAATGTCTGATGACACAAACTAGCAACAATTAAAACCCAACAACAACAAGGAGGTAGCCTTTGCAACGAAGATAAGCATTTTGTCACTGTTGATCAGCTAACTTGAGGTTTTTATGTGGATGCTGCCCTAATCTGCACACGGACTCCAAGTCTATCACAAACATCACAGCTGCAGCAAGGGGCTGCTTCTGTGCATAGGCTGGAGGTGCAGGCTGGCTGGTCACCCTTACACCCTGCAGTGCAGAGAAGTAAGCACCATGGAGACGTTAAAGGCCAGAAACAGGCTGGTTATTCTTGACTGTGACAGGATACCTCTAGCTCACTCAGAACACCATTGCTGAACACAGAGGCTTCTGTGCTTCTTTTCTAGGGATGGGCTTGTGACTGCAGGAGGGGCTAAAAAATAGGAGAAAAAAATCCTAATTGGAACTGTGATATGGGAGAGAGAACAGAAAGGGAGAGAAGAGAAGACCTTAAACTTTCATTATCCTGAACAAGAACACTACTAAGAACTTGCACTGAACAGTAACATTTTCTTCTAGACTCTCTTCCGCTACCATCAGAAGGACTCCACTCCAGTTCTAAATTGTAAATCAGCTCACAAAAATAAGGTAAGAGGAAAAGCTGAAGTGCTGAGAACTTGTACTAGTTAGGGAAGCAAACCTCCTGAAGGTGACCTGGTTAGAGTTCAGTCACAGTAGAGCACTTTAATACACCACCTAATATTCAACAGGAAGAGGCAGATGAGGACAGAAGTCTGTCACTCCATGCCATTATAAAATTTATAAAGAAGGTACTAGCCCAACTCAGGAAGAGCACCAATTATTAGGTCATCTGTTCCTTTCACTGCTCACAAGGAAGAAACAAACAACACAAAAAACCAGCCCTATAGAGTATTATATGTCTAGTCTTTGCTGACTTTAGTGACTGTTAGCTAGATACTCAGAACCAAAACATCTTGTACAATGAGCACAAAAAGACGTGGAGTTTGGAAGAAGGTAACACAGATGACTAGCTTTTCTCCAGAGCTGCAGAAATCACACTATTCAGAGACCCAAGTCTCAAACAACCTGGAAATAGCATGCTAGCAGAAGTGCTATGTCAATACAAAAGTGGTATTATGCAGTCAGTAGAAATGTTTTTTGATAGAAGATAATCTAAAAGCATTGCTTAACCATGGCACTTAGAACCTGTTTACTTTTCTAGGCACCTAAGTATCTTCTTTGATTTGGACCATAGTTCTATTTTCTTGGGACACCTAATCTAAGAATTTGGACCAACTTTACGAAGAAAAATCCCAACAAATATCAATGAACAGTTCATTCATCTTGAAAGGTAGCAGCTTAAGAAAAACAACCACAGTACTGTAATTAGAAGATTCACTAGCCTTTGGAACAGACTTCTTGCACTTCTGTAATTTTCTTAACTCCAAATTTACTCACTTTTCTCCAATTCAGAAGAAATACCTTTATGGCATCTTGCTGGAAGAGAAGTGAGTTTAGGATTGACTGAAGATTAGGGATACAGAGAAGGACTGGCTTGGACTGACATGCTCTAGTTTGAGACTTGAATCTGTGACGTTCTGTGACCCTATGTAGGTAACACAGAGGCAGCGTCTTGGCTAAGAGGCTTATCTCCAGACTGCTTCCTGACAAGAAAGAAGCAGGATTCCCAATATATTACTTCATCAGTGCTTTATCTTATTTATCTCTCAGAACTGTACAATTCCTTGCTCTTCTGGAACTTGACTGTCTACATGAAAACCCAATGTACTGACAAGGCTAAGAAAAAGAATGTGTCTTTTTGAAATAGCAAAGGAGAACATATGTGCATGTATTTAGGAGTTGTATTTTCCTCCTACAGAGTACTGCACTTAGTCCTATCCATTCTCACCAGAGATACCCCATCCTAAAAAAGAGGCAGCTCACCAGAGGCGAGATCCACTGACTAAAGGGCAGAGTTAAGTCTTGCTTTCGAATTCTACCACTTGCTTTAACATAAGACACTATGCTACTCCAGCCAAGTTAGTTTCATTGTTCCTTAAAATTAGGAAAAAAAATACTGCTATTTCACAAAGAACTTCAGCACTAGTTTTTGTACAGTGCATTCAAGTTCCCCACATGATGAACATATTCGTATTACATAAAGCAGAGACTGGGAGGTGACCCGATTATTTTTCCTGTAAGTAAAAACAAATATGAAAGTGAAATTGTTAGACGAAAGTTGTGTTTAATTACAGTGGCAGGTACCAAGCCATTCCTGAAATCAAGTGTATCAGTGCTACTGAGCAACATACCAAATCTATGCAGAGATCAATTGCTCTATTTTGATTCCAGAATAATTTGTTCCAACACATCGTTTGCTTAATCCAAATCTACTCATCCAAAACACAATACAGGCTATACTAAGTTTTGTATTATAACTTAAAAGTAAAAAACTTGTTCTTAGAACATTTTGGCTTAAAGAAAGACTGCTTGTGAATCCACTGATAATCTCAAATTATGATCTTCGGTTTCAAAAGTCCTACTACCACTTAGCTCAAACTCTTTCACAGATCAAGCCAAATCTACGGTTAAAGTTCAAAATACAAAAGATATGAATTATGTTTTTATAAAAATGTAAAAAGCTAGTCAAAATTACATGTTAAGATATTTAATCTCTGAAGAATGGGAGTATAGCAGCAGGAACTTAAATATAATAAGAACTATCAACAATAAATACAAGAAATTAGTGCAAAGATTGCAATAGAAGGATTCTTGAGTACAATGTGAATATAAAGAGACATTCTAATTTATACAAAATCCATCCCAACTCTGTATACAATCTCTTCTATAAATACAACCATAGAAGATGAAATGCTTATTTGCAAGTAATAGTTAATAAAAAGTGTGCTTTATTGGGTTTTTCACTCGTTCTCTTGGCAGATGTAGTTTGCAGAAGTCTGTAAAGACAAATTGCCATAATTAGATATTTTAACTCCTCCAGAAGTTATGTTTTAAATACAACTAACAACAGATGCAGTATATACTTGATTTCCACAGAAAGCACTATTAGAACACTAAACACTGAAACAAATTGCAGTTAGCAATTTCTAAGTGACAATTAGGTAAATGATAAGGAAAAAAAAAAAACAATCACAGAAAAAAGTTCACCACAAATATCAGAACAGCAGTTTACCTATAGTGGAGCATGAAATTGGCTGTGCATTGCTATTGCCTGTTGAAGTTTTTCCTCTTTGGCTCGTCTACAGTGGCAAAGCTACGAAATAAGACATAGGAAGAGTGAATTCTAAAAGGATTTCTTTATATTGCATATTACAGTTTCTCTTTAACAATTTAGTTACTTTTCAGGCTCTTTAAAAAAAACCAAAAACGAAAGTGCTGTGAACCACCTTGCTTCCAAGCTTCAGGCTGAACAACTGCCTATACTGATAACATTATTCCATCCACAACTGCTTACAAGAGAAAAGAGTTGTTTCCTATGTTATGAAATGCATTTATTAGGCATCTTTAAAGAAAGGTACAGTTTCTCTTGTCACAGCATGAGCAAGGATGGTGGTTTCTGAATCTCAGTTACTTCTTCATTGATACCCATCAACAGAATAATTAAAGAGTTTAATAAATGAAACATTAAAGTTGATTAATGTAACATGCCATTCTATGTTAATTGCCAAATTTAAAATTGTCCATGTGGCTATTTCCCCTACATCTATACAGGATATACAAGAAAGTGGCACAAAAATACCTGCAACAACAGGTGACTAGGGTCTAATGCAGGAGACCTTTGCACTCCCACCTTAAAAGTATGTGCCTTCAGAATGCAGATTACATTCTAAATAGACTGAAGCTACTTGAGGATATATTTTATTTCTGTTGGAGCTTACTAAAGCACTGTTCTGTATCACAGGACTGTGCAAACTCCAAGTCTTAAATTTATTCACTATGTGTTACTTATCTATCAGATTAGAATGATTTGTATATTACATACTGTTCTCTTTTCCATGAAACTACTAAGAAAATCATCTATTTCTGTTTTGCCTTCCAAGAAGTCTTCTGCAATTGTGTCAGATTCCTCTTCAGCTTCATGAGCAGCTACTTTAAGTCTGGCTTGCAGAGCACTTGGACTGCAACTCTAAGAAAACAAAAACTCCTCTGTAATATTAAACTGGCCATCAAAACATACATTTCCAAGAAGAAAGATAAATGACTATATAAATATGGAATATGAGAATAGAGCATTATTATGACATAAAAGCCTGAGTGACCAGATGAAACTCCGTCTCCAAAACCAGCACAGCTTGTTAAACCAGAAAGGATTCAACGCAAGAAAAGCATTGATAATTTAGGTCTTGATTCACAATTATTCTCACAAACGTATAAAGCTTTTCAGGTTCTACCCTACACTGTAGAAAGCATCCAACTTGGAAATCTGACAGGTTCTTGTGTGCATGATTTCTAAGTAGAACTAGCATCTCAAGTGTCTTCAATAAATAGGGTCTACTTTTGAAACTCAGTAGTGAACCTGAAAATTATAAAAAGGTAAAAAAGGTACAAAAACACTTACTGCTCAGCTTTCAAACATCCTTGAAATGACTGTGGAAAGGAAAAAGCACCTACTCAAGAAGTACAAGGGCTGCTCATCTAAGCCAGTATACTCAATTCTTCTGTTCCTATAAACCTCAAACCTTTTTTCTGGGTTTTTTTTTGCGTACAATTTCATTATTTTTCCTCTAATTTGGGCAGGTAATCAGAACATGATTCACATCTTCAGTAGGAGTCTGTACAGAGCCAGAACAGCAAAATTAATGTATTTAGAGGTTTTAGATGCTCAGACTACACTTCATCTACCCCATGAAAAATATTTTACTTACATACTGTAAAACTGTAATGTAATCAGCTACTTCCTGTCAAATTAATCTTGTGCAAAACCGGGTGAGTTTACTCTAATAAAGGATGACTAAAATTCACCCACAGTACAAGCAAAAAGACTTTGAGGGGCAGGTAATATCAGATACCAGGTGGTACACAGTGAACATCAATACATGAAGATACAGCATATGTGGAAAAGACAGCATAAAACTTCAAGTCCCTCAGTCTCCTAATCATCATTAAACTGAATCAGCAAATCTAACTTAGAAAAAAAGAAAAGGTAATACAGCAGTGAGGCATTATGTCCTGTTCTTAAGTGTTTTCTTACAGAAATACAAGTTTCTTAATGTCAACTACCTCTGCCCAATTAAAGCCAACTTACATCACACAGAAAGGGGGCATTAGGTGTCAGACAATTCTGATTTTCAAGTAAGGAAACACTTAATTCATTTAGATCACCTACAAAGTCACACAGTTTGCTGTCACATGACCTTCTGCTTGTTACTTCCAATTTTGTTACTTTTGGGGCATTTTGAAATTCAGGTCCTATGTACACTGTTGTATGCTCAGGTGACAAGTCTTGCAAATATTGAAGATTTCAGTGCAAAAACTGTTTTATGAGAAGTTGCATCTTCTAATGCATATCCTGGTAAACCTACTGAGACATTATTCTCCTTCCTCAAAGGGCTTTCTGAAGTAATGACTTTAGCCTGTTTGTGCTTCAGAATGTGCAGTTTTACAGCATATGTAACATGTTGCCCAAAGTAAGCATACTCAGTGACACACAGAATTCCAGTTTCTAAAGCAATGGTTGTAATCATTTTTCAGCTGGTACAGTTCCACAAGCTCATTATGTTAAATGTGTACCATTAATTAAACAAGCCTTTATATATCATTCTATTCTTAAAAGTGGTTTAACCCAGGATTGTACTCAGAACAGCTCCAAATGCTCATCACAATCCCTTCTTCCAACTTTGCTTATCGTAGTGTTAAAAAAAAACCCCAAAACTGATAACCTAAAAAACCAGTAGTGCAATCGTACCATTGTTTTGCTTTCAAACTGTTTGGTACTTCATGCCATTTTATTTCATACTTGATGTCAATCTATTTCATATAAAGTTAGAGCTTAACCAGAAGAACATTCTCTATGGATAAAGATACATATCAAAACTTCATACCTCACTAAGTTCATGCTGTCTTTGCATCTTTTTTTCAAAGGCTGCTTTCATCTGTGTGAGTTGCTCATACTGGAAAAAAGAAAAAAAATGTTTTCACCCTGAAATAGGCAGAATATTACAACTAATATTGCTGAAAATATTTTATTATTCACTTACTTTATCCAGCACCATCTGTCTTTTTGTCTCAAGACTAGGCTCCAGTAACAAGTTTTTTTCTGTAAAATAAAGTCACTATTACCACTTTTTTTAAAGGACTCATTTTGAAGAACACAACCACAGATGCTAATAATTTGACATCTTACTTGCCAGCTCTTCAATGCTTTTCACTAACTCATCTCTATCAGTAATGACTTGCTTCAGTTGTGGTAGAGTCACAAACCGTTCCAGTAACACTTCCTCTTGCTCGTTCATACTGGTCAGCTGTGATATACTATATTCAAACAGAAAGAAATCAGATATAAGCTCATAGCAAACATTACATGTAGAGTTATTCATTTCTGTCTAAAGTCAAAAGGTTGAGTCATTTATTTGAAGTACAGATAAACGACACTTGACCACAACTTATTTTTCCCTCTTCTCCTGGATAGTGGGCTCCTCACCCCTTTTCCTGAGGCTCAGTTTCACTCCTTCATTCCCAACACCTCTACTTCCTCCTGCCCCAAGCAGTGTGGGGAAGTGGGGATGAACTGCAGGTGTTGCAGTCAGTCTGCAACAGTCTCTCTCTGCTGCTCCTTCCTCTTCACACATTTTGCCAGCTTCAGCATGGGTCCCTCACCACAGACTGCAGTTCCTGGCAGTAAAGCCTGCTCTAGTGTGGGTTCTTCATGGCTGCAGTTTTCTTCAGGGCATATCCACCTCCAATGTGGAGACCTCCACGGAGTAGTTTGGATATCTGCTCCATCATAGTCCTCTCCACAAGCTACAGGGAAATAAATACCTGCTCTACTGTGGTCTTTTCCAAAACTTCTATGGACTGCAGATAAATATCTGCTCTGGCACTTGAAGTACTTCCTTCCCCTTCTTCTCAAACCTTGGTACTCACAGGTTTCTTGCACATTTCCACCCCTCCCTTCAATCCTTATTGACTCTGCAGCATTTGCTCTTTTAAAAATGTATTTTCATAGAGGCACCACACACTTCACTGATCAACTCAACTGTCCTGCAGTGGGTGTGCTGCCAAGCTGGCTGTGCCTGGCATGGGGGCAGTCCCATATTCCTTCTCACAAAGGCCATGCACACAGCTCCCCAGCTACCAAAGCCTTCTTACCTACACATAATAGAGCTACTCAGCGTAGCTACAATACCAGTTGTGATTTAACTCAACTACCACCAGAAAAATCATGGAATTTTAATCCAATCTTCTTGGAAGGACCAAACTTGATCAGAATGATTTGTTTAAACCAAAAAATGACACTTCTTCCCAAAACCCGCTACTTTCTGCTACATAGTAAGGATGCTGCTAGAAGTTACAGATGATTTAGCTAAATTAAACAGGCTCTTTGGAAAGTATCAACAGAAACAAAAAACCCACCACATCCCAAAAGTCCTTCCTGCCAAAGGCCTTTTCCTTTTTGAAAGGATAGAATTATCAGTCACTAAAGTATGACACCACCATGAAGATGTGAGATGAGAAACAACCTAACCTCCTAAACCCCTTTCAGTATTAATAGCTAATTTGTAATCTACTCCATCCCAGATAACTGGTGTAGGAGGCTGTCTCATTAGATCTCAGCAAACTGCTGGGAACAGTAACAAGTATTTATTTTTTTGTAATTGTGACAAGATAGGCTTTTGATGAAAATATTTGTGTAATATGCCTATGAGTACTTAGATGTGGAAGTGATTTGCACTGGCACAGCTGTAACATTTACCATATGGATTTACCTAACCCCATTCCCCTGCACATGCTGAAGTACTCACAAAGTAGTCCATTGTTTAAGCTGTGCTACAATCCTTTAGGATTTAAGAGAAGTAAAAGGCTGGCTTACTTACCATTTTGATAAGTGGTAGTTCTCCTGCTTGTAATTTCTACAAAAAGGTTTCTGTGACATATACAGACTTCTGACAAAAATCAAGACAGAGACCAGCAGTAATTGTGTTTGCTACCTTCTGAAATATTACCTTAGTTCTGCAAGTTCTGGAAATGTATCAGGAAGATCAGGCATCTTGTAAGTAAATCCATTCTGGCCAACCTAAATGGAAATTTAGAAATGCTTAATAGATTTTTGAAGAGGTATTTCTTGAAACTTAACCTGATTAATCCAAAATTGGAGAAGAGTATTTGCAAGCAGCAAGAAAAGTAGGAAGACCAGTGAGAAGCAATGGTACTAGTCTCCTAACAGAATACATCTTGACTCAACCACGGCAAAAATATACTTAGGGATGTTTGGGATGGCATCTCATAAAAGATGAGTCAATTCTGGAGGAAAATAATTCTGCCTTGCCATGTCCTCCATAGAAGAGCCAAGAAACACACAGGAGGAGTGCAACTCAGGGAAGGGAGAACAGAGAAAGAGACTGACATTTTGACCTCTTTCATGTGGCTTTTAAAGCTATAGTCCCTCAGGAAAAAAGTTTTTTAGACAAGGAAAAAAAAAGTCTGCCTTGATAGAACGTAGAAATTCTAAATTCTACAAAGCCAGAAAAGTGTCTGCCAAGGTTAAGAAAGCTTTTGTTTCTAAAGACAAAATTTGATGAAAGATTAAACAGACAGGAAGTTTTTGGAGGACAATCAATAAAATCTTTTCAGAGTAAGAGTGCATCAGTGAGTGGGAGTTTGTGAGTACACAAATACAAAATCCATGAAGAGAAGCTATTTTAAGCATGAAAACGAGAAATAAATGCTCTACACATAAAGGGTTGAGGCTGCACATCATTCTCACCTGTAGGTTCTGGGCAGGAAATCCGATACAGAGAAATGGATCTCATTTTCTATGGCTGGAGAAATAGTCACAGCTGCACAATGGGGGAGTGCAGCTCCACAAAAATTCAAAGGTATCTAGTGTAACACTAGTTTCACTGAAACCCAGACAAACTTCTTGCTCGGACTTCAAGTTTGTTCTAAAAAACTTTTCATCAAAGCCAGAATGAGAGTTTCTTTTTCCTAGCACCAGCAAAATAATGAAATCTAGTCACTCAGACCGTTCCCTTGAGTTCTGTGGCAATGCCCTGTGTGCCCTTGAAGAAACTCCTACCCAGTGTCTGATAGCGTAAGCAGCAAACCTGAGCACACAGACCTGAAGCACTGCTTCTGCTGTCGGAACAGGTAGTGGCAGATCAGCAATGAAGCCGTAAGAGGGAGCAGCAGGCTTGTCTGTAGTGTAGCTTGCAGAAACTGATTCAGCAACTGGCCCGGCTGCCACTGTTCGATTTGTTTCTTGAGGTGGGTAAGGAGGAAGAAATGGAAACCCCTGAGGAGCGTAAGGAGGCATTCCAGCTGGTTTGTTGAAAAGGCTAAAAGCAAACAAACACAACCATAAGCAACCAGCTGCTTACAGCACATTTCGTCGTCATTTGAATTCTAATTACTAGACCATATACAAGACAGAAGATTGAGGTTTTAAATGACCATAAATTTTGCACTTCTCATTCTCAGTTACTTCCAACATAGTAAAGTCTACTTTATGCCTTATACTGCAACATAATATAGATATCCATTAAACTATATTCTTGTAGAGAAGCCAAACACACACTCACATTCTTCTCAAAAATCTATGAGAGCATACATTGAAATTGTTTCCACCTAGAAGTCCTGAGAAATGCACCTGTGCCATGCACTAGTTCTTATTTATGGTATGGCATTTAACAGCTCGGGCAACACACACATAATTACTTCTAAACGAACGATTTCATTTTTTCTTAATTCACAACTGCAGCTGCATGTAAACCCAGTATTATTGTCAGCCACGAGAACCACAGATGTGCTGATAAAGCTGTAATGTCTCAGACCACTTTTGCACATTTAATACAATTATTGAAATTGCACAATTTTTGTTTTGCAGTTGTGCAACAGAAGCTGCCTCTAAGCCTGAGAGATTATAAGTAGAATACGAAGAAACACAACTGCTCAGATCATGATCTACAGCAAATTCAAGATTTCATCTGATAATGAAAACATTTTATCAAGAAAACAGAAACACATGAAGTTACGTCAGCATGTTGACACAGTAACTCCAATGAAATCTAGTGTCTCTTCTCAAAACAATCATGCCATCAAGCATGCACATTGAATTGTACAAAGGCAGGGAACTTCTGTCTCCCAATACATCAACTTTGTTACTCCTGCCCTCCTAATACATTTTTAAAAAAGAGATGAAACCAAGTAAGTTGTTACATATAGTTATGTTTATCAATACATACTATGGAAAGGATGTTGAGCTAGGAACCAGAACTGGAGGATTCTTCCAAAACTCGTCCAGTAAACTTTGAATAATTTTTCCAAGATCTGAGTGCATTGTAAACTGGAAACGAAAACCAATGCAAAAGAAAAAATTATACCTGGAATCCAACAGTTCCAAAATGTGCTTCACTTGACTGTTTGTTATACCCACACAGCAGTGCTAGAAGCTATTTCAGAGACATTATCAGCTAATGCAAACTGTGTATACACGAGCTCCAAATAAAGTGATAAAGCAAGTCAGAACTGAACAGAAACTAAAAATCATGTGTATATTCCATTATCAACAGAGAATCAATTAAGTAAAACATTTCTGATCAACAACCAAAAAACCCCACCTTAGTTACCACATGACATCTGGTAAAACAAAGAAAGGGAAACAAACAAAGGCACAAATCAACCCACCAAGAAGTGAAACAAAAGGCTTTAACTGCATTGTGAAAAAGGCATAACCTCCCCCTACCCTTCCTAAACTACCACATCCTTGTTGGCAGAGAAAAAAAGAAAAACAAACAAAAATCTCCTGCATATTAAAATCTTGAATATTAGAGCTAAAACCTTGACGTGTTTCTAATAGGATTAGAATCATAGAATGGTAGAGGTTGGAAGGGACCTCTGATCATTGGGTCCAACGCCCCCCCACAGCAGGATCACCTAGGGCAGGCCACTCAGGAACATATCCAGGCAGGCTTTGAAAGTCTCTAAAGAAGGAGACTCCACAACCTCTTTGGGCAGTCTGTTCCAGGGCTCTGTCACCCTTGCAGTAAAAAAGTTTTTCCTCATGTTGAGGTGGAGCTTCTTGTGTTTCAGTTTGTGACCCTTACCTCTCATCCTACCACAGGGCACCACTGAAGAGACTGGCCCCTTCTCTTGACACCCACCCTTCAGATATCTGTAAACATTATCAAGATCTCCTCTCAGTTTTCTCTTCTCCAGACTAAACAGTCCCAGGTTTATCAGCTTTTCCTTATAAGAGAGATGTTCCAGTCCCTTAATCATCCTTGAGTAGAAAGAACTAAGTTACAAAACAGTCTTAAAGCCTCCTTCTCCCCTATTTGGAATATACTGTAGAGAAACAAGAACTGTGCTATTGGTACTAACAAAAAGTGTGATAGGAACTTCCTATGCCACCCTAACTTAACAGTTTTAGATATAGGGATTATTCTAATTAGTAATGGTAGCACTAAAAGAATAAATAGTAGTATACTGAATGATCCTGAATTTTTGTTTTCAGACCCCTCAAAATACAGTTTGAGAGGGATCAGGATCTGCACTAATCTTTTTTTTTTACCAGAAGTATTGGCAATAATCTAGTGTGATGTATTAAAATTGCTATTAGCAGTAGACATATTTGAAGCTACAAATTATACATACATTACTTATTAATGGACCGGTCACATATACTCCCTGCTTGTCCACTAAATGATGTCTCACAGGTGGGAAAACACTGATGACTGGTTTTTCCTGAGGAAACTGAGGTGGAAGCAAGCTGCAAATAGAAAAAATAATCATTACTAGAGCTACATCCCGTGATGAAGTTTGCATAAGAAGGCTTCTTATGCAAAGAAAAAGTATTATTAATTACATAAGCTTACTTTTATGAGAAGAGTTATAGAGAAATACAGAATGAATGAAGCACATGAAAGGATTATTCAGTTACAGAATTAGAAGTCAGACAGATTAGAATACCAGACTTCCATGGAACTGAAGAGAGCATTTACTGAGCAAAACTGCAGTGTAACAACAAAGCAATTATGTCCACAGACAAAGAAAAATATGTAGTGTAATAAGAATATTTTCTAATACAAATACTGTTACCACAAAGACAATGTAGTGCAACCTGAAAGATTACTGCATAAGTGACCAGGCTAAAGTAATAAAAACTTGTGAATAGAATTACATCAATATTTGCAAGAGCAAAAGCACCCTCTGAAGTAAGTTCACAGGGAGTGTTACATAAATCACTTCAGTTACGATCCAGAAGCTTCAGCAAGACAAGAGTTAGTAGTTACAGCAGGTTAGTAAATTACCAATTAAGTCTATTTTCAGCTGTAGGGGATTCAAAGTTAACAGAAACCCTCAAGCATTTGCTCCTACTTCAGCTACACACACATAGGTACGACAGGAGCTGAGGCACACCAAAACACCATTTTGCTTTCAGCAGAGCATCTGCATCTTGTACAGGCCTCATTTCAGTCATATTGCTACAACTACTAACGCAAATCCAGGTTACAACCCCTGACATTAGTTATGGGATGTTCTATCACCGCTATTTTTTGTAAGATGTGCATAGAGATCTCACTCTACTTACATGTTAATATTAATTGTCAAGTTGTTTACAGTGAATGGCAGTCGATACTCCACATCTTTCTGAATTTCTGCAATGCTGTCAAAGAAGAAATTATTAGCATCTAATTCAAGATCAAATTAACAGCCTAAAGTAAAAAAAAAAAAAAAAAAGGCACGACCTCAGACCTTTGTATTTAGTTTTGAAAAGACTTGTAAGAACAAAATTGAAAATGCTGGAATGAGTTAATATGCTCCAGAATGCTACACTGAATAATAAGATAAATGCAAAAAAATAGTAGATTCAACTTTTTAACCTCATACATGATCATAAGCAATGGAAATACAGTAGGAGAAATTGTGCTCCTCTTTGACAACAATCTCAATATATTATTCTCTGCTTAGTGGTTTGATTTAAGGCATCACATCAGTGATTTTTATATATATATAAACAATTAATTGTATTTGATAAAACATTTACTTTGCCAAGGCATTACACTCGGTTCACAACTAAGCACCTGCTGCAACACTACCTACAGATCAATATTTAGAATGTACATTACTCTAGGCTTTCTTCCTTAACAGAGGAGCTTACTATTTAACAGTATTTCTCTACACATGCACCAAGTTCTGTGCACTTGCACGTGTATTTTCAAGAATTACCTGGAGAAGAGCTACTTGCAAGAATGTAAAGCTCTAATCCAGTGACACTCAAGACACAGACCCCTCTGAAAGCACTGAGTGAAGAAACATGTACCTTATGAAATCTGGTAAAATCAAATCTAAATTTCTTTCCCCTGTAACACTTAAGTTACTGAGAAAAAATATTTAAATCAGCTGCATTAATAGGAAAATGATTTAAATACTCAAAGCATTCTATCATTTGTATGCACAGCAAGACTGTTTTGAAAGATGGTGTCCCCAAAGAATGCAGAGGAGTAGAAGACTTAGCTCAGAAGCATAATTTCTGGACAATAGGAACATACCTAAGCTGGGACCGGGAGAGAAAGGAGGGCAGAAAATTACCTTCATCTTGTAATGCCTCAGACAAAACAAACTTCAAAAGCAGACCGATTCCTCTTCCATGTATTTTTCCTGACTGCACTTTCTCTCTCACCTCTCTAAAGATCCCTTATAAAGAGAGGGAACACAGCTCCAAGTGGAAATAACACCAGCTAGGTGTTCCTCTTTGCACCCAGCTTCAGAAATGCCCCTCCGTCCACTGCCAGGTACACTCCATACAATTACTTTCTCCAAAAATCCAAAACACATTACCCACAAACATGTATTAAGTGTAGTGCTAAGGGTGTTTTGCCTCCAAAGTGTTATTTGCACATATAACTTAAAACTCTAATCTTCAGAGCTGAGAATAAATGGAGAAAGACAACACAGACCTAGTTATGCACCTTGCTTTCTGCAGCCCAACCTTATCCTATTCACAGACAATTCAGTATCTGCTCTTTCCCTGTGAAATCATGTATTCTTCGAAGAAACTATCAAATATCTTCAGCACGGGAGAATTCAAAGCAGAGGTTAGGACTCCACTGCGACACACCACACACTGAAATCACCACCACCTCCTTCTTAACTGAAGGATTCTCCCTGAAATCTCTCATGCACATTCCTGCTCTGCAATCATCTGTCACACATTTTAATAGCCTGTTACAAAATCCTTTTGAGAAGGGTATATAATTATGCTCCATTCACAGGCACAACCTATAGGAACTGAGGAAGAAAAGGAGAACAGGGAGAGAGAAATGAGAAATCCAGGTTCTCACTGAGCTGTTCACACTGATACCAAGCTTTAGGCAAAACCTTGAAACCTTCTCCCTTTGCCAAGTAGGAATGGTTACACTGGAAAAATGACACATTCTTAACTTTGGCTAGAACAACAGCAAGTGTAAGAAAACTATTTGGTTTTTTTTTTAAAATCACAAAAACTTGACTTCAAGCTCCTAACTTGTGAGGGATCCTGAGAAGGAAGCCTTGCTACTTCATACCTGGGCTTTTATGACCTAAGACAACACAAACCAAATCTAGCTTAGGTAACTACAGCGTGCCAAGGATTTTATTTTGAGCATTTCAGTGAGGAGCAGCTGGGATACACATAAATGAATGCCAAAATATACTTCTCAGACAAAACAAGCACTAGAATATTTACTTAATCATTGCTTAGGAAAGAACACTGTTGCAATGCTTAATGTGTATTCCTATCCTATAGATCCGTGGTATGGAGTCCATAAGCAAGCACAGTCCCACCCAAAAACACCTTTGCACTTTCAAAAACTTGCACAAGTACACATACCTTTTTAAAAGCACAGAATTTGAGGCACTGTTACTCAGAGTTATTCTCTAATGAGTACCTCTTATAAAAAGTGTAAACTTTGTCAGACATTACCCCTTTGCTTGCTTAATTTTGGAGTTTTTTTATACCTATATTAAGAGAGATCTGGTAGGCTAGTTTTCTTAACTGTGAAGTTACATTTGAGGAGCTACCAACTCCCTGTTCTTCATCTCCATTCCTGGCTGCAGGGTCTGTTCCATTTTTGTCTATGCTTGAACCAGTGGCTGCTCAAACTGGTAGTAAACCAGTTCAGTAAGCTGAGTTTGACACAAACTGATCACCTTTTTTAAGGACTTAACTTGTAGAGAGCTCATCTCTCTCATAGAGAAAAAAAAGTAGAAATAAAAGTCTAAGTAAGGTCAGTTCAACAAAAACTTCTAGTTAGGTAAGGTGCTGCATACCCACAGAGATGGCTCCTTAGAGAAGTGAACTGTCTTTCAAAAATACTTACAAAATTGGCTCTGAACAGATTTAAGTTTAAGCAAGAAACAATACTTAGCAGTAGCGTCATACTTACGTTTCCTGTGTGATAATTCAAAGTATTAGGAGAACGAGTGACCCACAATTATTAAACTTGGAAATACAGTAACTATCTCTTACACTCCTACTCTCTGTCTGACATAACAGAAAACATTCTCCTCCCTTTTCCTGCATCGTTTTGGAGGCATGTATCAATCCACTTCAACAAACACCCCAGGAAGCATGATGAATTGTTTATCTCCTTTCAAAAGATGAACACTTTTAAAAGACTAAAATTTAGGCAAAACCGATGAGCACGCTGACAAGCTGGTATATCTCAGGATAAAGGGAGGTGTTTTGCTGTAAGAAGCGTGACTGTCGAAGGCGAAAAAAAACACCTGTCTCTGGTGAGCATCTAAATAAAACAAGTTACTAAGGAACAGTCAATTATTAGTAAGTTAGCACCGTACATCAGAAAAATAGTTTCTAGAGCTAGTAGGGCTGCTATGACGCTGCTGATAAGACCATGGTGAGGCACAGCACCTTTTTACTGTATGCTTTATTCTTAGCTTTTAAAGAACCATGCTCCTACAAGCAGTTTCCAGAAGGAGGGCTTTATTCCAACGCACGCAATCTGCACCTCTTCGTGACAGACTTTAAAACCCATTAAATAATTCAGCTGACCTGCCTGTCAAGTGGCCGGTGTAACCGGGCACGACAGTCTGCTCCCAGTCACCCGGCCGAGCCACACCGACAAACCTCGAGCCACCGGGGACGGCCCCCGCGCCGCGCTGACATTAAACCTCCATTTCAGCTTCCGAGCGCGACCTCCGCCCCCGCCGACCCCTCGGGTTCCTTCCCGCCGCGGGCCTGCTTCCCGCTGTCCTGCGGCCACGCACCGGCGCCCCTCGGCACGCCGCTCCCGCCCGGCGGGACCCTTCGCCCCCGCAACACCGCGGGGTTAGGCCGGCCCGGGCTACAACGGCGGCGGCGCGGTTTCCTGTTTACCTGCCCGGCCGGCAGACGGCACCGCGCACGGCCGAGGGCCGGCGGGACCCGGCCGGGCCTCACCAGGAGGGGACGGGGAGAAGCCGCGCGGGAGGACACGACACCCTCCCAAAGCGCGGTCTCGCACGGGCCCTCAGCGGCGACGGGGCCCGGGTCGGGCGACACAGGCCGCCCCCCTCCGCCCCTCGCCCGGCCGCGGCCACTCACGAGGCGTGTGCGCCGCGCAGGGACTCGATCTGCCGCTGCTTCTGCTGCTGGAGGCTGGTGAGGGCGGGCAGCGGCGCGGCGGGCGAGGAGGAGCCGCCGCCCTTGGCGAGGGGGAAGAGCCAGTTCATCCTCCCCGCGGCAGCCCCCGGCGGGCGCGGGGACACCGGCGGCTCCGCAGCCCGGCCTCCCTCTCGCCCTCGCGCACGCGCGCGGCGGAGGCACGGCTTTCCAGCCCCCCTCCCCAACTCCGGAGCCGACCGGCCGCGCCCCGCCCTCGGGGCGTCACGCGGGCTGCGTCGCCGTGGCGGGAGGAGGGGGGGCGGGGCGAGGGAAGGGCCGTCCGGCCGGTGATTGGCGCCCCCCCCCCCGCCCTCTCCTGCCGGTCAGAGGTGAGGGGGCAAAGGCCGCGGCGCGGCGCGCGGTGATGATGTAATGGCTTTGTGCGGCGGGGTGGCGGGGGCAGCGCTTCCTGCGTCTCTGCGCGGCGACTGGCGGCTCGGGGGCGTCGGGGGCCGCCGCGGGGCCTCGCCAGACCCGCTGCGGCCCGGCCCGGTCTGGCCAGGCTTGGCCCGGCCCGCCCGAGAGCGTGAGTTGAGGGAACCAGGGGTAGGGGCGTGGCGGTGGCCGTGGGGAGCCGGGAGGGGGCAGGGAACCGGGAGCGATCCGGTACTTCCCTCCCCTCCATCTAACCGCGTCCCGCTCGGCCCCGACGCGGCCCCGCGGAGGCCCTGCGGCTTTACCGGCAGCCGCCGTGACGGCCCGCCGCGGGCAGGTGGCGTTTTCCTGGGCCGCCGGGCTGCTGCGGGAGGCGGGCTTGGGAGCGGAGCGTCTCCTGACGCTGGGCCGGGGCGGGGAGATGAACTGGGGCGGCTTTTCCCCAGTTGCACCCCATCGAGGGGGGGCTTCCCTCCCCGCTGCCGCGCAGGGTGAACTCTGCGGCTCCTCGAGCTGTTCTTAAGGCCTTGTACGCCTAAGGAGGAGGCGCCCGGGAACCCAGCCGGGCCGTGACTCTCGGGCTGCCGGGCCGTGCTTCCGTCCCCTTGCGCCGCTCGCTGGTTTAGCGCGGCCCGTACGAGGTGGAAGAGCTGCTGCCGAGGGAGGCTGCCTGCCTCCGCAGCTGGTTGGCGTCCGTAGTGCCCCCGGGTGTGGCGTAACGCGAATAGCTGTTTGCCGCTCCGTTCCGGGTTGGGCGCAGCAGTCGGATCCACAGGCATGTGCTCCTCTAACCCGTGGGGTTAGAATAACGCTTGTGGTTCTTTTATCTGTCGAGCTGTAGTGTGCCTTGCTGCTTTGCCTGGCTGGGAGCAAGCGGTAGAATTCCTAATACAATCGTAGGATTTTAATTTAGAATAGGAACCTGAACTCACAAAGCTGAAATTCGCATGGTTTTGGTGGCTATGTTGTGGAGTTTATGAAGTTCTGAAGATTACAGCTTGATCCTGGTCTTTAAGCATTTTTTCGGGTAAATAAGAATAAAGACTTACACTTTGATGCTTTGGCTTTCTTTGTCTCTCAGGTTAAAAAAATAAATCTTTAAAATCGTCTTTATGAAACTGATCCTCAGTCAAGTGTAACTTTTGATGTATGGTCTCTAAAGCCCCCCACTATGCCAGCAGCTACCGTAGACCATAGCCAAAGAATCTGTGAAGTTTGGGCTTGTAACTTGGATGAAGAGATGAAGAAAATTCGTCAAGTTATACGGAAGTATAACTATGTAGCTATGGTGAGTGGACATGTGATGTTTATCTAGCAAATTGCCAGGGAAAACGTGATGACTTCATTTGATGCTAGGAAATCAAAGCTATAAACTTGAGCATCCTTTTTCATTGAAAGATTCTTAATGTTAAATTAATGCTCCTCAAGCATTAGGATCCTGACCTTTTCAAAAGCTGAATTTACTCACAGTATTCTTTAGCCATGAAACTGTTTTTGAAATATGTTTTATTAAAAATGAGCAATGTAAATTTTTATGGGTGTTTTTTGTTGAAGTTTTAATTCTGTTTTTACAGGATACAGAATTTCCAGGAGTCGTTGCAAGGCCTATTGGAGAATTCAGAAGCAATGCAGACTATCAGTACCAATTACTACGCTGCAATGTAGACTTGCTAAAAATAATTCAGCTAGGACTTACATTTATGAATGAGCAAGGAGAATACCCTCCAGGAACTTCAACTTGGCAATTTAATTTTAAATTTAATTTAACGTAAGTGTTAAGTATCTGTGTTGTTTAATGTGTGTTTCTGACTTGCTGAAAATGTGTTACAGTTTGTAATACGACTCTTTTTATCTATATGAGTGGAATGCCATCACTGCTTTAGGTGAGGAAAACTTTTGTCAGCCAAACATGCTTTCATTCCTCATTTCTGTGTAGTCTGTCTAACTGTTGGTAATTTGGTCAGAAGCGCTAGGCAATTTCAACAAAAGTTTTTAAAAGAGGTATTTATAGTTAATGCAAGAGTTAACTCTGCATTTTCATATTCAGCATTTCAGAGTGTTTCTACCTTAACTTAATTAAACTCTTACTAGCTGTTTTAGAAGTCACATGTTGTTTCTTTGCATATTTATTAATGGAAAATACCAACACGTGAAGAAAAAAAAATGAATTTACCGAAATGACTAAAAAAGAAGTATGACAAATATTGTCAGCAAGTTCTAAAGCAAGTGTGCTCTGTCCACTTAAAAAAATAACATTATTTTAAAGACTAATAAGTTCTAGATAATATTCTAGGTAAAGTACTGTTAGCTTTAATCCTACAGCAGCTTCTTTTGTGTTTTCAAACCAACTTAATATAATAAGCCACTGTATTTTAAATTTCTTCTATAACAGATTGAAAGGGATGACTGGTTCTATGGCAAAAGTCCTGTGGAGATTCTGGATTATTTTGTGTAAAGTATTGATTAAAAAACAGGCTAACTTTTACTACCTGTTGGAATAGTACTGTGAACTTTATTTCACAAGGTGATTTTTATCAGTGATAAATCTTAAGTATAAACCTGACTTTTCTAGTGGGATGAGACACTTCTGTGGGCTTCTAAGTATATCTTTAACAGGTTGTTGGCAAGGTTACTAGTATCTTGAATTTTTTCCTGAAGTAAACATGCTTGATCTGATAGGTTTTCATATGGTCTGACTTGAGTATCAGTGAAAACACTTTTCAAACTGAAATGCATTGAAGGCTTGGGGTTTTTTTGGCAGTTGTGTTACAAGCTGATCACAGGACAGCTTGATACACAGGAGTAAAAACTGCAGCCTACAAAGGAGGTTTAGAGAAGAGGCCTTTTTTTTCTTTTTCTCCCCACCCCCCACACCCCCACAGCCACCCCGCGCCACCGTCACCCATCACGTGACTGCTCGCACAAGTACCGCTGAGACGATCGAATTGTGA
>WUAM01000260.1:4349294-4412090 GCA_024336885.1 Actenoides hombroni | reverse complement strand
CCCCCCCCCACCTAAAAAGTTTTCAAAGTAATTGGGGTTCTTACGAAGAAAAAAGCCTGCTGCTGTCTCTTGATCTTTCTACTTTTCTTAAAACAAGCATTGCTGTGGCTTGTCACAAATCAGTTGGGTCTGAGGAATGACATGCTCTTTTAAATTTCATTTGAAGCACCCCTTGAAAGAAAGGGAAGTGCAGATTTGGTATTTTGGTATCTCTGAATTTATCTGGCCATATAAATTCTGAATGGAAGTTATCCATTGTCTTAATAGAAGAATATACTAATCTGCTGAGTATGGGAGAAGGAGGAGGAATGAATTAGTAATTTCCAAACTGTGATCTGGGAAGAGGAGCTTGTGTTAACTGTTATTTATTTTCTGAACTTCAAAGGTCTGCTTGTCAAGCAACTGAAAACAAGAAGTTTTCCATCCACTTGTGCTGGATGGTACATAGATAAGCTTAGTAAAGAATCATAGAATCATAGAATGGCTCGGGCTGGAAGGGACCTCCAAAGGTCATCTAGTCCAGCCCCCATGCAGTGAGCAGGGATACCCTTAACTAGACCAGGCTGCTCAGAGCCTTATCCAACCTCACCTTGAATATCTCCAGGGATAGGGCCTCAACCACCTCTCTGGGTAGCCTATTCCACTGTTCTACCACCCTCAACTTCCTCCTGATATCCAGTCTAAATGTACTCTAATTTAAACCCATTACCCCTCGTCCTTTCACTACAGACCCTCATAAGCAGCCCCTCTCCCGCCTTCCTGTAGCCCCACTCAGGTACTGGAAGGTCGCTGGTAGGTCTCCCCAGAGCCTTCTCTTCTCCAGGCTGAACAACCCCAGCTCCCTCAGCCTGTCAGCTCGTAGGAGAGGTGTTCCAGCCTTTGTGGCCCTTCTCTGGACCTGCTCCATCAGGTCCATGTCTGTCCTGTGTTGAGGGCTCCAGAGCTGGAGCAGTATACAGGTAGTCATCTAACTACTTCCTAGATCTCTGGGTGGATTTCATACACAGAGCTAAGCTAGATAAGTATTGCATGCAAGGTGAATATGTTTTTCACATGGGTGGAGAAATTAATTATTTTTGTCTGTTTCTAAACTTACTTTTGGGAAATGGCACTGTGCCTAGTGTTCTGCTCCTAAAGCAAAACAGCTGTTGGCTGTTCCTAGAAGGTATTTTTCTTGTTTGTGGTTCCAGCCAGGTCTTGTTATAGTGTGCTTTTCAGGAGCATAAATATTTCTCTAAACTAACTACCCACCTGATCAGTGCAGAGCAACAAACTAGAATTAAATCTTCCTTTCTTAGCTACAAATAAGGAATGTAAATGTATGGCTGAGTCTAATAGTCAAGTTTGTTATATAGGTTGTATTAACTGTTTTATATTTTGGTTTGATTTTGTACTAAAATTGAAAACTGCGTACTGGAGGGACTTTGTAGTATAGTACACTGTGAATAGTAACATGAATGTCATCTTCCAAGTAGAGCCCTGTATGAATTTTTTTTCCCTCACTTAACCATTCTTTGCCTTTGTTACCATGATGTGGGTTGAACTTCAGAAAAAAAAAAATCACAAAAATCCTTAACTTTATAAAAATGTTAGTGATAAAGGGAATAAATACAGGGATAAGAGGGGATCAAACAAGGCATAGAGGAATTTTTTTTCCATCCTGTTAAATTTTAGGTCCAAAATAGGGCTATTAAAGTTGAAGTTGGTTGTTTACAAAGAAAATGTTAGTCTACCTGTATTTTAAGGATTGACTAGGTGCAGCAAGTACTCAATTTCCAGTTGTAGCAAGAAAGAGAGAAAGAAATTTTAGTAAACACATGGTTTAAGCTTGCTTAAATGTTTCGACGCAAGAAGTGCCCGGGAAATACTATCCCCAGAACTAATACAGCACTGGGATCTGGAGTGTGCTGTTCCTGGTTCTGTAACGTGACGCGTTAGTACATCAGCTGTTACCTTTCATTTCACAGTGGACAAGATCCATTGCACAGTTCAAGCAATGGATCTTGTTCAGTAAAATACCCATATTCATACATTCATTTCCCTCTGCAGATTTGCAAAAGGGCAGTTGTAGGTAACCGGAAGAGGAGCAGGAACTAGTTTGTTTTTTTAAGGAGGAGGGGAGAACTGAGGTGCCAGCAATGGTGAAACGCTAGTGAAGGTTAACGAAAGCTCTGAAAAAACGGTTGGTTTTGTAATTAGTGTGAAACAAAGTCAAGTTGCTCCTGCTCTATGCTAGTGAAGTCTGTGGAATGAATAGGGAAGAGGTAATGTTTCCAGGTTTGTAATCAGTGATGTTTTTAGATTTGAGAAATTTACTTGTTCTGTCTCTGTTTTTAGAGAAGATATGTATGCCCAGGATTCTATTGAACTGTTGACGACATCTGGTATCCAGTTTAAAAAGCATGAAGAAGAAGGAATTGAGACACAGTACTTTGCAGAACTGCTTATGACATCAGGAGTTGTACTGTGTGAAGGAGTCAAGTGGCTTTCCTTTCATAGGTAAATTCTACATCTTAAGTATTTGACTTTTCAATATTGAATATTAAATTCTAGAGCTTGGATTTAACATCTCATGTTACATGTTATACATTTGATAGTGTATGTAGCACGTATCTTGGTTGGTAAGACTAAGAAAGTATTTCTGCTGTAATGCCTATAGCACCATTTTGTATTAGAAAAATACAATAATATTAGAAAAACATTAGAAAAGTACAGGGTGGTACTAGTGTTTTAACACTATAGCCAGAAAACAGTAAGCCAGAAAAGACATGAAACTGCTAAACCAGCAGGTGGCACTGTCTTCTAATATCACACATGCCAGTAATAATAGTGGCAACCATAAAAGCACATTATTCCTAAGCAATTCTTGAGCAAATATTGTTTGTTTCATGAGTGAGACTGCAGAATTATCAGTGAAGAATTTTTTAAATCTCCTGGTAATCTGGGCAGCTGAAAATTACTCCACTTGGAAGGAGACACCTGATAAGCTTTAATTCAAGCTGCAGTAATGAATATAATTTACTATTTATTCCATCCCAGGAGCTCATCATCCAAGTACAATTAGAAATGTGAATGCTAAATCTCTACGGAACTGTTAAGATACAAAAGATTCAGGTGTTGTTAAGATTAACACTGTAAAACTTGTGCAATATTCTTGTGGTGTAACCCCAGCCAGCAGCTAAGCACCATGAAGCTGCTTGCTCAGTTATCCCTCCACCCAGGTGGGATGGGGATAAGAATCAAAACCAAGTAGAGCTTGTGGGTTGAGATAAGGACACCTTAATAATTGAAACGAAAATAAAATACAGTAGTAAAAATAACTATTATAATGAAAAGGAAGATAACAGAGAGAAACAAAACCCAAGAAAAGACAAGTGATGCACAGGGCAATTGTTTACCATCTGCTGACTGGTGCACCAGCAGCCATCTGCCCCTCCCGGCCAACTCCCCCCAGTTTATATACTGAGTATGACGTTCTATGACATGGGATATCCCTTTGGCTAGGTTGGGTCAGCTGCCCTGGCCCTGCTCCCTCCTAGCTTCTTGTGCACCTGCTTGCTGGCAGAGGATGTAAAAGTGAAGTCCTTAATTTAGGATTAAATACTATGTAGCAACAAATAAAAGCATGAGTGTGTTACCAAGATTATTCTCATACTAAATCCAAAACATGGTGCTGTATTAGCCAATAGGAAGAAAATTGATAATTGAAATTACAGCAGCTGAAACCAGGACAAATACACATTATATAGTCAGCTGTGTGCCAGCAATAATTTGCACTTTTTGCAAGCAGCAGTGGCTGTAAAGGCTTATTGCTGTGTAATGCCCTCAAGTTGACATCTTAAATGCTGGCTTGTGAGCAAGTCAACAGAGGTAGAGAAAATGTTTTATCTAAGACTAGTAGTTTCCTTACAGCCTTATTCTTGGCTGTCACACATGCTACATTGCTGGATGATAATACATGATGTGTAATTTGTGATTTACACTTGAGTACAGTAAAATATCTTGTATGGTTCAGTAGGGGAGGCATGTTATGCATGTAGCTGGTACCTCAACAGACACTGCCACTGTAGAAGCAGCTATAGCTACAAAATGCTTTTCCAGTATCACCTAATAACTTTAAGGGGCCAGTGTAAGCTATCCTTGTAAAAGAATGGCTGAGCCATTTCTGCACTAGGGATTCTTTTTAAAGCATAATTGTATTGATTGTGTGTGATTCCTGACTAATGTGCTGGTCAAAGTGTAGTGCAAGTTATGTGCAATAATGCCATTTTTACTAGTGCAGCTTACAAAGGGTTTTGGGAAGGGCTTTATTAAAGTCTAGTTCCATCTGTGCTAAAATGAGTTTCTGCCGTGGACTTCACTGAAAATGTCTTTAGAAATCCTCTTAAGACAGCTATTCCAGCAAATTTTTGTCAACCACTGATTATCCACAACTCTGCTTGAAGTCAGAGTGTTTGAAGGCTTTTTGTGCTTGACAGAGCATGTTGATACTATCTCGAGTGCAAAATGCCGGAGTAGTGGGTTAGTTCTGAGGAAGCAAAGCTATAAATGAGCGTGGGTCACATAAAATGCCACAAGGAATAGTAAACAGCTGTTTCTAAATATATCATAGTCTGATTGTGTTCTATCAGTGGAATCTTAAACCGCAGAACAGCTCAGTTGAAAATGTGTTTGATGTGGGCTCTCTGTACAGTAGTCGCACAGCTTTTTCAGTAGTCAAGTACTTGATAGTTGCTGACTGTGCTTTTACTTCTGTTACCTTAAGATGCTTTCATTGCTCCTAACCCTCAAAATCCATGAGTCTCTTAGGGGGTGGGCAGAGGGGATTTACTCCTTTCTCATGGTGTGAGGTTATGTTTTGGTTTTGTTTCATTTCCCAGACTTTGATTTCCTTCTGTACTCTTCTGTAGTTTATTTCTAAGCTCTTAGCTTCTTAAATGGTGCTTTGTGCACTTTTTATCCCTGCATTTGATGTAGCTGCCTTGGCATCCTGACCTGTTAGTAAATCTGCGTGGACCTGCAGTTTTGCCATGCATGAGCAAACAAATATTTGTGCAGTCCCAGATTCTTGTACACTGCAACTGCCATAAGTGACTCCCTCAAATCTTTTGTACATGTTAAAATGTATTTGAGTTAATGAGAGAGGAGGAGGAAGCCCTGAATTTCTGATTTTTCTCACAGTCTAGACAGCTGTGAGCACTTGGCAGTCTAACAAGTTATAAAACAGAAAAGCTCAAATGCTGTTTCTGTGGATGTTCTGTGGAACTGACAGATCGACTGAAGCTTTGAATGTCCACCTGTGCACCCTCCTCAATCTACCTTTGGAGGCTCTGTACAAACATGCCTCTTAACCCAGATGATTTTGGGAAGCTGGAACATTCCAAGCTATTGTATTTCAATATTAATTTGTGTGTAACTGATTTCAGTAAAATTTAATCTGTTGGCTCATTTCTATTAGCCAGTTAAAAAATGAAGTAAGGCTTTGTCGGATTTTTATTTATTTGAGGCTGTTTGTGCTTGAGTAGAATTCATTGTTAATTTGTTATCTGAATTACTTCTGGATAGCAAGGGAGAGAAATATAGGCATGTTTGATCTTTTCTATGGTCTTGTTGCCTGCAGCTATCCATGCTCACTGGGGGGGCGGGAGGGAGAGAAGTGGTTGTTAAGAGTGCTTATGTTGCTGTATAGCTGCAGGGATTGTGGCCAGCTGCATTAAGTAACTTTAGGTGATTATATTAGAAATGGTGAAAGGTTTTTAAGGCAAGGAGGAAGCCAATGTGCCTCAGGATATAAACCAACTAGTAATTGCCTGTTAGAGGATTAGAAGAAAACTTCTTTAATGAGCAGGTAATTACATAATTGCCCACTGTGGACTTTCTTACCCTTCTGTTAGCATTCAGCAGTGGCCACTCAAATTTTTGAAATAGATAATCTTGATCTTGAGTTGGAGTCACAGTTCCTATGTCTGTGTAAGCTTGGATGACTGGAGCATATTACCCCGGAAAATATACTAAAAGGTAAATGTCTTGATATTGCATTGTGATTAATGAAGTGTAGTTTGTGATGATGGTAATGAGCACAATGGGACTAAGTGTAAAGAGCTGGACCTTAAGGAAAATGAGACCGACATCATTTGGTTGAGCTGACCAAAACTAACCCATGCTTAGGATCCAAGAGCAGATGTCTGACTGAATGCTGTCATGCACTACAAGGGAAGTTGTGCCTGTTCAGATATCCTGCTCCTGTTTTCTGATGAGGATCCCAGAATGAACGAACCTGCTACAGTCTCCAGTGGAAAAATAAATAAATAAAATTCTTCATCAAACTAGCAGATACATGATAGCCTGCTCCTGGTCAACACAAACAGCAAACAAATCTTGAATTTTATTTTCTTACAGTACTTCCTTCATAGTAGAAATTGGAAGTGTTGGAGAGCATCTGTTTTCCAGTAATTCAGTCATGTACACTTTTTAATTTTTTGTTTTGTTTTTGGAAGAGCAGCACAAATACTGTTTTCTTCACTGTAGAAATTTTAATATGGATGTTACATTTGAGCCACAGTGATGACTGATGTCAGGTTCAGTGAGTTAAGCTCTCTGTTCTCCAGAGGAGTAAGTCTCCTTAATCCTGAGCAGTCCGTCTTGCATCTTTCTGAACAGCCTTTTTTTGCTAATGTGTTTTTTTTCTTTTCTTTTTCTATAGAAGGCTTTATGCTGATACAGGCTTCCTCAATACATCCCCCTCCCATAGGTAATAAATTCCCAAGCTAATAAAATTAAGCTTCCAAGCTGCTGGTTTGCCAAATATACTACAGGTTTTTACTTTGTAAGACTTGGCTGTAGTCTTTCTTTTTCTTGGGCTCCTTTGCTCCCTGGCCAGTGGCTGCTGCTGTGGAGATTGGAGTGGTGCCAGCACAGCTTCAAAGCACCAGATGCAGTGCAGGATTCATTCAACATGAAACTGCTATTCAGAGCACTGGAAACCCCCACGGGAGAGCTACAATAGTCCATATCTTTTGTATTTCTTGTGTTAATGGACTTTTAGCAAGCAATCCATTCATTTCCAGTATGTTAAAAGATTTTCTAACCTCTGTCCAAAAGTTCATAAGGTAAAAATGATGTAAAAAAAAAATAAAATCCTCTCTACAGTGAGTATGCAACCTAAAGCCTTGAGCCTCTGTCAGAAGTCACCAGTCTTTGTGGGTGCTAAATATCCCCAGGATCAGTGCCACAGTGCTCTTAACTGATTTGTGTTCTGCATTGCTCGTCTCACAGTTAAAGATCTCAGTCAGTATTTACCAAACTGCAAAATTCTTGGCTTTGAGTATGATGCTCATGTAAGCAAGAATGAGCAGAAAATCTTAAACTGGAAATTGGAGTCCGTGGTGGCATCTCATTGACTCGAATTGTCTCTCCTATACACTGAGGCTCCTTAAGCAGCAGAACTGATACACCCTTCAGTCGAGGCAGCCCCACAGGGTCTTTTCATCTTTTTTTTGTTGTTGTTGTTAGTACAGGCATTTTTTAAAATGACATGTCAGTAAAAATCTAGGAACTGTTTTGATTCAATACAGATCTAATAACAAAGAGAACACGTCAGTCCCCCATCTAGTTCAGTGCATATGTGCATGAGCAGTCCTGCAAGTATAAAGGATCAGAACAGAGATTCATGATCAGATGATGGGTAATCTGTCTTGTAATCTCTGCCTTCCCAGGGAAGAGGATAACTAGTCCTTACTGCTTTTTGTTGTGGTGTTCAGTCCTGTTTCATACTTGGCATCCATCTTTCATACGCTTGAAGCCCTCTGTTTCCTCTCATAACCCTTTGTAAAAATACGTGATTTCCCCTTTTACTGCTACACCTCATTCCTGTCATCTTTCTTCAGCCAAGGTGGTATTGACAAGGAAGCCTTCCTAAACTCCTTTCTCTACCACGGACACACTAAAATACCTCAGTTTCTTCTACCAAACTTGTACTTCTCAGTTATCTTGCTGCTTTCTGCTGACTCAGATGTATACACAACAATTTTTCCAGCTCAACTCTGTCCTTGCCTCTACAAAGAGTAACAGTCTACAACCTATTAAATTTTCCAGTTGTCTGTGTGCTAATTTAATTGAGAAGGTTGAAAGACAAAACACTTTTCTTCCTTGAGGAGGCCGAAACTTGCCTCCAGACATAAACGTATGTTGGCTCTGGAAATTCAGCAATCTTTTGGATTTCAAGAACTGTGGAAGGCTCTCTATCGATCAGTTTGTAGTGAGAAACTCCAGTCTGTGTGAAAAGAACTAGCAAAGAATCTTTCTGGTGCAAGTTCTTGTTACCATATGAAGTCCCAGCAGCACTACCTTGTTTCAGGATTTAGAGAAACTCCTGTAAGCAGATCTTTTTGCTTCTCAACCTCACCTCATTCAGACTAAATGAAAATATTTCCTCTGGAACCTGCAATGGGTCCATTTACACTGAAGCCTAGTCTTTTGTAAGGGTCACTCTTAAACGCATTGAATTTAAGCACAGTGTCATGCTAATGTGTAATAAAGTGTCGATGCTGGAAGTGAGAAAGATGCTTTATTTGCTTATATTGTTTTTGTTATTAATTTGCAGTGGATATGACTTTGGCTACCTAATCAAAATCCTGACAAACTCTAATTTACCTGAAGAAGAGCTGGACTTCTTTGAGATACTGCGATTGTTTTTCCCTGTCATCTATGATGTAAAATATCTCATGAAGAGTTGCAAAAATCTGAAGGTAAGTAATCTAAGTAATCTGTTAATGGCTCAGAGTAAGTTTTGGGTTTGGGGACAGTACTTTCTGCTTAAAAAGAATTATTTTCTGTATTCTTATTTTCTGGTTTTGTGTTGATAAAACCTATAAAGTATTGTTGTCTCAGACTCCGTGTATTTAATATTAAAGGCTATTGATAGAAGCAGGCAGGGGCGCACATCAACTTTTGTCACTGCTTATCAGTTAAAAATAGCATGTTGATACTGTATTTACACTGCCCACCAGTCTTTGACAGATGAGAAACCCATGTTTGGAATTGATCCTTCACTTCTTGAGCCATAAGAATTGATGGGTTTCACATGCTTTTATTTCCTCATTGTGCAGTCTCCTAACGGACTGCGGTCATCTTGGCAAAGCTAATTGCAACCATGATAATGCTGTGGAAGTGTCTTGAGAAGAGGAGGGGAGTGAAGAATGTTTCAGATGGCCCCTTAACGAAAGATAAAGAACAGCATATGTTCAGGGACAGCATGTGACTTCTAGGAGAAAAGAAAATTCAGCGTTAGAAACTAATCTTTGATGTCAGGCCAGTGGGGTTAATGATTGGCACACTGTATCGGGTGTAAAATTTGGATACTTTACTGGACTGGGGAATGAATGGAAACTGGAACTAAGTGTGTGAAGGGGAAGAAAGCCAGTGAAAGAAAGATGCTACAGAGATTAACAGCTTTACTTGCCAAAAAACCTGCAAACAGTCTGGACTGCTGCTGGAATGAGACGCATCGCTCGTCTGAGGCAATTAATGACTAGGCTTTCTTAATGAGAACCTGCAGGAAAAAGAACATCGACTGTGGTACAAACAAATTCTAACTCATGGATAGCTTGCTGCTTTGGCATGCTGAACTAGTGATCTGTGTGGGTTTTATAGGCCTGTTTCTTTCTGAGATAAATTAATAGAGTGTGTCACTTAAGTAGTTGCCTATTTGTGTGGAAAGTAAATTAAGTAAATCCTTTTGATAATCAAATTAATATTGAAAATGGAGACCTCCCAGTTGGTAAGAAAAGTATACCTGCCTGTGCTCATCTAGAGTTGTTCTGGGTATAAGCAGCTGGGCAAAAGGCAGAGTATTAGAGAACGTCTTAGAAACAATTTTTCCACAGAGGCCAGAAGAAAAAATGAAATGTTCATAAGCTACAGGAATCTTGAAAGAGGCAAAAGACTTTGTCACTTTCCTTCACTTTCTTACTCATGGTGAAGCAAAGCATCTGGTGTCTTATTGGTGGCGACACAGTTACCAGGAACAGAATGTGTAATCCACCTTTAGTGACGTACAAAAGGTGACAGAATGATGTTGTGTCACCATTCCAGAGATGGCATTCCCAGTGAGTTTGAGGAGGAGGGGTTTTTATTTCCTGGCATTTCATTAAGACATAATTGTGTGTAACCTGCAGTGTTTAGAGACACCAATGTTTTTTAGAAGACAAGAAAAACCTTCACAGCAAACCTTAAGAACAAGGGAGTGGGGGTTTTTTTGGTTATTTTTTGCTTTAGGTTTTTCTGAGCTGAATATGTAGGTCAGCTTTCCTGCAGTAAATCTTGATTCTGTCACCTAACCTCCTAACCTGCAGGCTGGTAATGAGAGCAGGGGAAGGGATGTGGACTAACCTATCCCTGCAGATTTTACCAGTGATGAAATGATGGTAGACTTGTACTGTACTGAGAGCAGCTGTCTGAAACAAATTCCTGTACATTCAGTGTTCTCACTCAAAATGCATATGCTGCTTCCTAATGTGTGTCACTTTTAATCCCTATTAAATTGCAGCAAATTGAACTGCCATGCAGTTGTTCTTTATTGACTTGAGTTACTTCTCATGCAAAAGTCACTTGCTGTAGGCCCTCCCACTCCATACCCCCAGACACCCCGAAAAAAGAATTTTTGGCATTGGGAAATATGCTGCAGGATTGGGATGCTCTTAGATGCTCTTTTTGTGCAATTAAGTAGTCAGAGTGACATGCTTTAACTTCACAAACTTAAATGGACTTGAATGTACCTTACTGGCATGCAGATTGGGAGTTAGCTTAAAGTAGTACAAGTTAAACTCTTGCTTGTTCTCTAAAAGTCTTTTTAGGTAGACAGTTCCAAACCTTTTGATAGTAGTGGCAACTCTGATGTAGACTTACGGACATTGTTGGAAATTTGCTTTTAATATGGAGGTTTGTATAGAACAGTGAATTCTTGTATGGGTGCCATAAAATGGGAGTTTGAACTGGATTTGCTGTTGACTATGGTCATGTGATTATGTAAAAATCATCCTGTGGCCTTTTTCTTGAAAGACGGATGCTCTTAAATATTAGGGAAGAAATTGTCCTCCTCCAAGGGTAAAATTTTCTTACCTGGAGTGCAGTTCTTGTCTGAAAGTGAGTATCAATAGCCTATTAAAAGTTGTGTCTATGAAAATTATTCTATAATTACTGCAGTTACAGACCAAAAAGTTCCACACACAAGTCATGTGTGACATATCTACCAATAGATAAATACCATTCAAAGCACTATTTTCAAAGCATTCTTCTGTAGGCTGCTGTTACTGCAGATTTTGGATTACCAAGTCTACATTCCAGAGCTTGCAGCTGCTGTGCAAATACTACTGATTTGTATTGGTGAGTGCTTTTCCTCCAAAGTTACTGGAAGCTAGTTGGATACTCTTACAGCTAACGGAACCCGATGAGGAGGCGCTGCTAGTTTGCAGCTTGAGGAAGTACAGGGTTTAGGAGAAGAAAATGGTGCCTTGAAGGGCTGTGTGTCTATAACTGCTGTTGCTAACTAACAGCTCGCTGTTGAAGTCAGAAAGCGGAGAAGGTGCCTTTTTCCCCCTGCCCACCAACCCTCAGGATGGTTTTGAGAGTGTAAGTTAAATAAGGCTATGTTCAAGTGTTGTATCCAGGCACATAAAGAAAATGAGCTAGCTTCAGTGCTTAACTCTGTAATGTAGAGAATTATTCCTACCTTAAACTTCTGTAAACTATGGTCCTGCTGCTTAAGCTAGTGTAAAGCTAGCTGTACCACTACTAGGTTTTCATGTTGCTTTGTAGGTTTTTTTGTGAATGTTATTACTGAAGCTTCCATCTTTTTAAACAAAACAAACTGGACCCAAACCCATTGTCATAAGATTCACAGGAGTTTTCACCATGTTAGATCTGTTTTTTTCAGGTCAGACTTTATTGCTCTTTGAGTTTTAAAGCTGGCTGTTGCACTTGTGCCTCTTTTGCTTTCTTTCCTGTACCTGAAACGGGTTGAGTGCCAGGTGAACTTGAATACTAGGCAGGCTTTGTTTAAAAGCATTGCCTCTGTGCAGCATTTTTACCTTGCAAAGCTTACGCCAGCACTAAGGATTTTGTCTTTGTGTTTTTGATCTTTCTAGACCATAAAGAATGTGTATGTGCTTCAGTCTATTTCAAGTAGCTTTATGGCTTAATGATTAAAAAGAGCTGATGCACAAAACTATGTGCTCAAAGTGTAGTTTACGGCATTAAAAGGTTGCAGTTGTGGTATAGTATGTCTGTCCTTCAGCTGATCTGTGTTACCTGTGTAAAACCAAATCAACTTCTGGGTTCACTTCCACCCACAGTGGTTATTACATTTTAGGGGAGCACTAAAAAGAGGTTTATTTAGTCACTCTGCAGGTAAGGGGTTAGTTTTTCACATAAGCTTATTGAGAAGAAAATTTGCTTCCAAACTGGAGAATTTTTACCTTTAGGAGCAGATAGATTTGCAGCTTTGGAGTGATGTTTACAGCTTCACAGTCTGTCCTTTTAAACCATGTATCAACATTCAAAGTAGACAATTACTGTTTTACATGGCTCCCTTTTTGTCTGTGAGATGTTTATATACTTTTTAAAGATATAGGGTTCATTAAACCTTTCAAATATGCATCTCTAACAGAAAAGCTGGCTATACCATTGGATTTTAGTTTCTTAGAAAACTAGTTGCCAGGCAGCAGACTCTTTTTTTTTTCTTTCTTTTTTTATTTTCCCCCCTTTTGGGAGCTAATGAAACAAACTTTAGAGAGGGTAGAATGTCTTGTAGAGATGGATTGGGCACTTTCTTCCTGTTTTGATTTTACCACCTAAACCCACTGATTTCTGAATGATTGCTATGTAACATTTTCTTGGACTCCCTGTAGTGTTCTAGATACTTAAGAATACTTTTAGGTTTTTGTGAAGTGGAAAAAACCCTCAAGTCAATTGATGAAAAGTGGAAAGAAAAAGTTCTGTTTCAAAGGAAGTCAGGATACATCAATGTAGGGAGGCGTACGGGCGCCTCATTTATAAGCACTTGAATTCTGGCATTTGTAGAACAACGTGTTTACCTTTTAAACTTTCATTCAAATAGGAGTAGTACAGGAACATCTGGTTTTGTTCTTCAGCATTGCCAGTCCTTCCAACATCTTGAAGGAATTGTTCTGTTGAGTAATGACATCTGGTTACTGGAGAAGCTGAAAGATAAAGGAGTAGTAGTTTTGTTGGTTACAGATACTGGTTTATTTAATTAATATTGACACTGAATTCCAATGCTGCTATTTATACTGATAGTCTGTATCTAATATGACTGTTTTGGCTACTCTGCAAATGTTAAAATATATCTGAGGTTGTATGACTTGTGTAACAGACTTTCCCAAATGTAGCTGCTCAGTTTTCTGATTTAATGCTTTTCAACATTTAAAAAAATGTTTTCTTTTTCAGGGTGGATTACAAGAAGTGGCTGAGCAGTTAGAGCTGGAGAGGATAGGACCACAGCATCAGGCAGGATCTGATTCACTACTCACAGGAATGGCCTTTTTCAAAATGAGAGAAGTAGGTGAACATACTGGTTTTATCCCCATGATAGTCAGGTGGAATTGCTGATTCTGATAAGTCTGCCATATTTTAAGGAGTTCTCAGAAGGGCTTCATGGGTCACTCTTTGTTTTTGGCAAAATTAAGACCACCTGTATTTTCCCCAGAGTAAGTGTGAACCCACCATCCTGGGTTCACACACACACATTCACACCCCTGCTTAGCTGCTGTGAGCATGGTTTCCTATTCATTGTTTCCTCTTTCCAGCCTGTGCCTGGCTTTTGGAAATTTTTTTAGTGTTTGTTTGTTTTGGTTTGGTTTGTTTGGTTTTCCTTCCCTGTTTTGAGGGATAGTTCAGGGGTTTTTTTAGGTGACTGGTTCAGTGAGTTAGGAGCTGCTGGAGCCAGGCACCAGCACATACTTGAGCCAGTTTTTTTGGAGCTGCTACTCCTTGTGCACTGCTGCTTGTGATAGGCCTAGGGTGAGCAAAAGTGTTAATTAGCCACTTCTAGCTAAACTTACAGGCTATGTTAAATATAGCCTCTAATGTATATATTTAAATAACTTTCAGGCTGCTGTGGAGAATGTCTGTGCATTTGTTCCTTACTATTGAGTGAAGCACAGATTAACTGAGGCTCCAAAAGGTTATACATCAGTCAGTCAAGTCAAGGTTTGCAGTAAGGGAAATCAGGTTTCATTAGCCTCACATTTCCTTGCTACTTGTCTGCATACAACAGGAAGATGTTAGGATATTTTGCACTGCAGAATAAACAGATGTTGAATGGGCCTCTTTTGGGAAGTAGTCGTGCTGGACAAATGCCAGTGTGTGAACAGGGCATTCTGGCTGCAACCCAGTGTCAAAGTGGATGGCAATAGCAAACCTCATCTTTCAGTGAAGTTTATTGTGTGCTGGGCTGTCTACCTTCTGTAATCCAGCCTTTTGTGTAAAGGAGAAAACATTCACACCTTTCTGACAAATGCAGGTGAGAAATAAATGCTGTGATTTAAGCAGGTTTGCTCATCCTGACTCTCTGTTCTGCTTCCCCTGGGACTGTGATAGTTGTCAAGCAGGTCCTGGGCTACAGATGGAATAGAGAGGATTATGTTTCTGGTGTGATCCAAGCCCAGTGCAGCTAACTGCTGTCTGCCTGGTATTGTTAATCTTTCACACTTGAAACAAAATCCAAAGCAAATAAAGGGCAAGGGGAAGTATGTGATAAATCACATCTAAGATACTTCCTTTTGTTTTCTAGAGGCAAAGGTTCAAACCAGCGATCCTTTCTCTAATGATATGTAGTTTGTATTACGTGGCAAATTGGCTTCTTGGATTCGTTTATCAAAAGCTCTTATTGGAAGAAGTAGAAGTCTTTTTATTTTTTTTAGTGCAAAACACTTGTTTAATTAAACCAACAAAAGTGGATTGATTATTATGATTTATTTTTTTCCCCAGTGAGATTCTTTGCGAATACAGCATTTCTAAATAAGGGCACAGTAGTCAGCAGAGAAAACTGGAGTTAATGTGCATTTTAAAGCCTTTCCAGCACAGTTCATTGTTTAATAATGTATTCTGAAGTGAAAAAACTTCATTTTACAGTGCTTTTAGAGGTATACAATTTTGTTATTAATTGCTGTGAAGGAGTTGCAGCTTGCTTGCTGGGTTTTGGAGTGCCAGCCAAAGAAGATTCGGATCTGTCTTCTTCCCATCAGAAATACTTAAATACTGATGCTACATCCATAGAGCTGTTTGATTTTTGGGTTGGTTTGTTTTTGTTTTGTTTATTTTGGCGTGGGGTGGGGGGTGTCCTACCTTTTTCTTTAAGAACTGCTGGGGGCTTTCAAACTTCAGAGGTCTGCAATTCCTGTGGTGCAGAACTTTCCATCTAGACTGTGCTGCTAGGAGGAAAGCTGGAAAGAAGTTTTCAGCCTGTGTTGTATGTGCAGCCCTCTGCGTGTAGATTGGGTACTGCATCCATCCTGCTCCTGCAGCACTCTGGCTGCCTTAGATTGCTGCTGTTGATGCTGACTCAGTGTCAGCCACTGGGATGTCCAGGGTTACCGAGAAGGTTTTAGGGTGAAAAATTTTTCTCTGTGTGTCTCTGTTTTTGCAGGATAATTTGCAAATTTGCTTGCAAGTCTAAATCTGAAAGGTAGAATATCAGTTTCCTGGTGTTTCATATGTCTTCCACTCAAGTGTTCTGTTTTGCAAGTAGGACTTGTAAGGTGTAAATGCAGTCTTAGTACAAAATGTACTTTAATTATGCTGTTTCTTGTTAAGTGAAGCCCTCCTCTCTGAGGAGCTATCTAGAAATGCATCTTTCTTCATTTCTCTAAACTCCATAATGAGTTTTGTGTTCAGATGTTGTCCCTACCCCCAAGCTTTATAATATAAATCAGGACATACCTCCATTTCAAGGCAGAGCATGATGAAAACCCCCACGCTGAGGAGTAGGTAGAGTGTAGGCTCCGATGATGGATGTTAAGCATATGTCTGTTGTGAGAAACTCCACAGAAATCAGTTGGAGGAGTATTTTTGTTGCACTTGCAGAGAAGTGAGTGATGACTGATAATACAAAATTATCAAAACATTGCATTTGGCCCTTTCATCAGGAAGGGTGCACAGGAAGACCAATTGTAATCCTTGACAGACTGACTTTAAAGAATCCCGTCATATAGCACATTTTGCTGATGTGTTGAGATTAAGCCTGTGATGTTAATTGTATCAGCTTCTAATACTCTGAAAAGGAAGTAACATTTTAAAGCCTTTCTATAGTTCTGTTTAAACTGAGCCTTTTCTTTGGCAGTAATTTGTGTCTCTCTTAACTCTTCAGATGTTCTTTGAAGATCACATTGACGATGCCAAATATTGTGGCCACTTATACGGCCTTGGTTCGGGGTCATCTTATGTACAAAATGGCACAGGAAACGCGTATGAAGAAGAAGCCAACAAACAGTCATGACATGAAATGAAAGGCCATCTTTTTGACCTCCACGTGCTTGTATATAGGTTTTATCTCTGGTTGAACCCCTTGGACAATAAGGCTTTCCGCCCCCTCCACTTTCTCAGCACACTTTCTTTTCTGCCTTTCTATGTACTAAACTTGACTCTTCCTATCACAAATTTTGATCTTAATATTGATATGTAAAATTTTCTGGGTTACATTTTGGCCTTGTAACTAGCCCGTTTGTAAAGCAGCATGTATAGGATCAGTGTGACAGGGAGAAGGGGAAAGTGAGATCATAATGAATACTCTGGTAAATTTACCTATGTCGATCTAGTTTTTTTGTCTCTTTCCCCTCCCTTCTCCAAATTAACTGGCATTGATTGTAACTAACTCTCCCATTCATGTCTATTCCTTCCAGTGTGCAGGCGTTTTAGCTATTCAAGATTGTGGACCATCAAATTTGCACTTTAGAGAGTGACTCTGACTCAGATCCTGTTTTATTTGAAGTTTTGCTTTGATTTTTCTCTTGCCCTCAGCTAGAAAGCAATCATTTGCCAAGTTCAGCAGCTTCACGCTGCATTTCCTTGGTATCTCAACCCACTTATTTGCTGCGTAACCTCTGTTTGTTCGAACAAAACAAACTACTGAAATCATAGTAACTGCTGTTATTTTACTCACATTCAGTCATCTTCAGATGCATCCTGCACGTGTCAACTGCTGGTTGGCCCTGCTGCTTTAAAACCGCTCTGTGGTGGGGGAAAGAAGCTTGAAAAAACAGCTTTACACCCTTCAGGAAAAGAACAGCTATGACTTCAGCGTTTTTGCCTTGAAGCTGAGAGCTGAAGGCTATTGGAATGGTAGGAGTTTTGTAATGGCACACTTCCCTTGATTAACTTCCTAGCTTTTATTCTAGTAATGTACACCTCAGATATTTTTTATGAAGTCATATTTATTATGTACTTGATTTGATGAGTTTCAAAAGTCAGTTAGTTGAAGATAAAACCCAAAGATCTGAAAAAATACTATTTAATTGAATTACTGAAGCAAAAGGACAATTAAATCATGCTTTTTTTTGTAGTTGCTACAAAGACAGATGTTACAGGTACTTGTTGTAAAACAACAAAATATAAATAACTTATAGCTAATAAAGTTACCTGAGGAGTGTAATGCTAGTTTATTTTTGAGTAAATCTTAGCAATATATTTTAGATATATTGTTTTAAAGGACCCTAAAGTACGTTCTTAACTCTGTGTAGCATGTCTACAGAGCAGTCGTGCAGGAAGGATTTTTTTGGTATTGAATAGCTAAATGCTAGCCTGGAATGATGGAACGTGTGACACTGGGTGGCTGTGTGTGCCTGCGTGTGTGTGTGCCCGTCCGACACGGAAATCTGGGGTAGGGGAATCACCGAGTGTTCGCCAAATGACTCTGGTTTACCTTGTACTTCAAATCAAAAAAATCAAAACACCTGTTTTTTTTCATTGGGTTACGATGATGTAACTGGGTGGTCCTTTTTAAACAACAAATAATTTGCATAACAGAGGGTATTTGTTTTTAAAGCTTTTGTAAATAAAGGCCTAAGAAATGTTTTCTTACATAACAAGAGACTGGTGGTTTTGTTGCAAATGTATTTGTTTAGGCATGATAGTTCTCTTTGCATGGCTCTGGGGAGACCTTATTGCAGCCTTTCAGTGCTTAAAGGGGGCCTATAAGAAAGATGGAAACAAACATTTTAGCAGGACCTGTGGCAATAGGACAAGGGGTAATGGTTTTAAACCGAAAGAGGGGAGATCTAGACTAGATACAAGGAAGCAATTTTTGACAATGCGGGTGGTGGAACGGGAGCAGGTTGCCCAGAGAGGTGGTAGATGCCCCATCTCTGGAAGCATTCAAGGTCAGGTTGGATGGGGTTCTGAGCAACCTGATGTAGTTGAAGGTGTCCCTGCTCACTGCAAGGGGTTGGACTAACTCATCTTTAAAGGTCCCTTCCAACCTAAACCATTCTATGTTTCTATAAAATTATCTAACTCTTTGCTCCCTGACGGATTCCACTTTCAGAGCAGAATTCTGTTTGTGTTTCAAATCACTTGATTCCTATTGACCTGAGTTGTGAGAGTGCTGATTACAATTTACTACTGAGGCATCCAGATCCCATTAGCAATTTTTGGCTTCTAGAGTCAGGTGTGTGTTCCAGGAACATTATGAACATGATGTTCTTTCACTTTTTTTTAAGCATTTAATCCCTTTGCTTATTGAAACTAGGCAAGCAGGATCTTTGAGGTAGAAAAAAACTGGTCCAGAGCATATTTAGAGTATTTGAGGCTTTTTTTTTTCCTATATGAATTTAGGGATGACCTATAACCTCTGACATCCAAGCACTTTCTCTTATGATACCTGACTGGTTACTCCAAGCTCAAGAATGGTCCATTCCCTCCTGCAGTAAGTCAAAAGTAGCAGGAAGGCTGCATTGATGAACAAGGAGCTTCTGACTAAACTCAAACATAAAAAGTGTACGAAAGATGAAGCAGGGACAGGCAACACTGTCTTAGGTGTGAGGGGTTAGGTTAAGAAAGGCAAAGTCTATCTGGAGTTGAAAGTGTTGAGTGATGAAAGCTTTGCTCCTGATGTCCCTGTAGAAGAAAGATCAGAGACCACTGCTGAATGGGGGCGGGAAACCTGACGACAAAGGACACTGAAAAGGCCAAAGTACTCAATGCCTTCTTGGCTTTGGTTTTTACTGTTGAGACTTGCCTTCAGGCATCCCAGGTCCCTGAGATGCCTAGGAAAGTCTGGAACAAACAAGATCCTTGATGTGGTAGGATCAGGTTATGAATATATAAATAATTTGACTTAAAGAACTTAAGAGGGCCTGATAGGATGCACCCACAAGTGCTGAGGGATCCGACTGATGTCACTGTGAGGCTGTTCTCACAGTCTTTGAAAGGTCATGGTGATAAGGGTGGCTTCCTGAGGAGTGGAAGAGATCAGATGTCACTCCTACATGCAAGAATTTTCGTTGAAAGTCCATGCTTTGTTTCCTTGTGCAGGCTTTTGCTTTTGCAGTGTTGTGTTCTGCTGAAAGAACAGTGATGCGTTCGGTTACACTTTCGGGTATTGGAGCATGTTGAGCTCTTGAAGCAGGAGACAGTGTGCTTTGGGGAATCAGTTGTTGTTCAGCTGGTTTTCTTTAATTTTAAATTACCCTATCAAAGGTAAAAGTAGTGCTTGAAATCTGGGAGCCTAAACAGTTGCAGAGGGTAAGCAGTGGGGTTGAGCAATGTCTTGAGAGGAAGATGAGTCACAGTGGGAGAAGCTGTTTGATAACAAGTATGTTTAGGTGTACATAAATCCAGCTGAGAATTACTTCTGCTGTGTTACAAGTTGTGTTTCTGTTAATTGCACTACAGTAATGGTATTAATTTTCATGCTGGGGGAAGTAACCTTAAACACTGCCCTGAGTAACAGGGTGTACTTAGAACCAAAGTTACAGAATCAAACTTGTCTTTTGAGGTGTCCTTGTCATAGAAACCCACATGGCAGTTACAGTGTTTTCATTTAATAGTTCCGAGTACAATTACTTAGCTTGTAAGTCTTGGTGCTTAAGATATGCATTTAATCATGTCGGCTGAATGCTTATGAGTGGTAGTACTTGTTCAGCTCTAGAAAACTCTTCTGTGTAATCCTTCTTTTGCAGTCGCTTAGAAAAATATATGAAGGGCTAAAGCAGCTGACAAAGTGCTTGTGTTAGGCAAATACTCTCTGACCAGATGCTTCTAGACATTCCACAGGAGGAGGACTTAATGCTTTAGTTACAAACTTACCTAGTTGAAGATACTTGTTACATAGAATTTTGATTTAGAAGAGAGATACAGCAATCACAACACCCATATAATACAGCAATTGTATATGCGTGGAATCACGAAACTAACGTCATTGCCTTTTCTATCTCTGCAGCGTGCTCACTGGGGGATCCCAGTTGCCAGGTAGGAACCCACGGGTTGAAGCCAGCTCAAGCCTGTTCTCTCCTCAAAGTTGCTTTTGCTGAGTGTTCAATTTTTATCTGCGTGGGGCTGAGCTATGTATATGTGTATACATCCATCCCCCGTGTTGGTGTGGCTGGCTCAGGAAGGTGATGCTTTCTATTGGTCATTTTAGGGAAGGCCATTGTGGTGGGTTGACATGCTAGGTGCCCACCAAAGCCACTGTAACACCACACCCCCCCCCCCCTCAACTGGACAGTGCATAGGGTGCAGTCCTTCAGGAACAGACTGCTCCAGCGTGGGTCCCCTGTGGGGTCACAAGTCCTGTCAGCAAACCTGCTCCAGCGTGGGTTCCTGTCTCCATGGGTCCACAGGTCCTGCCAGGAGCCTGTTTCAGTGCAGGCTTCCCATGGGGTCACAGCCTTCTTTGGGCAGCCACCTGCTGTGGCATGGGGTCCTCCATTGGCTGCAGGTGGATATCTGCTCCACTGTTAACATCCGTGGGCTGCAGGGGGATAGCCTGCCTCACCATAGTCTTCATTATGGGTTGCAGGGGCATCTGCTCCAGTACCTGGAGCACCTCCTACCCCTCCTCCTTCACTTACCTTGGTGTCGGCAGAGTTGTTTCTCCCACATAGTCTCTCTCTTGCTAAAGCTGCTGTTGCACAGTTTTGTTTTGTTTTCTGAAATATATTATCATAGAGGCGGTACCACCATCGCTGATGGGCAATGGGCTCGGCCTTGGCCAGCGGTGGGTCTGTCTTGGAGCTGGCTGGCCCTGTCAGACACAGGGGAAGCTTTCAGCAGCCTCTTGCAGAAGCCACCCCTGCGGAACGTTGCCATGCAAACCTCATACAGCCACTTACATAACCCGCTGATCCACGCAACTAATACAGCTGTTTGTTTACAGGAAAGGCCCTCTCTGGTCCCATTGCTGGCAAGAGCAGTTCAGCTTTGGTGGCAGCTGTGGTCACTTCCTCCACTCTTTTCCTGAGTACACCATACTTGCCTATCTTCTCCGAGCTGCCTTCCTTTGAAGGGTTTCCTCGACCAGTCACAGAATGCAAATGTGGCTTTTACAAGGACAGATGTTGCTGCGTTTATTTTAAATATGCATATATTAAAGAATATGCCATTCAAAGTAAGGAAAAAACTACAAACTTAAGCCCCTGCATCTTCCCTTAGGCTTCCCAATGACATAACTTTTTGTTTTGCTGACGTGTTTTTTTTGATTGTTTTCAAGTGTAACTTTTCCTTGAGAACATGTGTTCCTGTGTCCTCTGTTTTGAACTCCCTGTTGGTTTCCAATCTTAAATTAACTAATAACACAGACTAGTCGAGTGCACTGAATAGTCATTCTGTTTTTAGAACACCCCTCTACGTTTAATATTCACATGATGTTAATGGCTTTAGGATTGTGGGGGTTCATTGCACTTTATCATTATTAACTTGTAAAAATTCTAAGAAGTGAATTTTTAAATAAAACAGACTTCTCAAGATTCCTGTTTAACAACACCAAGTCAGTTACGGCAAAGAAAGCCTAAAACCTCCAGCTGAACTGTTTGTGTTTGTTTGGCTACCACAAATTACAGAGTTTGAACCAAAGCTCACAAATAATAAACCCCAATTTTTACACAGAGTAGAACACGTAAGTTGTTTCAGTGTAGTTTCCTGTTCATACCATGACGGGTGTTTTTCTGGTGTATTTGAACTTTAACGTACCTTGATTGGTTTACAGGAGACTGGTTTGGTGTTTTCTCCTCTCTTGCCTGACTAGGTATGGTAGGGAAATGAGGAGGATTCTCCTGGGTTATTTTAGCAGTCTTGGGTTGGGAATGAAATGTGCTCAATGATGGCAACTGTGAAGATCTGATTTCTGCAGAGGCTTGTCTCATCCTTTTCCTGTCAGCACAGATGAGATTTATTTTTTTTTCCTGCCAGTGCTGAAGTGGGAGGGTTGTCTTGCCAGAGTTTGCTCTTCCCTGTGCTCATCAGACACTTGCTCCATTAACTGTGTTGGGTAATGTGACAGTAAGAGGAGAGAGGCAACCTTCCCTTCTCTCTGCATCAGGCAGGAATTGGCAACAGCTGAACTTTCTGAGCTGCATTACAGAGAACATGCTTCATCGTTTACAGGGGAGCAAATTGGAGCTAGGGTTGCAGTTGGCAGGATCTTTTATTGGCCTTTCATTGTGTAACAGCTTAACTTTGCAAACTCCATTTCCCTTCATTCTTGTCCCTCTGCATGCTCTGGAGTCTATCTGTAGTATACACGGTGGTGTTTTAGGTGAAGGTTAATTGGTAGTGTGCTTGTATCATCACTAAGCCGTTGATTTTTCCCTGCTCTGAGAACTACTGGCCAGTTTAATCTGATATGATGGAGAAAAATAACTGGAAATAGGTTTCTTTTGTTCAGGGTGTTAACACACAGTTTCTATGTATTTTCTTTTTATGACTGGGGCTCCTTTGCAGGTGAACTGAGAATTAGTCTGTTTTCAGAGTGGAGAAAAAAAAATGGAAAATTACTTCATAAAATGATGACTGTCAGGAAGCGTTGGGTGTGTTCCAGTTATGCCAATCAGTTAAACTGTGAGCATGCAGGAGGTGGGAAAGAGGACACGGCTCACCGCATGCTCTTCCAACTGCTGCAATCAAACTGTTGGGCCCATCTGCTTGAGAAGATTACAGTGATCTAGGATGAAGCACGTAATCACTGCCCCAAATACTGGAAACCACGCAGCCAGGTTTGAGAATGAGTAACTATTTCAGTGATGGATGCCAGGAGGGTAACTTGGAGAAATGAAGGAGTTCTCTATCTAGAATAAACCTTGGGAGGGAGAGGAATAGAGAGGCTGGAGATACTGATTGTGCATTTCAAATGAAAGACTTTTCAATCTGGACTTCTAGGAAAGGGGAAGAGAGAGAAGAATGATAATCAGCAAATTAAAAAGGCAACAACTGAAAAACTGCAAAGGGAAAGTAGGTAAGGTTGTCAGATGCCACTTGCTCAGATTCCACCCCAGAAGGCTGCTGCTTTTCCTGTCCTCTTAGCACTGATGAACAAGTGATAGATGCAAGAGAAGTGGTAACAAAGACACCTCACCCCTCATACAGCATAGCGGCAGCACATTCTTTTTTAAATCTTCTTGGTTTGGAGAGTATTTGTGTATGGTTCAATACAAATATTTATGGAAGAATTTTAAATAAAAGATGGCAAAAGCTCCGAGCATATCCTCCAAGTTAGGTCTGAACTGAACAGGTGAAGGCTGCTTTCATCTCTGCATAACTGTTCCTGCATTTTTAGAAGCCCTTGAGTAGACAGTCTCGTTCCTCTCTGCACCAGAGGTGGATCCAACGCTTTCCTAGGGGAGACCGTTAGCAAAGTGAGGATGGAAAGTCAGACAGATCAGATGAATGTGTCATGGGAAGAACTGGAAAGCCCTTGTGAAGCAAAGCTGCTGTGGGTGACAACCCTGGTAAGTAACGTACTTCCTTGCACCTCAGTTCTATAACGTAAGGTAGGTTTAAGAACCCTGTCTTCTTTGGGACAAAATTCCACTGTTCTGACCTTCAACAGTATCCAAAGGAGTGCAGCTTCTGCTCTGTCAGCATAAAGACATGGAGTGTTTCACTCATGAAAGACTAAAGAAGGATTTGGTTCCCTCTTAACCTGTTTGCCAGTGTAGGTGCTCTGTGAGGTACTGGGCAGGGAAAACTTTGACCTACGAAAGATTGCGGGTGAAGGGGTAATGGGGGACACTCAGAGCAACTATGTTGTTAATGATGCCATGGTAGAGATCATGTTCTGCTGTTCAAATACACCGTCAGTAAAACTGAAGGTAGTGTGGCAATGACTACTAGGTACAGGACTTGCTGAACATGAAGCATTTATTTATGTGAGCAATATATTAACAAGTGGCAAAGTTAAACACTAATTTTATGTAGAAATATACTCCCTCCCCCCCCCTGCTCCAGCCCCCCAGTCAACTGAATCAGGGCAAGAGCTCTCAGTCCAAATGATTGACGACAGCTACAGAGTACCATGCACTAAAAGCAGACTTGCTTCTTGCAACCTTTCTGAAGTTTTGCTTGAACACCCTGATATTAAGTACACAAACAGTTCAAAATAATTAGCAGTGTTTCATTAATTACCTGCCCACAGTTGGAGGCTAATAAAGAACTTTCAATTTGCAACTTGAACTGGAGTGTTTTATTTCTCTCCAGTTAAAGAATTAAAGCGCATGGCAGCAGCTCTAACTGCTCAGTGGCAGGAGCTCACCAGCATTTAGGTGTTCCATTTTCTTAATGCTTCTCTGTTAAGACTCTGAGCACTCCATCACCAGTATATCAACTGACACAAGAATGTGTGTGAACCACTTCTGGTGCAGACATATATTGCATTTTTTTCCTAACCTACAAATTAAGGAAGCTTCTTATGTATGTGGGGGCTATGATTCACGTGACTGTTTACATATATACAAAATAAATTTAACTCTGTTGTCCTGAGGCCCATCTGATGGGTCTGTAGAATTTGTCCAACTTCCACTGAAGCTTCAAATGCAGTCATACTGTTAGACAAATATCAGGGCTATTATTTTCTTTTTAGCAAAAAAGTAGATTAGTAACTGTACAGTAGGTAAAAAGCAGTCTTTAAAAAAAATACAGAAATTACACAAAAGGCTGTAGTAAAGTGCCTAGCAAGAATATAAAGAACAGGAGAATCAGTGTAAGTGGACAAACAACATTGCATCCTTGCTTCCCCCCCATCCCTCTTCACAAATTCTCCCACGTGCATCATAACAGCATCGATGCTCAATGACAGTATGTCAGAAAGACCATTTTCATATCGCTATATAAAGTAGTAAAGGGCTTAAAGCCAAGAATGTAGTCATATCAGAAATAATACTTTGGGGCACAATTAGCTTACTTTTGTCCATGCTCTATACACTGAGAACTGCCAGGAACCCACAGAAGCCTGCTGACACTGCTCTTCACGCAGGCACAGCTCATACCCATCCTGAGAGCAGGTGTAGCTACAGCCCTCTGCTTCAAATCTGATGAACTTCTACCTCTGAGCTACCACAATTTCTTTCACCTTCCTTCATCAGCATATGTTTCCCACGCCTCCATCAGTTTTCTGCTAGAGGGACAGCTTCTGGCTACGTCAAAGCTGCAGATTATTTAGGGCTGTTGTGCTTTCTAAGTGTGGCTTCTGAGACACTGGAGAAGCCAGGCGTTTCTTGGTTCCTTATCCCTGTCCTTCCTCTACACTGATCCCCAGCCTTACTGAGAGCTCTCAGAGCCCTGGACATAGTCAGGGAGGCTGACATCTGTATTAGAGAGATCCAGTTCTATTATGAGCTTTGCTGGGGAAGAAATCTGAACCATGTCTTGACATGAAAATATGGAGCAAGTTACACTGAAGTTCAACTTTTTACTCAGTATTTTCAAATGCATGCTCCATGACAAACCACCCTGTGACTAACTGCATAAAAAACAAGACTATACAAATAAAGAACCTGAAGTGTTAAAAATATATATTTTTCTTCTCCCCCCTTATCCCTTGACAAGTTAGCCTTTAAACAAACACTAATATGAGGTAAGCTGACAGAACAACACGGAATAAATAGCTGCAAAAAACTTTTGGTTGCTAGGTGTCTGCAGGCATCATGTAAACTGTATGCTACCTTCATGCTAGTTTGAAAAAAAAAAAAAAGTGTTCTACATCAAGGGATCCACACTGGCACTTCTGGCAAGAAACAGATGTTTTCAGGCTGGTAAAATAAATATGTTTTCCCTCACTAGGAAAAAAAATAAAAATCCACTTTTGTGCTCCAACAGCTATCACTTCAGTTGTAAACCCAGGAAAGACAAATTTTAAAGTTACCTGCCTGTAGAAGAGTTGATTATAATATTTTTGCTTTCAGAAATCTGTCACTTAGTCCTGCTGTCAGTTTGCTAAACGAACAACCAGCATCTTTACACTGTCAACCAAACCTGCTAAGTGACTCAGGTTTCATAACAGAACTGAGCTTAATCTGAGAGGTTTTCACTTTTTTTTTCGACTAGCCTTTTTATCTAGCCACCAGTTGTTTTCAGAATAACAATTTTCATTTAAATGTAAACACTGATACCATAAATGTCGTGTATACAAAAGGCACGAGACAATTAGATCTGTGTTGCTGAAACATCCTTGACTTTGAAAGTTAATACATCTTTTAGTATCTGGCCGATAAACTCTGATCCTAAGAAAGCTGCTAGCTCCTAACTTAATTAAAGGGGGTTTCCTATGTGCAGCAGCTTGGCTTTTTGGTATGGCAACCGAATGGATGTTGTCCTGTAAATGCAAGTATCAGAAGCTACAACAGTAAGTCTCCTTGGTTGTACTTGATACACAATAAGAAAGGCAGTGTCTTAAAGAACAAGTGAAAAAAAGAAATCTGAGACAACTTTTGGTTAATAAGAAACTAGGATTTTGAAAGACAGTGGGCCTCACTTCCTGAAGAGGTTAATGGCTCCAAATGGGACAGTAAAATCCCTGTTTCATAGTCCTGTCCTGTGCAGCTCCCATCAAAATCCCAGCTGGCCAGCCTCATTTCTGTATTACTCATCTGAACATAGGCTTTTTATCGCTCCACTTACCAGTGATCCACTGTAGCATTCAATTAACAAAGGAGTTCTTTCCCCCTCCACAACTTTTCAAATTACTGGTAGTGCAGATCTGAAAGAAAACGGAGCTTCTGCAATAATGTTTTCCAAAAATGTTCCAAAAGTAGTCAGACACTTCACTTGGGTCTCCTTATCTTCAAAAACTGCTTATCAAGCGCTCAAAAGAAAATACAGTCCACCAAGCTGATAAATTTTTCATAATCAACACTGGCTGTTCTCCCAATTTTTAAAGCCAGTGGTGCAAAATTTTGATTTTTTTTTTTGAATTTTTTTTTTTTTTTCCAAATGAACTACAGCAATTTGAATTAACAGAAGAATTTTCAAAACCAAGGCAAAAACATGGACCGGTATTTAAAGTCACATTTTTCTTGTCCTGAATACCAAAGTAAAACCAGCCATTGAATTTTTAAGATTGTAAACTCAGATGCCTTTTTTTTTCCTAATACTCAGAATCATCCTTTACCATTCAAACCCCGTAATTTTAAGTTGAAACATTCTTTATATGGTTCAGAAGTAATATGTTTAGTTGTATGTTTCAAGCAGTGACATGGAGACAGCTAATCATCTGTCAGTTTGTTTTCTGAGCACATCCACACAGGAGCAGACAGGAGCAGCTGGCCAACAGGGCTGATATTTGGAAGAAAGGCATCTTCCTTCCAACGACAGCTTTTTCTTGAACTGGAACAGAACATTAATCATAAAATACATCATTAGAATTGAAGAATACGTAAAAATTAAGTTATTGCAACAAGTCTCATCATCAAAGGGGAAAGTGAATGACAGCTGAATGAAAATCTCACCCCAAGGAGGAACACAGTAAGACCATTCACAGTTATGTTATTAATCCACTTCAGGATGACAGGGATTAAAAACTGACTACTTACCAAGCAGGCCACCAGTTCACAAAATGGAGTGAGCTATTTTTAAAGTAATTCCAGGTACCAACATAATAAAAAAAATAAAAAATAAAAAATCTCTATCACATTAGTGTACTATCAGTAATTAGTCCTCTGATATATTGACCATATCCTCACCTAGGACAAAATTCAAATTACTAATAACTGGCAGGAGCTGTAGGCTGTATTTTTCATGTCAAAGAAGAAGTTATTTTTATTGTTGTCATTTCATCATCTTTAATAAATTATTCTATTCACACCCTAGGAACAAATCTAAGTCAAATACTGACAATAAAGTAATGAAATTAAATGCAAAGTAGTTTGTTGGGTTTTTTTTTTACATAAGGGCTCTTATTGCATCACCTGTATGTCAGATATATATCTATATAGCTATACAAATACAGTAATCTAGCTTTTTTGTTACATTTCTAGAACATCTTTTAAAAGCCACATAGAAATATCTCAGAGCTAAAGGTACCACCAAACTGGCACTTACACTCACGACAGAGAAATTTTTAGTCCTTAGCTACTGCCCTTTTGAGATGTGCATCTATCAGTCTGAGGCAAAACTAACCTACGTGGTTTTACACTTACTCTTTGGAACATAACCCCCTCTGAAAGTGGTCTCTCTTTAAAAAGCTGCACTTCCAAATGGATGCTCACAAAAAGAAATTAAAAAAAACCCCAACCCAAACCAACAATCCCCTGAAAATTCAGGAGGTGGGGTAACCGGACTGCAAACACAAATCTGATTGTTACCTTCTCAGGCTGGACTAAAAGAAAAAAACAAAACAAAACAAAAAAAGAGCACAAGATGCTTATAAAGCTGAACAGCTTGATAAAAAACCACTTTCAGCATCTTGAGAACAATCCCAGACCATGTGTAATATTCAGGCTAATCTGAGTGACAAAGTTCCAATAAAATATACACACTATTCAAAGAAAGATAAAAGTTTAAATGTTATGACTTAAGCAAATAAAAGTGTTAGGGCTTTAGAAAGTAGAACTCCAACCTGACAAAGCTAGTTGCAATTAATAATATTTCCGTAACAGAATTTTAAAAAATCTGTTTCTTTAAAGCCTGTCTCCAATGCTTTACTCAAGTAGTGATGATATGGAAGACATTAAACTAACTGAAGTTGAATAATTTATTCTTTTTCAGAAGCTCTTGTGGAAACAACTGATGGATTAAACAGTGCAGAAGCATGGCATTTTACATTTTGAAAATGGGAATTTTAGGTTCTATTAAGAAAAACCTACACAGAGCAGTCAAAATCGCAGACATCAGCTGAGTTTCATTCGCTTGTCTCTTTAACTCTCTTCATTTGACACCCACATTTTCAACACTTTAGCACTTCACACCATCATCAAGTTTGTAGATGTACCTATATCTGGAACTGTCTGAGTCTTCGTTCACCGCTTACCACAAAACCAGTATGTAAGGGTCAAGAATTTTTTAATCTCTCTGACAGATTCAATGGGACTTCTGGGACCTTTTTGGTACAAGCTATAGGCCGCCTGTTGGTACTGGCACACCTATTGTTTTTATAACCTCCCTTGACTGTGTAATAAATACCATGCCTGCTCTAGTAACTGCACTGCTGGGTCTAGTAACAATCACTGCAGTTCTCTGATAGCTTCCTGTGCCTTCCACTTCCTGCAGGAGTGTCTGAGAGCATCCTGACAGCCATGATGGCACATCCAGGAGTCATGTCACGCACAAACTAAGGACATCCACTTGAAAGACTTTTTCAGGATTACTGAAAGGGTGATTCCAATTGCAGAGATGGAAATGACCCTGCTGGAATGACTCCTCCAATGTTGTTAAGACTCATTAGGTGTGCTGAAATTCTTAGGGTTGGAGTAAATTTTTTTATGCAGCTTTTAATATGAAATAATTGATTTCCATAAACTTTGGTGGAGTTAGAAATCTTCAAATACTAAAGTGAGTATTATGATTGATTGTGTTCTTTTCCCACAACCCAACTATTAAAGTCTACTCCTGTTATGTACAAAATCTACTAGCTGCTTCCCAAATCTGCCTTCTGAGAAGTCCATGGTGCCAGATATCAAAGCAAGAAATCAAAAAAATTTCAGCTGTTTTTGACAAGAAGTGACTCAGGAAGTCATACAAACACCTCTTGTCTTCAGTAGGCAGCATTTTTTTTATTATTAAATAGGATGCAGCTCAGTACCTGGCATAGAAGAACATGCTGCTAATAGCTTATATATTAGAATAAATATTTTTTCCTTCATCATCTGATAGACCTTTACCTGCTTTAGCAGACGGAGCTATGATATTTGTGTTCGGTGTTACGAACTAACTTCCTTTTCAAATTTAGCTTTACAAATAATTCTGGACAGCTTGAATAGTCACAATTTTAATGAAAGGGACTACTACTACTACTAGTATTTTGGAATATTACTGTAAAAGTTAAACTGTTTTGCAAACATGATACATCAAAGAAATAGGAGGTTTAGTTTAAAACTATGAATTCATACACTGCTAGTTGAGGTAAAAAAATTAAATTGGAGAAAAGAAAACAGGAATTGCTTTAGTAATTTTGTGCATTTTTCAAGGTAAGGAAACATGAAATAACAAATACAAAGAATATTAACATACCTTTCCTTACATATTCGGATGTTTCTTTTAAGGGAAATTAGGTTTCATTTTCCATGGTTAGTGCCGGATTGCTCATACCTTTAAAGACAAAAAATTGTATTACCACAGGAAAAGGTATCACGTTTATTTCAGCAAATAATACGACCTTTAATTAACAATCTATCTTAATGTCATTCCACTATTACCAAGTCCATTCCTGTCCTGTGTTCATTACACTGCTTTTCAGTAGTTGCAACAATGTGTCGTCATAATCTGGTATAAGCAGTTTCTCACCAAAAGAATTACCAGGCTCAGCCTAAAAGATAATTAGCACCTACTGCTGTTAAGTGTTCTCAGTATCTCTGGGTCAGGTTTAAGTGTGAAGGACACAGGAGCTTGATACATTGAACATCCTACGAACACGCATTCATGAATTTTGGTTCATGAAGACAAACCAAGTGACCTTGGCCATTTTTATGCTAGATCCTCCAGAACTAGTTTATTAGAAAAAGAATCACTGCAGCGTAAACCCACTCCTTACCAACTTTGTCCTTTTCAGCCTTTGCACTAGTTTCTGACCAAGATGGTGTGTCCGTGAGCAGGTGGCTCTGAGAATCGCGCAGCGGCTTTGCAGGAAACAGGTGATTCTCACTGTCATACCAATACAAAGAACATTAGTAAACTGCAGTCATTTTTCATTATCTTCCCACGCATTACAAACAGTTTCTCATACGCAGTATTTTCCCTACCTCACCTTGCTGCTTTTCTGATGAATCCCTACACTTTTAGCCTTACATATATTACACTGTAGTTGTCACGGATGCAAGCACCATCTAAAAAGCTAGCACAGAAAGAGGAACATTCTGATTTCTTCTTTAACAGCTATTATATGTTAATACATGTACTTCCGTTCCAAATGCACTCTCCCCATATTCTCTCCCACTACAACAAACCTAACATGATAAATAGTGGAAAGAACAGCTACAAAATCTCTCGCCTAATACAAGCTATGGATCACTAGGGTAAGATCTAAAACATCAATAAACATACATAAAAATACATAAAGTATTTTATGAATAAAAGATTGTCAATATGATTCCATTGTAATTCCTTAGTCACATATTCAAGTCTACTATACTAACCACAATCTTCATTACATAAATGTTTCAAACAAGTCACATTAGGAAATACTAAGCTATTGTGTTTATTTAGCTTAAGGAGCATCTGCTCTTTTTCACACTTTAAAGATGTCATGCCCGTGAAGGATAAGAATTAAGAAAATACGTCCTATTATTAGCAGAAACAAAATGTGTATTTAATGCGCAGCTTCTTGTGCTTGGCACAAGTGCTGAGGCCTAGGATTCCCTTATGTGAAACATCTTTCACCAGATATGAAGAAGCAGGCCTCCCCCTAAAGCCTTGTAAGGTAAAGGTGATGCACCCGCACCACAGGCAGACCGACCACCTGTCTCCTATGTACACAGCACCGACTGCTGCTCGTACTCAGTGTTAGGTAGCTCTGGAAAATTCAGGTCCTGGGAGGCCACTGAACTGAGACATCGGGGAAAAAAAATCCCAGCACCTTATTTGCACAAATTTAAATATGTCTGAGCGTTAGCTGAATTACAGTTTAACCATTTTAAAATTGACTTGCACTTATTAATAGGATACTCTTGATTTGCTTACCACTTCTAAACATCTTATACATGGCTCCATTCATATGTGCACAGGAAAAAATAGGTTATCAACTATTTGAAATGAGTAAAAAAAAAGCAGATTACTTTTTGGATGTTGAATTAAGACCGCCAGGTGTGGAAGCTTGCTCAGGATCCTGATTAACAAGGCAAGTTGGGAAGGAGCAACCATCCCCTAGACTGGAAAATTAAGAATTAGTGTCATACATACAAAAAAAATCCCAATTTCAAAGAACTGTTTTTTCTGAAGTGAATATTACTGTATCTTATTTCAAAAAACTAACCACCCCCACAAACCCCGTGGATCCTGATTATTCAAGTTTCAATAAATGAAGCATTAAAAATATACCTTGGAAAAAAGTATACCTTGAAAACACAGGCAGCAACCAGTATTTCTTCTCATCACCAAACACCTGCCTTAGGTTTTTGCTGAAGCCCAAGCTAAAGCCGTTCTTATCTGTTCTGTGACGAAATATGGGAGCTCTGAATACCTCTTAAAAGAAATAAAATTAGTTAGCTATCTTCACAAGACAGCGTGTTTTAAGTTTCACACCGGTACTTTGGTGTGAAACCGCACTGATGACACCATCATCCAAGAGGAAAGGCTGTACTGCCCAAATGCCTGAGACAGCTGTAGTCCACCCATGAAAGCCAGTCAGCGCTACACCCTCACTGTGCATGCAGAAGTCGTCCTACAGCTGAGGAAGGGTGGAAGTCTCCTCCACCCTCCTCCCTAATCAAGGCAAGGAAGAGTGAGGAACTCGCTTTTTAAGAAGGCATGGTATGTTATATGAGGATTTCAGCATGTGACTATAGCACAGAGAGCGTTCCAAGAAAGAGAAACCTAAACAAAGGGTTTACTACAAAAAGAATAATGGAAAAGAAGAAAAGCTTAACCTACATTAGTGGTAAGGCTAGCTTCTCACAGCCTGGAGTATGAAAATACTATGTATTTTTACAGCTGCATGAAGAAAGTCCCAGATTAACCCCCACGGATGTCCAACCTACATTTCTGGAGAAGAAAGCTGCATGCAGCCTTAAGAGTTGCAAAGTGCTTGAAGCAGAAAACTCATTCACTTTCCATCCAGTGACTGACAGCCATTTAATTTCCTTGATTGGCTATACATAGTAGGCAAACCACGTCCTGATAGTACAGCTCAGAAAAACTATGCTGGAACAATTCAGAGGTCATCCTTCTGCAGTAAATCCTTAGCTATGAACTGCTGGAAATTACCTTCAACATGCAGTATGCACTACTTACAAGGTGCTTTAAAGAAGGGGGAAAGGAAATACAGATACCCATTTAGGTGCCCATGTTAGGCTAGCAAAACAGCTCCAGATGATTTAAGCATAGTCACACTTAAAGCTGTCATGGCTTCATTACCAAATTATTGCATAATCAGGGTTTCACATACCAAGTAATTTCCCAAAGCAAAATAGGAAGAAGTGACAAACAGGTATTTTTTGAGTAACTTAAGTGTACTGAAAACATGGTATATTACTTGCATGGAATTCAACTTGTTTTAAAAGCATGAAATGTTGAGTTACAAGTGTATGACATTGTCACCTTCAAAAACTGGTTTGATTTTTTCCTCACTAAAATGATAAGAACAGTTTATAAATAGAATAATAATTTTCCATTTTCAGTAAGCATCATTAATAAAACTTTTCTCCACTTACAACTCTATGGAAAAATCTTTTTGCAATACTAATTTCTAAGATCATTTTTCAGAATACTGAAGAAACCCACAAACCATGGAGAAATATTGAAGCAAACAAGCTTTTTTCCAATTATATATATATATTTCTATTAATCATCTACATATTAGTAAATTCCAAGAGAAGTGGAAAAACATATCAATCCATTGGTTTACTGTAGTTCAGCTTATATCAACAGAAAAACATTTAGAGATTTAGAAACTTTAATGAATATATCACAGATTGGTATTAATGCAGTCCAGGATACAGTACAGAACAGGCACTCAAATCTTCTGCACCTCTATTTATTTATTGATTGATATTTGTAATCAGACAAACATGTGTCCAAGTGGAAGGAACTCCTGGTTTAACACTGATATTCAATGCAGTCATATATATACTGCCCCACAGTAGAGGCAGAGACCATCTTCTTTGAGGTCTTTAAATAAACTCCTAATACAAAGTCCTTTCCATGTATCTGTGATTATGTGGTAGAGAGGACTCACAACTGTGAATCTGCGTTTCAGATCTCTTGTGTTCATTTACTACTAAATATAGAAACACTGCCTTAAATCTGTTCTTCTGTATCAGATCATTCTCTGACATTGGCTCTTTGTGCTCATTCACGTTGATCAAAACTAACTATACTAGGGCCACGATCAGCCTGCTTTCCAGATTTATTTTTTTTTTCTCCACTTGCCTCCAGTACAGGAGAAGTTTTGGAATTAGCAACCATGACTTTCAGAGCTTTCAAACAAAATTGCAGCCAAATTGAACAGAGGAGCTTTGGTTCTGCAAGGGGCAAGGGTAGGAACAAAGCACTGGAGCCACCGCCCTGACTCAGATACCACATCAGAGGACTCTGACCCAGGGGCTGGGAACACCAAACAAGAAGCACTTGTGCAAGCATACATTAAGGCATCTAACATTTATAGCAAAGAGATTTCTGTTTGTTTGGTTTTTTAAAATTTATTCAGTTTCTGTTAACAAGCTGTGGGTGGGAGGAAGTAGGAGGAAGAGGATAAATTCATTAACAGCTTGGCCCCTTGGGGCAAGAGAAAAAGAGTCAGAATTTCTGAGAAGCAGCAGAACTAGGCACTTCTAACCTAGATCCAAGGAACCAAGGAACCTGCAGGATTGCCTGTTTTTTTCCATTACTTACATATGTATAATATACATTTATTGTTTAATTTTTGCTGTCAAAGATGGACACATTAAATTCACTTACCTAATGTAGACTTATTCTTGCTGACAAGCCAACAATGATACCCAAAGAGAGAAGACAGACTGACAGAAAACATAGCTGCAGCAAAGAATAAAAACATGATGTGGAACTTGGCTTGAGTATCAGGAAGGCCATTCTAAAGATTAAAAAAAAATAAATTATGCCATTAGAACTGGGGAAATAACTGCTTAATTTGATTATTAATAACCTTCTCTTCAGCCAAATTAAACTCAGTCCAGAACACAAACGTAACATACAACAAGAGTCTGAATAACTGAATTATACACCCTCTATGTACAGCTGTCCATGCAGTTAAGTTGCTGACAGCATCTAAGTTAAAGTAATGGGCCCTTTCTTGACAAAGTGTAAATACTGACAACAAGAACCTACGATTTGGATCTGAACTTTGAAGTGTCTTTTAGAGTAATTTATCTTCGAAAAAATCGTCTTGTTTTATCAGCCTTTTCAGAATAGTTTTATAATAGCATATATATATTGCAAATCTAAGGTAATATCCTAAGCTGTGAACACAGATAATAACTAAAATACTAGAAAATGTCCCTCAAGCCTTTTCATAGCATAGTGTTAAAAGAAGTTAACAAAACCTATCTGTAATATAAATTCCCTTGTAAAATGTTTTCTAAATAATTGTGTACTTGCTCTACACAGATTCAAAATAATGCACTAATAAGTGAAATTTCATAAACCATGATAAACAGAAAAAAAAAAGAGGGCTATGATTATTAGATAAACTTTTGTACCTCATATGAGGAGATACCAGATTACAATGTAAAGCCTTGAATCTCATCTCTCTTGCATGGTGGTAACCTCATGTGCTTAAAGACAGCACGCATATTAGAGTACTTACTGTCCAAAATTTGATAAAATACTGTAAATCCGTTGCAGCAATGAAAAGGCAATATAGCAGAGAGTAAGCCAAGAAGAGAAGAAAAAATTTGTAATTGGAGAATCCTACACAGTTGTTCACCCTGATAAGAAAAAAGTGAAAATAAAAATGGAATGTAAAGAAAGATACATTCTTTGCCTTCATTCAATTTAGAAATAAACTAATTTACTCTAAAAATCAGTATGTAAATCAAGATTTGCTTCTTATTTGTGAAGCCTTAAGTTACTGAAAGGCATTTAGCTTCAACTCCCAAATAAGTCTAGAAATTCTAACCAAAACAACAACAACAACCACCCAAGGAACTTTACCAAGTAGTACCACTGTCAACATTTTATTGAAATTCAATTTTGACTTATGGTATGAAATCTGTTCCTAGAACACCTGTTGTAAATGTGACTGCAGTTATAGTTACTTTATTAGTTTGTATGTAAGTTTAAGTATCCATGTTTTACCACTAGGCATACTGTACATAACAACTGCAACAGTCAGAAGCCAAGAGTATGAGTCTCGACTGGATTCTGTGAGAATAAAAGCAGTATCATTTAATCTACCTCCTCCTTCATTAAGCATACTACATCTCAGTGTAAACTTTATTAGTAAGATACTCTCTCAGAGTATTCACAGGAGATTCCTAAAAATATTAGCATTTATATAAAATAATGAGAGAAATACTACTGTTGAACAAAAAGAAAATGTTCCATATCAGTAACAACAGGACAGCAAATGAAAGAGATTAAGAACATGTAAATACACATGCAAATGTTAAAATAAATCTCATTTTATCATTTTTACTTGTGGGCTTCCAGTTTACCAGTTTCCCATTTTTAAAGAATTTGTAGATAATAATGAGCAGCTAGCATACAGTATCATCAGAGACATATGATGAGAGTACATTTAGCACCACAGCAGCTTCCCATTAGGTGCAATATATTAACTATTATGAAATTTAGAGCACTATTAAACATGTACTGATATTATATCCATCAAATGAAAAATACTGGAGTGCTGCACATTGACAGTATAAAGGTTAACAGCTTCCTCTTTCTTTTATTTGGTTGCATTAAGAAGTTATGTCAAAGTTACCATCGCACTGCTAACTTTGACATAATTCTCCATAAGGGTTAAAAAAAATAACCCATATGCCTTCTTTAACTAATTGATATTGCTGTTGGAAAGGTCAGCTACTCAAGGGAAGACTACATCCATGAACGCACTTGTATATTGAAGAATAATTCTCAGGAACTAAGAACGTGTGGTGAGTCCCAACTTTAGCTTCTAGAAGTACAGAACAAGCTATTTCAACTGTTCTCTTCTGCAGGGAGACTGTGACGGTAATGGCAGGATACATTTTAATCAGAATAGAGTAAAATCTTAAAACACTGAATAAACATTTACTGTAGACTATTATTATCCATCCTCAGGGCAGGTAGGGGGTTTGTTGTTGGCTTTGCTTTTACAAAACATGCCCCCTTGTTTAAACATCAAACTTAGCATTGCCATTTAAACATGAAGCAATAGCTAAGCATCTGTACTAACTACAGTTAAGAAGGGCTTGTGAGAGAGAGTTCTAATTAAAAAACCCAGAACATAGGCTTCTAAGCTCATCATGAGTCTTGTTGGAAAGTAAATTTACAAATCTCTGTAGTGCTGAAGTAAGCACCTCCATGACTGACCTCAAGCAGTTCCGATTCAAAGTTTCTCTGATAACCGTATTTTCCTTTCACGGTATTTGCTTTAGGACAGTTTTTACTTTATGACACTGTTTACTGAGAGTAAAGAAATACTAAGTGAAATATTACTCCCTAAAGACAAAATTTCTCGAATCAAAGAGATTTCTTTCCCATTGTTGTTGTGCACTAGTGCATATGGCACACACATTCAATTTTCATAAATTATTCCACTCCCCTTCAATTTTGACAAAGCCCCAGAGTGAGGAGTTCTTACTGGAAGAGAACAGTTCATCAGAAGACTGAAGAGAATGTGTACCTCGAGGTTTCATAATTGTACTATTTGAACACATAGTATCAAACCATGAAACCCACCATTCGGGGGTAAATTGGAAGTCTAACGTTTTTGAGGAAGAGGAAAAACAAAGATACTGCCAAACGGTGTGCTACTGCAGTGCACCATTCATACAGAACAGTCCAGGTTAACCTTTTGGATTATAGATAACATTTAAACTACTGTATTTTGAAGTACAAAAAGAAGAGACATCCGTTCTGTCACAGTTTACTGAAAATGCCAGTCAAAGAAATAACTCATAAGGCACTGAAGGTGATGCAGTGCAGTTACAAAAAGCATCACAGAACCAAGGAGATGCTAAATTCCGTTAGGATGACTCAAAAGACAAAGCAGAGATGTTTCAAATGATTCCTAAGGTGTTCCTTATTTGTATTAGAGTTGTTACATACAGATCATCTTTTTGGTGAAGCCTCAAACCATTGCATTCCTCCCTGCAGCATATATAATATGAGCAGCAGCAGCACTAGTACAGAAACCACTAATGCTTTTATTTCTGTATCACTTTGCTTTTATTTCTGCATCACTTAAAACCTTTCAGGTTAGTTAGAGGGCAATTAAGTATTTCCATTTACCACAGCATTTCCATTAGTGCAGCAGTTGAGAGCCAAAATAAAGCCTCCCAAAAAGCAGAAGGCAACTCACATGAGGCTAGGACATGACTAGCATCTTACTATCTCTACCTTCTAAATGCTTCATCTAACTTTCCCTAGGTTATTTTTCCCTGTCCTCTCTCCAGAAATCTTTCACCTAGCAGAATATCAAAATAGTAGTAGTTGCCATTACTGTTTACCTGCTTTCCCTAAGCATCACATAGGTTCTTTCCCCTTTCCTTTCCACCAAACTTGCTCCTACCAAAAAATCCCAACACAAAAAGCAAAGCAAGACCTTATGATGTTTTCAGGAGGGGGGACGGATGATGCGGGCATGACACACTAAAGCCCACCCATTATACTGATTTGCACCCTTACTTTTGTTGGCAAAGTAGCCATATGATATTTCCCAAAGAACCCTTGAACACTGGTCTTTAAAGAAAACTATGAAGTTTGATCAGCATCTGTGCAACACTTCAAAGCTCTCTCGTCATTTCTACATCAGTAGAATGTTTTTCAGGGTGAGGAAGGAACTGTGGACATCAACTCAAATGGCAAAATAAAGCAAGACAATACCTATTTTTCCAATGCATTTCTGTTACTTGGAGTACAAAAAGAACAATTGTCCAGCAGGAAGCGTTAAACGTTTTTCAAGTACCTTGCCAGTCCTGTTTTTTCTTTTTACACTCATTGCTTACTAGATTAAAAAAATGAGCAATACAAATACTCTCTCAAACTGGGTATGTTTATGCTGCTTGGATACAAAGAGTCTGCAAATAGGCAAATGCATCTGAGAGGAGAATTTAGCTTATTTTTCTAGAAGTCTGTGCCCTAGTGAAATGCAACCTCGCTGCCCCTTTACGTAACGCTTCAGTGCTCACTTTGTAATTTGTTATTTGATGTGATGGATTTTTATTTTGAAACTGAAGTTTACACAAAGGACATTTTCATGCACTATCCTAAGGCAGGACAACTCAAAAAATCCCAAGTGGAACACAAAGCTTATGATCAGTGCATATAATACTGAATAATGATACTAAGATCGAGGCTTTTCATTGATATTTTGTCAGGAATAGCCTGACAGCTATTTTTCCTTACAGCTTTCCACAGGACAGCTATGAGAAGACTTAAAAAAAGGAAGCAGCCTTTTTTCTTACAAGAAATTTACTCAGCATTCAATGGCTCTATCTGTTTGTGTTTTGTTTGTTGGTTTTTTGCTTTTATTAAGAAGCACACTACTAACACTAAGCATTACAAAGTTTCACATGCTGGTATCCATACAGCAATAAAATATGTAGGAAATAACTCTATGCTATATTGCAAATTAAGGAGAGATTCTTAAATCATATAGCATTGTGTCAGAGGCTGTAGTTAGGACCAAGACAAACAGGAGGAGCCCAGCACCCCTTCCTCCCCCAGGACAGAGCCTCCTCCGACCTGGAATTTGATTTAAGAAGGTCAAGCCAGCTGCTTAGAACCATTCAGTTTGTCCAACATGGGAGATTTTTCTTTTCTGAATGGTTTCATGTGGTGAAGAACTGTCATCTACCACCCAGTCCTCTTAACTTGGACTTTACTAAACAATTAATTACTAAATAATTCATTTCTGTGACATACTTGACAAACTGAAATAAAATTAATTACACATCCTGTTTCCCCACTGGTTCCAAGGGCTGCTGAGAAAAGACAGGAAAACAAAACCACTGCACAGGTCGACACAGCAGCAAAAGGACAGAGGGTGAGAGAGAGAAAAAAAATGAAAGAAAACAAAGAACCTATAAACTAAAGGAGCTAACCTTCTCTCAAGCTTACAACTCAAGCTGTATGGGGAACGAGGCACAAACCTTCCCTTTAGTTTTTAACCTAGGGTAGTATTTCATCATTCACTGCAACTAAGCCAAAGTAATAATCAAAATTCAAAGTTCATGAAGAAAAGGTGCAATTCTGAAAGACGTTTTCTTACTGACTAGAAGGTTACCACATCCTAACTGTAAAAACCTGGAGTTACCTAACTCAAAAGTGTACAAAAAATGATACATGAATTTTTTCCACATCTCACAACTAGGAAAAGAAGACATATAGCAAATAATGCCAATGGTCCTGCAAGACCAGTAACTTTATATAAAAATCCAACTCTAGGAATAGTGAAACATCACCTTTACAACAGGCCCCTCAAGGGTTTATTTTACTAAATCAGACATTAGGAAAAGAAAGCCAGTAGTACACTCACCAAGGGCAATGATGATCCATTTTCAAAATGCATCTTAAAAAAATCCCAACAGAATTCCACGCATTGCAAGAGGCAAAACAAAACAAAACAAAATGTCAGAAGCACAGTTATGTGTTAGATTTACATTATTCAGACACAGATGAAGAATCACCTGTATATACTATTGGTTACTCAATCTATTTAACAAAGATGTCTGTTTAAATTCACATAATAGGTAACCCAAGCTCAAAATGCTTGTTCTGTGAGCTTAGTGATAGAAGAAAAGGCAATCTATAACTTCATTTTAAGGATTTGGTCCTCATTCTGAATAGGTTTTTCAACTATTGTTTGTTCTCTGACAGAGCCTTAGAAACTGGTCTAATTTGATTATTAAATACTTGGTGATACAACTAAACATACTTCCAAGTACATGATTTGCTTTTATATCATTATATACAGATGCACACAATGTTTTTGAGAACTTACCTTGTATGAAAAATCCCTGACATTTTTTCAATTAATCACTCTCCATTAATTAAACTTGCACAAGAAAATCAGATATAATTGAAGGAAGTGAATTTTGATAAAGACAAAATTAAGGTATTCTGCAAAATATATTAGCTAATGGCATTCTGCAAATTGTGCTCACATTAATAGGATAACACAGGTCACCCTTTTTCCTCACTCTGCTCAGATGCGAGGATGTTCCTACCTTACCTGGCAACCACCATCCCACACAACACGAACAAGATCCTCTTTCTACCTCAACTCAGTTACTCTTTCAATGTCTCTGCTGTTTTGTTGGACAAAATACAAAGTCTTCTGTGCCTCACAATCACGTTGGAAAGTTTGATGCATTAGCAGATGAAGAGTATTTGGAACAGCCTTAAACCTAAGAATAAATCAACCTCTGAGGAAGCCCCTTCTCTTAAAGTTAGAAATTTGAATCAGTGTGGACAAGAGTGGAGAAATACCAACATCCAAGCTAACTCAGAAAGGTCAGAGAGAAGAACAACTGAAAAAAAGTATTAAATTAGAAAGCAAGTAGACTGCTCGGGAATATGGAGGTGAACTTCTTTAGTGTAAGACAAACAGAACCTTTATTTTATGGCTTCAGTTAGAAATGGGGGTCACTTGGTTGTTTCTTTCTTTAAACAAAAATAACCTGCAAGTTATCCAATGGAAAATAGGATATTAAGTTTATTACCTCAGATAAGATGTAAGTGACATCATGATTAGATTGAGATGGGTAGTGATCTTTATTCAGATTCTAACAAAAGAAGCAAATTTTTGTTTATCAGCTATTTTGGTTACATTCTTAAGGAAAGTTCTTTATTAATATTAATAATTTTTAATCATTATGTAAGAATGTGTAAGACCATGTAATCCATGTTGGCATCAAGAAAGCCATGAAATGAGTCAGAGTAAGTTACAGACTTCCTTAGAAATAAGTAAATAAAAACTAAATCTGAAAAAAAAACTACGGGGAAAAAAAAAAAAGCTTATCTGCCAAAACATTAACCCTGAAAAATCTGCACATAAAAAAAGAAAAGTTCCTGTGTCATGAAAAAGAATCCATCAATTCAGAAAACCACTTGTTTAAAATATTTTCTTACTTGTCGCATACAGAACAGTGATGGCAACGATCTGGTTTTACAAGATGGCATCTGTCACAGTATCTGATTGCTAAAGAAAAAAGTTCCAAGATTAGATCTCAATGTACAGTTACACATTTTGATTCCTGAAGTCTGCACAAAAGTAAATACTAGCAGCTCAGCCCAGCAGAATCCCCAGGAAAGCATTTCAACATGATCAGAAGCAGTCGCAAACTCTGAAGCATTCTTTAAGTACTTGCAATGCTGAATCTAGCAGAGTGAAACCAAAAATCTCCATTTTTGCAATCTCTGCTAATCGTGCTAATCAGGGTTTTTTCTTCCAAACCCCTTAGCTCAGCAAAACAACCAACAAACCAACAAAATCCACAAAGCTCTCACTAGACTGGAAAACCTTTAAAGACTGTTCAACAATATAGCTATTTTAAGCTATTATTCTAACAGCTTTAATTTACTATATGAGATTATCTCTTGGATTTGCTTAGCTAACCAGCATTCACAAACTTACAACATCAGTAGGTTAAGATTAACTCTTAGTTTGGAAGAACTTTTGTTCTTGCAACTGAACAACCAGCAAGTAAAACAGTAACAGTTTCTTACTGTGATGTACCTATCTATTCATCATATGCAAACAGTGATTAATTTTTAAATATTTTTTTTTAACCTACGAAAGATGAAATCTATGCAGTTAAAGACTGCTACAGCCTCTTCTGCAGTTTGTTAGTATTACAAGTTAATTGTTAATGTCAGTCTGCAAACATTTAGCAAGGCACTGTAAATCCACTTCAAAATCCTAAACTGTACACAGCGGTTTACTTTCCAACAATCTTTCCACTGGATAAATGTAGTCACATAAAAGTACATTAAAGCTAAGTTCTTCCGTCACTTTGTTATTTTATGAAATGTGAAAAGCAGTTCTTCCCTACAATCCAAACTCTTGAAAGTTGTTCTTTTCTACATTAGTTTAGATAGTACATCAAGACACCTGCCTTCGGCGGTCTCCTGAACACCTATTTACCTCCAGACATTGTCCGTGTATAGATAGGAAGATCCTTGGCTGCCCGTCTTAAGACTTCTTGCTGAGATTCACCTCTAGGCTCCCTCTCTAGGGATTCCTTGTCTGAATATGACAGATGAAACTGAAATAATTTTTTAAATCAAACATAGGTTAGCAAATTTCAAGTTAAATAAGTTTCTGTACAGATGTAAAGAGAAATAAATGTTCATTATATAAAGATGGATTAGCAGCACATACAAGGTTTTACAGCAAATAACCCAGTGTCCTACCACCACCAGTTTAGTTTATGGCAACTGAAGACAAAATTATTTCTGATTTGGTATTGATGCAGTGCTGAATGCTTCCACAAGTAATAAGCAACACTCTTCAAAAGGCAGGATCAAGAGGTTACCATTCCCTTGAAAGGTCAGTTCATTTACTTTTCTAATACTAAATATTAGCTAGTGAATATAAGCCAATAAGCTAAATATTAGCTAGTGAATATAAGTATCAGTCTTTAACTAAAGAAAATGCACTGCTAGTACTAGCAGAAAAGACAGCTTTATTTCGCTTCTCTGTCTGGCATTGTCCCTTTTATTCTTTGCCACCGGAGAGCTGCTGTTCTCCTCATGCATGTTCTCTTCATGATAGCATGTGTTTTTACTCCAGAGACTGGCTGAGAGAAGGAACAGACAGATGTCCTGTACAACAGAATAACTCTATCTTAATATCTTCCTGCATAAAGGGACAAGTTCTGTCGCTGCCCAAAAGGGTAATGACAAACATTGTTCAATAAGTGCTGAGAGAGTAAAAATTACTGGAAGAGATGCATGGTGTACATGTAGTTGATATTTCTTACACTCTAAAGTCCTCTGCAACACAGCAACAGAGTCAGCTTTGTCACTGTAGCTTCTAGAAGATGGACAGATGCTGAGGTCTTTGATATCTCTATCAGCGAAATAGGATACAAAATCACCTCTGAAAATAAGCCCTTATTTGGCAGGAAGAGTGGCTGTCTCTAACCTCTATTAGAAACAGAGGCCCTCTGCATAGCATTTACGTTTACAGAAAGGCTAGTCATTACAATATTTTATTACCCCCTCCCCCAAATGAAGTGATGCATGTAAAAGTAAGAAAGCAGACAGAAACATACAGTACAGTTAGGAGCCTATTCTCACTTCCATGGAGAAGGCACCACTCTACCTTCCTGCAAAGCTCACAGTCTTCCAGCAGAAGCTAGAGGTTCATTGTTTAGCATGAGTTTCTCAGTTCACCTTTCATTTTTACCCTAGGAAGAATACACTCTTGCCAACACCTGAATTGATTTATATTAGGATACACAAGATTTCTCATTGCAGAAACTTGGTTCAGAATACCTTTTTTTTTAATACTTGCTGTTTGATATGCACAGAGCTATTGCTCCATCATTTTGTATTGGTTCTCAGAGTAGTCCTAAGTCTACAAAACTTTCCTGCCTTGGAAACTCTCTTCTCTCCCACATTCATGCAATGCTTCTATATAGCCAGTATGCACAGGTACAGAATGGCACGCACTAAAGTGAAGTCCCTCAAAGTCTCCTAAAGAGAAACTGTAGTCAGATCTTCAGTGCTTTTCACACATGTATAAAGTTGAAATAAGCTCAAGAAGAAATATACAGGCTGTGTGGTTTGCACCAGCTGGAGTATTCATGAAAACAAAATACAAAAGCTTTATCTGTTTTTCAGTCTTCAAATGAGTACTTGCTATAGTTGCTAAGTCAGTTCAGTTAAGTTGAAAATAAGTCCTTTTACATTTCCAGACTTCATCCTAGAAACTGGAAGCCAAGCAGTAACAACATTACAAAATACCCTAATTAAATTTTAAAAATACTGCTCTAGTAGATTAGGAAAAAGACATAGAACAACAAAGGTGTCACTTACTGCCAGCAACACCGTGTAAATTCAAAAAACACAGAAACTTCACACATTGCTTTGTTGCCCAGCTTCAATACTTTTAATATCCCATTTGAAGTTCTCCAGTAGCATTGTAAGATGACTTTAGAATCCCACTATAATTAGGATTTGTCAAAATGTTTTGGAAAGCTTTTATTGGCATCAGCCCACTGATTTGAAAACCCTTCTAATTATCACTACAGTCACCATATACATGCATATATTTTACTATGTAATTACCAAATGAAATAGGGTCTTAATTTATTTCACTCTCTGCCCCAAGCTGACAATTACTTCAAATTATCTACTTGTTTCCACAACTGCATATCTTATCAGTGAATGAAAAGTATTCAGAAAAGAACCTCCACACAACAGACAGTAGAAATCACAAGCCATTTATTTTGTGTTGGCATGGTAGTTATAGGAGCTGCAGTTATAAGTCCAGGACAAAATGACATTTCAAACTCCAGAACAGCGGCAGCATGATTCCTCTTGACCTCAGAGGTTGTGTGACATAGCACCCACTGAGGACTGAGGGGTTTCTAAACAGAGACAGGATGGAAGAGGTCAAAAAACCTCACTGATTGTACAAAGTTGCATGGGGAGGGTTTTCATCAGAGCTATTGGCAGCTGTTTGGGTTTTTTTAATGTTAGAAGGAATGTGAAATTAAAATAATAACAAACTCCAATATTGTACTAAAAACAATTACCTTGAGACTACATCATGTTGCATATAGGTTTGTATCTTAATATTCTCCAAGACAACTGGATCCTTCTTCTTTAACACTTCTGTACTATCAGGACTTAGATTTGGGGTATATATTTACTCAGACCTCTTTTCCATGCAGTTGTTCTGTACTACCTCCCTTCCTGCTTAGCGAGCTGTGGCTTCCCAGCATCACCATACCTGCTGTGTGTTCACACCACAACCTCTAAGTTCCTCCACACCAAAAACAGATGGGGAAGAAGCTTTATTCAGAGAACAACAGAGGCAATGTAAATCTTAAACACAGGGAAATATTTTTTTTACCCACATAAAAGTATTATATTCCCATGCAAAGATTTAAGCTGCTAGTTCAAATAACTTACATTTTTCAAGTGGAGAGGATTTTTTCCCCTCTTAATATCATAAATATTATCTAATTTTAACAATCTATTAAAAAAACCTTTAAAACTTCGAAGGTGTAAGGTTTTTTTTGTCTTGATCATTACACTGTTTGCAATCTAACATAACTACCATCAGTATTTTTCTATACAGTCTAAAACTACACGAGTTCAGAGTCTAAGACATTCAAATACTACAGAATCAGGCATTTAACTAAGCTATTTCAGAAACAAAAGTTAAGTTTTATCTTACTTCTTTTGAAGGATTCATTGGTAGCGTAAAGATTGTTTTCCAATATGACCAGACGAACAGCATGAAAAATATGTGGTAAGCAACCAGGCACACAACTAAAATCAAAAAGGAACAGAATTAATACAAACAGACCAGTGATATTATAATACTTGCAAACAAATGCTGTACATACCACAGAGAGTTACTCTAACAGATGTAAAAACAGAGGCGCTCTGCAAAAGCTTTGCCACAGAAATACTGCACTGCAACTTTACATTAGACAGATGATTTTGCACAACTGGAGTGCTGTGTTGGATGGCTGTAAACTCTTCAGAAGGCACAGGCCAGGAAGGAGAGGTGGTGGAGTGGCCCTGTTGTGAGGAGGTGCTTTGATTGTCTTGGAAATAATGATGGTGATGATAGGGTCGAGTGTCTATGGGTAAGAACCAGGGCGAAGGCCAACAAGGCAGATACCATGATGGGACTTTGTTATAGACCACCCAACCTGGATCAAGTAGCAAACAAAATATTCTCTAAGCAGCAGGGAGAAGTTTCCTAATCACAACTACTCGCTTCCATGGAGGATTTACACTTACCAGACGTCTGCTGGAAATACAATACAGCAGAGAGGAATCAGTCCAGGAGGTTCCTGGAGTGCGTGGAAGATAACTTCATGACACAGCTGGTGAGTGAGCCTGCTACAGAAGACTCCCTACTAGACCTGTTGTTTGTGAACAGAGAAGGACTTGTGGGTGATGCGAAGGTTGAAGGCCATCTAGAGCACAGTGATTGTGAAATGACAAAGTTTCCAATTCTTGGAGAAATAAAGAGGGGGGCTCAGCAGAACTACTATCATAGACTTCTGGAGGGCAGACCTGGACCTGTTCAGGAGAATGGTTGAGAGAGTCTCTCGGGAGTCAGGAAGGGCAAAGTCCTGAAGGCTGGACATTCTCCAAGAAGGAAATCTTTAAGGCACAGGAGCAGGCCATCCCCATGTGCCAAAACATGAACTAGTGGGGAGGAAAGCTGGCCTGGCTGAACAGTTTGGCTGGAACTCGGGAAGAAAAGGAAAGTCTATGGCCTATGGAAGAAGGGGCAGGCCACCCAGGGAGAGTACAAAGGTTTCATGAAGCTAGGTAGGGAGAAAATTAGAAAGAAAAACCAAGAACTTAATGTGGCCACTGCCATAAAAGGCAATAAAAATGCTTCTATAAATATATTAACAGCAAAAGGAGGGCTAAGGAGAATCTCCATCCTCTATTGGATGTGGGGGGAAATACAGTGACAAGAGATGAAGAAGAGGCTGAGTTACTGAATGCCTTCTTTGCCTCAGTCTTTAATAGTAAGACCAGTTGTTCTCTGAGTGCTCAGCCCCCTGAACTGGAAAACAGTGACAGGGAGCAGAATGAAGCTGCCATAATCTAGGAGGAAATAGTCAGTGACCTGCTGCACCACTTCAACACACACAAGTCTATGAGGCTGGACAAAATCTACCCACAGGTACTGAGGGAGCTGGAGGAAGTGCTCAACCAAGTCACTTTCCATCATTTATCAGCAGTCCTGACTAACCAAAGAGGTCCCAGTTGACTGGAGGATAGCAAATGTGCCATTCATCTACAAAAAGGTCCATAAGGAGGATCCAGGGAACTTCAGGCCTATCAGTCTGACATCGGTGCCAGGGAAGGTTATGGAGCAGATTATCCTGAGTGTCATCACACACAGGACAACCACGCAATCAGGTTCAGTCAGCATGAGTTTATGAAAGAAAGGTCCTACTCAACTAACCTGATCTCCTTCTATGACAGGGTGATCTGCCTAGTACATGAGAGAAAGGCTCTGGTTGTTGTCTCTGTGGACTTCAGTAAAGCTTTTGACACTTTTTCACACAGCATTCTCCTGAGGAAACTGGCTGATGATGGCTTGGAGGGGCTTACACTTTGCTGGATAAAAAAACTGGCTGGATGGTCAGGCCCAAAGAGAGTGGTGAATGGAGTTAAATCCAGTTGGTGGCTGGTCACACACAAGTGGTGTTCCCCTGGACTCAATACTGGGCACAGTTCTGTTTAATATCTTTGCCAGTGATCTGGATGAGAGGGTCAAGGGCACCCTCAGTAAGTCTGCAGATGACACACAGTTAGACTGGTGTGTTATTCTGCTTGAAGGTATGGAGGCTCTACAGAGGGATCTGGACAGGCAGGATCGATGGGCCGAGGCCAGTGGTATGAAGTTCAACAAGGCCAAGTGCTGGGTCTTGCACTTGGGTCACAACAACCCCATCCAATGCCGCAGGCTTGGGGAAGAGTGGCTGGAAAGCTGCCCGGTGGAAAAGGACCTGACTGAATATGAGCCAGCAGTGTGCCCAAGTGGCCAAGAGCATTCTGGCTTGTATCAGAAACAGTGTGTCCAGCAGGAGTAGGAAAGCAGTTGTGCCCCTGTGCTCAGCACTGGTGAGGCCACACCTCAAATACTGTGTTCAGTTTTGGCCCCCCAGTACCAGAAGGACATTAAGGGGCTGGAGTGTGTCCAAAGAAAAACAACAAAGCTGGTGAGGAGTCTAGGGCACAAGTCTTATGAAGAGTGTCTGAGGGAACTTTTAGCCTGCAGAAAAGGAGGCTGAGGGGAGACCTTCTCACTCTCTACAACTGCCTAAAAGGAGGTTGTAGTGAGGTGGGGGTTGGTCTGTTCTCCCAAGTAAGAAGCAATAGGACAAGAGGAAATAGCCTCAAGTTGCACCAGGGGAGGCTTAGTTTGGATAGCAGGAAAAAATTCTTCACAGAAAGGGTTTAAAGCATTGAAACAGCCTGCCCAGGGAAGTGGTTAAGTCACCATCTCTGGAGGCATTTAAAAGATGTGTAGATGTGGTGCTGAGGGATATGCATGGTTTAGTGGTGATATGGCAGTGCTGCATTAACAATTGGACTTGGTGATCTTAAAGGTCAGTTCCAACCAAAATGATTCTATGATACATATAGATTGTGGGGGAGGAAATCATGATATAAAGTACATATATTAGAAAAGTTTGAGAGGAATGGTTAATATACTATTAGAGCTTCATAATTATTTAGCAAGCATTCTCCCTGCACACAGTTGTTAAGTTGTACTTAACTGATACATCTCTTCTGCTTTATAAATTGTTTAAGGACGTTGCTAGCCATGAAAAAAATAAATCAACAACAAACAAAACAAAAGAAAAAAATAAATAAATTAAAAAAAATATATAAAAACACACACAAAAAAAAACCCTGCCAAAAGGAAGTACAGCCACCTAAACAACAACTAGAGGGAGGGGAATCTTCAAGTGTATATGCATATGATACCTGAGCAGTAACCATAACCAGTTGATTTGTTTTTCTAGATTTTTAGCAGTGAGGACAGTAGAGTGGTTTTTAAAAACCTGCAGGTTCTTTAAATGTAAATGTTCATTCACTTTACATTTTTCACAGCCAGTGACTTTTTCTTTGATTTTTTTTTTTTTTTTAATAGATGCCAGTCAGCATTTACCACACCGAGTTGTTTTACTAGAATACAGAAGGCAACATTAACTTTACCAAAGAGCCTGCCATGGATGAACAGATGTTTCCATTTAAAAGTTCTCACTGTACTAAGCAATTTACTTAAGTAAATACTAAATCCAAAACTTGCATCCCCTGATTAACTTGCTCTAATGCACAGGAAATAGTATTTCCTTGGAGTTATATTCCTTGGGTAGAAAAGCAGCAAATAAGGGACAGCCAGGACAGCAATAGTGAAAAATATTATATCCCTGCTGCACAGATGAACTCAGGTTATAGAAAGTTCAAGGTTCTATGGAAGCTACACAGTTAAACAGTCTTTATACAATGTCTAGAAATTCATAAGATCATCAAAAAAACATAAGGGGAAGCTTTTGTGCTTTCACTGCATAATCTCAAATGCTGCCTTTGTATGGTTAGCCCATGTTTTTCTGTAGGTAATGCTATTCAGTGCTAGGGAATTTTCTGTGCATGATGGTGTCTATAAATGCAGGAACAGTAGCCCAGCCTGTTCTTGGGTTGTTGTAATTTTGTTTCAGAAGTAACACTGAATAAATGTTTCTAGTGTTCAAGTTTGTTTACTCAAAAAAGCAGCAACATAGTAAATATTTATTCTTATTCATGAGGCAGTTAAAAAATATTAAAAGCTGAGGAGCAACACTGTATAAAGCTTTTGGGATGACAGGGCAAAAGAGCCATATGCCATGTCTACGAACTGAAAAAATAACCTCATCAGTGTAAGTGATAGAACTGGACTGCACATCAAGCACAATACATTAAACGACCACCTTGTTATTACTACACAAGCATCTGGCAGGAGCAGTCCACTTCTTTTTTATCAGAACACTTCTGTTTTTTTAAACAACAGTATATTCATGGCATCACCTCTCTATGCTATGTGTTTGATAACCTGTATATATTTTTTATTGTTGTGAGAATAATGGTACTTGTGATAGGTAAGAAAATCCCTTTTTCATACATTTAAGAAAAAGAGACTACTGGAGGAAGACAAAATTTTAGCCTAACGACAGTATCCCACATTTCCCCCTTTAAAATCTGCACAAGACTTAAGCTCTTCTTGTTTTCTCTTGCACCTCGGTTCTTCAACCTGGGCCAGGTCCTGACAGGTCACTTCTCCCAAGTCACCTATCCACCAGTTTCTCTGCACCACAATGGAGACCTTGGGCTACCCAGCTGCTCTGTGGATGTTGAGAGTCCAACACTGGAATCTCAATTCCCTTGAGACAAAAAAAGAAGAGCTGTGCGTAGCCTCTTGGGCAGATTTTTTTCTATTTTATACTTTTTCTGAAAGGAAAAAAAATCAAACCAAACAACCAAACCCACACAAACAAAAAAAAACCCCAACCAAATAACCAAACAACAAAAAAACCCCAACCAACCAACCAAACATTTACAGCTAGCCACCATAGCTAGAGTTGCCTGGAAATTTGCAGCAACCTATTATAGGTCTGAGCCCCATTTGCCCAGTTTTCACCCCTGAAAACTCTCAGGGCAGAAGAACAGCCAGGATAAATTTCTCCTGACTGGCTGAAGCTCACCAAAGCTTTGAGCAGCTAAAAATAAGGAAATATAATGTTAAATGAATGCATTTTGCTGATAATAATAATGTGCTTTGTGAGCAATGCCTAATACCACCACACTTGTCTCCCCCCACCACACACACACTGTGGAGAAGCAAGAAACTGGAATGACTCCTAAGTCTGCAGGTGCTGAAGTTTGCAGATATGCTTATTGCACTTGTATGGGGGGAGAGATCACTGAACTGAAAAAAGGTTTTCAAGCAAATGCTTCCAAATTAGCAAACACTTTTTCTAAGTGAGGAAGCTATCAATGACTTAATTACACAATTGCTGTAATTGCACAAATAAAAAAAGCATAAAGTTTGTCTTCTAACCCCCAATCCCTTCACCCAAAAGCTCTGCAGCCCCACGCTTTATATTTCCATGTTGTGCTGTAGTAATTAAAATATCATCTGGAGAAGCAATCTAAACATGCTATAGCCTTGGGGTAGGAACTCCAATGATAGCTAATCAGGCAGTTTTATTATCTCCTGAAAAAAGTTGCATATCTGAAGGATTCTGTTTCTTCAAAGACACTGGCTAAAAAGAAATTGCAGGAAAACATTCACCTTCTGTTTAAGTATATTGTGCTCTGCACAAACACCTTGCTCATCTTTAAAACTTCTGGTTTTACAAGCTTTCCTTGTTATGAGTAACATTTTTTACAAACAGAATATAAGGATTATTTTAGTTGACACTTCTGAAAGCCAGCATGTCATGGTTTAGGGTCAGGGCGGCTCCTTAGACCTAGTAAGAAGAGTAAAATGTTCTAAGTTTTCTCATCTCTATTTGTAATGACCAATACAACATTCAGAAACAAAAGAAAAGGAGCTGAGGAAAACAAAAAAGAAACACTTATTTAGAAAAGGTTAGATCTGTATCTTATTCTACTAGTAAACTACTACATTACCCTGATATGTGAATTCCACTTATAAATAGCTAATAAAAATCTTACCTTTTTCTCCAATATTTGTCATTGTCACTGAAAAATGAGAAAAAAGGAAAGAGTAAAAATGATGTTTAAATAGCAAAAGATGCAACTGAATATTTTAAACTTCTGTTTTTCAACCAAAGAGGGAAGAGTAATCATCAAACAATACAAGCTTACGGCCACACACTACCAAGTTTCTGTGCTGTGTACACTCATCACAAGAACAGGCAGACAATGCCAACTGCTTATAAGGGGTTTTGGCTTCCATTCCCAGGCTCGGGTCCTGAAAACTAGCACCTCCATCTATCCAATGTTGATCAAGTTTAACCCAGGGAAAGCCACCTCCAGAGAACTGTTATTTAACTGTCCTTGTATGGATTTTACTGTTTATATATGTTCTGCTCTTGAGGCAGAGAGGTCAGAGCTGGTTTTGCCAGCAATACTTAGTGATACCTTACATCTGCAATGCACAGAAATAAGAAACAGACAGAAGTTGCATTTCCTTTAAGAAACTGACCACAGATTGCAGGATTTGGGGATAGTGGAAGATTGAGAAAGGCGTTAATAAGTCAGGTTTGGAGTGGAGTACGTGGGTATCATGCACCACTCATATTAAAAAAAAAAAATAACCACCTCACAGTGGGTATCTTTGAGAGATCAGAAACTCCCATATGATCAAAACCTCGTGGTGCTCTTCCCTTTCCACCCAAACCACTGAACCATACACCTACACATCCCAGTTAAGCAGTCTACAACCTGTAACGTACTAGCACCTACAATTGTGAGCAAGAGGATGGTAGCCCTATGGATCTCTCTTCCACTCTTGTTTTCCTAATAAAAATGGCTGCACAAGGCTGGTTCTCAAACAGCAGGCACAAGGCAACTCCAACTGACGGACCAAGCAGCTGTGCTGTCCTACTGTGATGTATTAAACCATCACCAAGTTCACACGTGACACCACCCTGGGGACACCAACTGGTGTGCCTGTGTGCAGGACTTCCATCCAGAGAGACCCAGACAGGCTGGAAGAAGGGGCCAAGAGGACCCTCTGGCAATTCAGCGAGGGCACAGCCCCCTGCAACGGTCCAGCCTGGGGACTGCTGGGCTGGAGCACCTCTGGGGAAAAAGCCACAGGGGGCCTGGTGGGCAGCAGAGAGGGCCACCAGCCTCCCGGGCTGCATTAGCAAGGGCATAGCTGGTCGGTGAAGGGAAGGGATTAATCCCCCTCTGTGCAACACTCATTAGGCTACATCCAGAATATCGCAGGGCTTTGGGCCTCCCAGGACAACAGAGACACAGGTCCGGGGGACAATGATGAAGCTGGTAGGGGCCAGGCCACTCAACCAGATCACTTATCCTCTGAGCAGAGGATGCATGGCCAGGGCTTGCTCAGCCTGGAGAAGACACAGCTTTGGGAGGACCTAACAGGGGCATGGAGGAGGTGAGACTGGGCTCTTCGTAACGGCACAGGGTGGGAGGACAAAAGCCAGTAGGTTTAAGTTGAAACAAGAGGATCAGATTTGATACATGGACAAACTTTTCCTTCCGTGAGAAAAGTCCACCAGTGCAGCAAATTGCCCAGACATGTTGTACAGTCTCCACCTTTAATGCTTTTTCAAAAGTCAAACAGTTTCATACTAAAATCTACTTAACCAACCTTTCCCAATGATTTGTGGTATTATTCTCTCCTAACAAGGGAATGGCAAAGAACATTGCTGGGAAAGCAGTTGTGGTCCTTTCCCCCCCCTCCTTAACCTTGGATAACATGTATTAATCATTGTGTTTTCCACCTGTATGTAAGTAAAGGACAAAAACAACTAATAAAACCAAATTTAGTAATTTCTGCCCAACTGAAAGCCTATGGCTTTTCAAAATATCTGTCCACGACCGGGATGAAATGCACTCTTCAGAGTCTGCACCTGCTTGGTGGACTGTCTTTTCAGCTTTTGCAGTATCTAGCTTGAAAGCCAAATGCTCCTGACAGTCAGGAGCTGCAGACCATGAAGGCTAAAGCTCGGTGCCCACAGAAGCCCTGTTACTCCCAGCAGAGTGAGAACCAGGTGTTTTTGATACATCTTGTCTTCTACCACCTGAGTATACCTCAGAGTTATTTCATATGCTCCAGAGTCGCAAACACCAAAGAAGAAAGAGCAAGTCTGAAGAGAGATGGCAGTACCTTCACTCTTACCATCTGTTTTCTCCACTCTTAACTGCAACTGGCGTTTGCAGGGAGACTGGCTGCACTGCTTAACAAACATCCCTTCAGAGAGTGACACAGAGGAATACTCAAGATATCCAATAACCTGCAGCTGTTCACAAAGAGAAGCACTTCTTCTGCTTATGCCTTTCTAAATTAGCTTTGACAAAGGCTCCCTGAAGGAGGTATAATGTGTGGGAAGGTAATGGACAGGCATCTGCAATACCACAGGAAGGGAGGAAATAAAAGGGTTTTTGTGTTTTGTTTGGTTGCTTTTTGTTTTTTGGGGGTTTTTTTCTTCACAAATGTGGCAGAGTTTACCAGCAGAAAACAAGACCAACCAAACAACCAAAAGCTCTTACAAATCAAACTCTCTCTTAAATTTATCTTAAAAACCGAACTTCCTCTATTTGTAGAATGACCAAGATACAAAGACTTCTTAGGGTAACCACAAGATGCTTATAATTCTAAAATCACACTATTTAAGTGCATTAATCTTAATTAATTTAATTAAGTGCATTAATTTCCCACCATGGAAAAAAACTCCTAATTTTGGATTTAATCTAAGAAATGTTTTCTGTTTTCCCCACCTTCTGAATAGCACATATAATATCTTTATTTAAATCAAATGTTATATTTTTCAGTAGATTCAGTGATATGGCTTTGCTATAGTAGTCAATAGTATTTGATCACATAGTGCTCTGTGAATCATTTATACCAGTCTTCCTGGCAGTTTTCTCATTTCTCTTTCAGGGGGTTATATTCACTGCTCATAGTGCATAGAAAAGTAGGTCAGACTGTGCATCCTGGCATTAGTATCAGCTTAAATGCTGCAAACTCACTTACTGGTAGTCAGATGGCAGCATACAAATAGTAAAGGTAAAAAGCATTTATGCCTACAATGACTAATATAAACACCAAGGACACACCAATCCCAACAGTTAAGCAATTTCTACAATCTGGGGGAAAACAGGGTAAAATCCTTTGAGAGAGGAATGGAACGATACTCCCATATATATTCAGAGACAGAGATAATTATGAAACCATGACCTGTCTTCAAGAAGTCATTAAAAAGTTACAGCTCTGTTCACCTGAGATACTACAGAGGCCAATTCCATTAAGAATCAGGCTTCGACTGCTAAAGTGTCAGCATGCCATTTACAGTTCAGTCCTAGCAGACTATCACGTAATTAGAGCCTCTCTGTTTCCTTACGTAGCCTGCAGACAATGCTCATCAGAATTTGGGATCAAGCTGGGACTTCTGCCAATGGAGATGCCAATTTTCTGAGCCAGAAGCATCGTTCCCTGCTTGCCCTGAGCCACAGGCAGCCAGAAACGGGAACAGCGCATTCAGTAGTCGATACTAATAAACAGCCTGTGCTTGCAAAAACCAAGTGATTGCGGGCAGAATGTTGTGTTACAAAAGACAGGAAAAAGTCCAGGATGGAAAGGACATCCAGAGAAGCCTGGGGAATTCACACCCCACTTGCTGGTAGTCTTCCTCACTGGGAGAAAGCCATGCAAGCAAAGAAGACCCACAGAATATCAGAAACGTCTGCTACTACTCCATCACCAAATTAGTTTGCTAAGAGAAGTCACAGTGCTAGGCACCTTGTGCTGGGTCAAACCTGAATTCCGTGATGGAGATGGATTCCCCCTTTCTTGAACTACAGCTCAATTTCTCTATAAATCTTTATTCTCATTCACGCATGGAAAAATTAAGTAGGCATCTGTCTCCACGCAGCTAGAGACATGGCAAGACACATTGCTACCGCAAAACAGAAAAAAGTTTGGAAGAAAAAAATTCATGTAAAAAATTTGCATTGGTTTTCTAACATTAAATTTTGCTTGACTTCTAAACTCAAAATAAAAGCTCCTGAGCAGTAAATGTAATGGTTACATTGAAAACAAAACAGCACAAGAACTGGAGAAAGCAATTAATTTTTTTAAGCTTTGATGGAAATGGATGTATAAAATCTTGCTTCCACGCTTCATCTACATTTAAATATTTAAAACTTTGGAAGGGGAAACTAAGATACATCTGATTCAGAGATTCTGCAGCCACAACTATAAATAGCTGTTTCTCTCAAACTTTTTATACAGTATAACATCTAGGATCTGATTCACAAAACTAAGTACGTATTTTATCTTTACTGCATATTTGAAGCTGTAAAACACTGATCTATAGATGCAGTTTAACTCAGCTCTCTGTAGACATAAAAGTGTTTTATAGTTGTGACAAGTGTTCTATCCTTGTCTACAATAGTTCTTCATTAAAAAAAAAAAAAAAGGCACTTTTTATAAAAACTACTTCTTTGCTAGAGGAAGCAGTGGTTTATATTGATTCAGAGTGACAAGGTAGATGCTTTGCCACCAGTGCTTCACTTAAGGACAAATATTCCTGGGAGATTTAAGGTTGGCATAGCTAGTCATCAATAACACAAACATTTGGATTTGACAATATTTGTGACTGTTTCAGTAACTTTGTTTTAACCCTGTGCCCATCAACACGCACCTCCCCAGAAGCAAGCTGCTATTTGGCACCTTTTAAGGAAAGGCCACAAAACCACTGTTTTAGAATGGAGCATGGCTAAGAAGTGATATTTTTTCCTTACAGAGTTCCCATTTATTTTCCATGTCACAGGGACTAACTGAAGACTACCAAAGAAGTTGCATGACCAGATGCTTTTTAGCAAAAAAAAAAAAGAGTACACCCTGACATCTATTCAAGTCGTTATGCATCAAGGAGTGTTTCACTGAAAACACAATCCTAACTAATAATTTTACCTTCATCATAGATCTCACAGTTTCAACTTAAAGGCACAGTTTAAATTTCAAGACACTGCATGGAGAGATAACCAGTCATACTTAACACAGACTTCAATTTCAGAAGCAGAGAATGGCAGCTGCCTCTGAAAGTCTGAGGAAGAAATCAAATGGAATTTGAGAAATGCACAGAAGTTACTGCTGGCTAAAATCCAGAAGCCAATTTCACTTTAGGTACCAGTTTTTTAACTTTTCTGAAAGTGACCAGGGATCTCAGAAGAGGAAAAGATGTGGTGTTTGCAAACTATGGTATAAAAACACAAAGCTGCTTTGACCAAAGTCCTTTGCTCCCTTAGAAGCCAGTGTGCAAAGTATTTAACTGGTATTTGACAACAGCCAACTATAACATTATAATGTACTTGCATTTCTATAGCTAAATGTGAACTGTAGATTACAAGACATAAGGAGCAAGGACCATAAATCCTTTTATCAAATCCATCTGACCAAATCTTGGGCCTCACCAATTTCTACCCTCCCATCAGCTTCTATCTCCATATTTTCTGCCACTCCTAATCCCCTGATGACACTGTGCTGTGCCTAAAGGGCACGCATTAATTCTGTCTCTAAACTGTGATGAATTAAGTAGCTTTTTATCCTGCTATAATTCCATTTCACTGATGTTACATAGAGTCAAAAAACTCAATTCAGCACTAATCAATCTGATCCTCTATCACAAATCTTTCATGATCATTAACATCTTCAGCAGTTTGATGTCATTCCATGTTTTTCTGTTCCAAATCTAACAGATCCCAGTCATATATTCTACTCCAAAAACACAGATGTGGCTTTTGAGCTCTCCTGACTACACTGCAAATGTCTTGTCCCCATCTTCAAATGTGCTGAAGGCACTTAATACTTTTCCAAATCAGGCAAATCACTCACCAGGTGGCAATATTCCCTCCCTTTCCCTTCACTGAAGTAGTCAGGAAATGCTTATTGTTCGTTTGTATGTTCCACAGGAAATCTGTCTTCCTTCTTCAGAATTACAAATTCAAGCTGCATTTTTGGAAAGGATTCCCAAGGCGAGAGCACTATTCTTAGAATTAAAATCAGTGACACATAAAAATGGATCAAAACTGAAAGCATACAACCAATTTCTAATTATTGGATAACCTTTCACCAGCACAGTTGATATTTTCACTAGAACCATCTGTCACAGCACTGTCAAATTTTCACATTTTTCCTTCTTCTCACATGCAACTCCAATCTTGGACTGGCAGGAAAACAAATGAAAACAGAACAAAAGACCAAAAAGGATCTCAACATCCTAGTTTGTCAAAAACACTTCTGACAAACAACTGTAAGGAAATGCAAATACTGGTTCTGCCTTATCAAAGCATGGAGTGGATAACTACTCCATGCTTTGATAACTACTGTAAGACCCTCATAGTCCTACTAACTTGAGTTAGAGATACACCTAAGGAAGACTTAAGAATAGATATTTCCTTTGTACACAAGATGTATTTTCTGAGAAAAGACACGTGGATGCTGGAGCTGGGGGAAAGAAATCCATCTGCACTTCATGTTACTGTTGCTCCTTACATGTTTTGAAATATCAGTAGTTAAGCTATCAAAAGTCAATGTGCTCATTGTACATCACTTGTATTTCCTCATCTTTTTTAGAAGAAATACAATAAATCTGTCACCCTCAGGTTTTCATAAACACATATTTTTTTTAAGGGAAGGAATAGTATTTTAAGGGAAGGACAATTATTTTTAAACACATAAAAAAAAGTTATTCAGGAGAAAAAGACAACTACTACTGCTAGACAGGGGCTGTGAGATGACAATACCAGCAAAATCAAGAGAATGGAACTGGATTAGAGAGAAGCAATTTTTAGTCAGGTGCTTTTAAACCAATTCATTTACACATTTAATTCCAGTACTCTATAACCAACAGGAAGAAGATAACCATTTGCTAGTGTTCAGTACCTTTCTCCTCTTTTTTTAAAGGTTACAGCAGCACAAGCACTTAACTGAATCCACTAATAAAAAGAGAGGGAGCTCCAGACATAGTAATACTACAGTTAAAAGTTAGGGATTACTTTTTCTGTTTCTAACACCTTTTCTTGTTTCTGAAAGTGCTACTCAATACTGTAACTACTGAACTTTAGGAATGAAAGGGATCGTCTTAGTAGACTTGTTCTTTCTTTAAAAAAAAAGTCCCTCCTACAACAGTTGAAATGGAAAAGAAAAAAACACCAGACATTCAAAATACTACATCTGAAACACTTTCTCACTATTAAAAGCTCAAAGAAACCACTTACAGTACGACCGTGCAAAGCCCTTGCTCATTCCTACTGCACAACAGTTAACACTGTTTCCTGTACGTTGTGATTAACACCACTGACAGTAAGCTACAATAGAATAAGCAGCTATATATGCCCTCTTTAGCAGTCAGTGCTCAGGAATAAAAGAGGCAGTGGGTAGACAGGCTGGCCTCAAAGCGCTGAAATTCTTACAGTCTATTCCTGCCGTAGGCTTTCATTCTCAGAGTTGTTAGCTATTCCTTCTGTTGTTTACACTAAATATTCATTAGTAAGACAAGACATACGTTTATTTTATCTTAATATGCCAAAACCGAGGGAAAACATCCAGATACAGATTAAAAAAAGGAATTAGCAGAAGTCACGGACAATTATTACGGTGAAATCACAAACTGCTGAGCCAGGCAGAATGGGGAAGGGGTAATAGCCAGGGAGGAAACAAACAAGCAAAACAAAAATTACCTTTGTCCACAAAAAGAAATTCAGTAAAAGATGTTTTACCAGAGCCCCATGATTCCCTCTTCCTCTCCTCCCAGCACCTGCTTTTTGCTTTGAGTGGTTCTCATGGAATTATGGTACCACAGTTAATAGCTTGAAGTAAGTTTCAAGCATGCCACTGCCCTAAGAGATACCTGCTGTCAGGTAAGCCAAAACCCAATTTTCCTGTTATACAAAATTACACAGAAAAAAACAAAACAAAACCAAAACAGTTGATCACACAAACAGCAGTGCCCAAATCAAGCCTACTTTGCTGTGTAAGCATCATATGGCTGCGTACATTAAGACAGATGTTAACTAGAGGGTCACTGTTCCTCAGAATACCCTTGCTGTTCTCTTAGCAGCTTACAGTGCCCCCTTTCCAGTCCCACTCAGCCAACTTCTCCCACAACCTTCTAGGCAACTCACTTCCTTGTGCTGGAAGTAAACACTTCAGTCCTCCTCTTGTGAGGGCACAACAACTCAAGACCCAATTTTTAGTTGAAGAGCAGCACTTAATTAATAGGTTTTAACATTGTTAGTGAAAAAAAACAGATGTAAAAAGCTCCAGTATAGGAAGCACACCAAGCTGTGATACCTCCCTCCAAAACAGAGATGCTAGGCCTGGCAATCATATCTTGCTTAACATCTCAACTGCTTAGTCAAGCATCTGTAGGACAAAAAAAATTATCTGTTTAAAGAAAAAAAGTCCACAATTAGGTACCAACCTACTGGGATTTTCGACTTGAACGGCTGAAGTCTGGCAAAGTTAAACAGATATATAAATGCATTCAGCTTGAGTTGGGTTTTTTTCCCTCACCTCTGCTATTTAAACAGACGCTGAATGACCAATGGTCATTATGAACTTCACCTACAGTAGAGTAGAAAGAGAAGCCGACAGCTAATTTGTATTCCTTTGTACCATTATAATGCTGTTCATGAAACATCAGTATGCCATACATTAGCCTCTAAAATTCAAAGATTAACTCGTTTTCTATGAGATATAACGCAACGGAAAATGAAATTAATTCAAGGGAGCCTAACAAACCAATAGTTGAGCCTTCTGCCTTCTCGCTCAGCTACTCAAATTCACGCAAATACTCAAATCACACCCAATCTCTGGTATGTGATTAATTATTTGCCTAATGCTAAGGAAGAGCCAAGGTGCACGGCTGGGATGACTTCTGAATGAGCTGCCAGCCGCTGGTGCCAAAGGTGCACCAAGAAGTTGGACAGCCGGGCATTTTCTAGATGACCGAAGAGCGGCACGGGAAAACTCGGGGATTTCCTGTTACCTGCTGCCACTTTCACGTTAGTTGACAGAAGACTCTGCTCATATACATAATGTATGTATATGTGCTGTCACGCGGCGGGAGGAAAACAAAGGGACCGCTAACTTTGCTCAGACCGTCTGCACAGCGCGTCTCACGGTCCCACGTTCAGGGCCGGAGCGTCCCAGGCCACGGCGAAAGCTCCCGCCCGCGAAAAGCCCGGTGCTCTCCGCTCCCTCCTCCCGGGGAGGTGGAAACCTCGCGGGGGGTACCGGGGGCAGCGCGGAGCCCAGCACGACGCCGGCCGCCTGTGGAGGCCCGGGCCGCGGAGGGGTCGCCCCGCCAGTCTCCATCCCGCCCAGCCCAGCGCGTTGCCGGCCGCACCAGGCGGCCCGGCCCCGGCCCCTGGGTGTGGCGGCGGCGGGCAGGCGCGGCCCCGGTCAGGAGTGGCCCCGGTGCCGACAAACAACGGACCCCGCCGCCGCCTCCCGCCCCGCCGGTCCCGTCCCACTGCTCGCCCGGCGTGAGGTGGGGGGGGAAGCGGCGGCAGCAGCCAACCCGTCCCGCGGCAGCCCGTCGCGCTCCCCACCCGCCGCGGCGACACTCACGCAGGCAGAGCTGGGTGACATAGGCGTAGTAGGACCAGCAGAGAATGCTGGAGATGAAGAGCACCGGCACCCAGTAGAGCAGCCGCTGGCAGCGCCGCCGTACACCGCCCCAAGCGCCCGCCGCCCCGGCTGGCGGCGGCGGCGGTGCCGCCATCTTCCCGCACCGCATCCCGGCCGCTCGCTCCGGGGGCCCGGGCCCCGGCCGCGCACCCCGCCGGAGCCCGCCCCGGTCCCTCCCTCCCGCGCTGACAGGGTTCTCC
>WUAM01000260.1:4302612-4332381 GCA_024336885.1 Actenoides hombroni | reverse complement strand
TTAAATTAAAAAAAAAAAAAAAAAAAAAAAGAAGAGGAAGGAACTAACTATTTTAAACCAAAAAGCAAGCAGAAATAAAGCTTTGAATTTTAGTAAGTTTATGGCAATACTCTGACTGACCACTTGATGGCAGCTTAACACACTAGTTTGTTTAAAACTACTGAAACCAAAATTAGGTTTCTGATGATACTACTATATTCCAGAAAGAGAGAAACTGAATTTGGTAAAATCTTTAAGACATTTACCTTTCAAAAAACTATGGACCGAAAATATCTAAAGTATATGTTAAAATGAGTATTTGTGATGCTCCTACCTGACCTTCTTCAAGTTTGTAAGTTTATGGCTAAGCTTTTCAATAGGACAAAGCTGGTAATTACTGACTGACTTTTCTGAACTCCAGTTTCATTGGACTTGTGTAACTCTTTGTTCTTAAATAAGTTTGCTTTAATCAGACTATATAACTACAAAAATGCTCTTTTCTAAAATACACAATCCTAGTGTCAAGCTTTGTGATGCCCTCAAGATTCTTCTGGGCAAACATTTTGGTAAAACAACTTTAGAAAAAAAAAAAAAAGAACTACTAAGCATAAGATGTTAATTGTAAAATCATACTTCAAATCTTAAGCCTATTTTTACTGTTATTTTTAGATGCTTTTAGAGTGATATTTGGAGAATACATTGATTTGGGAAGACAAATTGTAGGATAGTGAATATTAAAATGGGGCATTTGCACTTTATAAAGAGGTTCAAATTTCTCACGGTAATAATTTCCATGTTGCTACAAAATACTGCATAAGCAGAAGCTATAATGTTCTTTTATCTGTATAATGGAACTGACCAAATCTTAGTACGAATTTGAAACACAGTTATTAACAAAGAAAAGGTTAGTGATTTGTTAGTTTTGGTTTAGCACAAGACAACACTTGAGACCTCCACTTTGCAGGAGCAAGAGGGCAAACTTTTACTTGTTCCGGCCACACTAAATATTGTGTAACTTTTAATGTACAAACAATAGGAAGCAATTAATGACACTTTCTGCCAATTTGTTCTGGGGAAAAGATTCTTCTGTGCTTTCTTTTTCTCATTCTGATCCATGATTGAGGTGGATGGGGTGCGTTGATTAAACCGAAAAACCAAAATTTCTGCAGTTTTTACTACTAGCCACTCATGAAAAATCAGGTTTGTGAAAAATCAGTTTTTGCTTACAGAAACTTACTGGAAATTGTAATTCCTAAGTTTGGTACTGTAATTGTCTTGGAATGCTACTGATTAGTGAAAAGAATGCATTTTTCTGAATAATCTAACAAGTCTACATGTAGGCACGTCTGAATATAACTGAATTGTAGGACCAAATCATGATTGTCTCCTGTGCAATCCAGGAGATACATCTAATTAAAATTAGGCATATCATTTATGAAAGATGGTTCTTCAGAACATCCTTGACTGTCCTTTATAATTCTTTTGCAGTCCACTGGAATATTTTATAGTGGCCTAGGCAAAAGAAAGATATGTGCATAAGACTGAACAGTGCTGGATGATAAGGATTCTTAAGGATTCTATGTGATTTCTGTCATGCATTTTGTGAAATAGAAACATGTAATACATTCACAAGAATTACTTGGTAAGCAGACTGTTTTCTGGTTAAATTAACATACACTGCACACTTACAATTAGGAAACAATTAAAACATACAGCTGAACATCTTGAAACGGTTATGAAACAATCATCATTCCCACACCATAATAAAAGGAATTGAGGACCAACAAGGAAATAAGTTTGTTACAAATGCAGCGGTTGTTATCCACATTTTACATTTGATTGTAATATTACAAAAATAACAATTAAACTATTAGACTCAACACCACAGAAAGTTTTTTATATATATATATATATTTAGGAAGTTAACTAAAAATTACTAAAATTATGCTACAGAAATAACATACTGAAATGTGAATTTAGGAACCATGATGCAGTTTAAGATCTAAGAGATTAGTTTGTCAGTAAGAACACCATTTTACATTTAGTAGAAATGTTAATACCTGCCATATGAAGAAAAAAAAAAAAAAAGTGACTTTTTTACTGATCATATTCTAAGAAATTTTTTTTCTGCTACTAGAAAATTACCCTATACTACAGAGAGCCTGAAGAGGGCAGCAAGGCCTATACATTCACCAAAAAGGCAAAGCATGATTTACAAGCTTGTTTGCTATGAAAATCTTCTGCAAGTAATTTCCTGCCCCTCTAGCTTCTTGTAATTTAATATATTAGATACAGGGTTAAGTTATCAAAAGCAACTTTGAACTAGAATATAGCATTGTTCAGCACCACTTCACTAATTTCTTTATTTGAAAATTAAAACTATCTTCTGCTGCAACTCTTTCTGACCATCATTATCAACACTTGGTATTTTAAATAATGTTTTAGAAGAACCAATGTTTGACCTTCAACAAAACTGCCTGAGTTTGAGAAAGACAAACTCTATTTTCCTTGTAAACAACCCAGACATAATTGCAACCCTGGTTAAAATTCTTAATGCCAATCTGTCAGTCACACAATACAGAAGAAATGACAGCATGCTGAGGATTTCTCCTCTCCAATTTGGTATGTGCACTATAAAGACACACTGTGTCCTCTATGTACTGTTTTTTAATAAAATAAAAGAAAAACAAGAATTTAAGAAGGATTTTATGTTACAGAATGCTTTGTGATTTCTATAGAGCTTACGTCTTTAAAAACATACATTGTTGCATTTGCAGCCTACTGGTGCTACAGGTGCTAAAGTAAGTAGTGGTAAGTAGTAGTCAACTAAGATAACGATAAAAATGACAATCCTTACCCTAAACCCTCGATTGAGTCTGTCTTTCATAATGCCGATAAATTCTTTATAACTCAACTGATCATCTCTGTCGACATCAAAAATCTTGAACACTGTGTTCACCAAATGTGGTGAAAGCTTCACACCTGTGGCTACATAAACAGCACGTTTGAATTCATCTGCATAAAGAGAACATCAGAAGAAAAAATAAATTATATTAATTTAACCCTACTTTGTGGACAACATATTATGAAATACAAGTAAACGTTTGACTTTTCATATTTTAACACTCAAAAAATAAGAAAATGTGAAAATTAGGATTGAATTTCACAGTCCTAAACTGAGTAGCTTTCAACCAACATAAAATGATACTGCTTAATTGGTATAAATTATTTTGCACAAAAGATAATCGTCTTCATACTAATATATATAATGAAATCAGAAAATCATGTTACAATTAAACGTATGTTACATATATAATGATACCTTCTACTTCACTGACACAAAATAGAACCTAAGAAATAGAGCACAGAGAACAGTATACTCCTTTGGTAAGGCCACATGAGGTAGGACTATGCTGGTGTTACTGTGTTGGACCCACAAAGTTGCTACCTGAGGACAGCACACAAATCTCATCATTTCACATATTCTTTAATTTTCAATCCCCAAGTATCTCAACTGTTGTATTACAGATTTTAGTCAGTACATATCAGCTTAGTTCTTTCAGCACCTACTTACTGATTGGTTAAAAGAATCTGTCTAACCACTGTTCAGGCCTTCGGACACTGTTTCCTTCTACAACCTTTGTAGAAGGCCAGATTCCAGATATCCACAGTGTAAAGAAATGCTTTTGTTTGCTTTAAACCAATCTCTTATTGGTGTCACCAAGTGTCTCTGAACTCTTGTATTGTGGGATTTTATGACCAACTATTCTGCATTCAGCTTATCCATCACTTCCATGACTTTGTAAAGTGTTATCTGGAGTCCTAGCCTTTTTAGCCTTTTAATTGAGACATTAGAACTACAAACCAGGAATTACAAACCATTTTTGTATTTTTGTCAACATTTCTGTATCTCTATCAACAGAATATAAAAATATAAATACTTACCTTGACCTATGGAACGACTTGCAAAGTTATACATTTGCATTGCAATTGCAAAGTCTTCTAGGTTGTTCAAAAACTGGAAAAATGATCTAAACTCATCAAATGTGATACCCTAAAAAATAAAAGAACAATATTCCCCAAGAATTATCAATAGTGATGACTACTGAATTAATAAACTTTGCAATTACATATGTTTACTTCATTTAAGAATAGATACTGCATTGAAAAAAAACCAGATTTGTACTGAAAGTCAATAGAAAATTGAAGTTTCCTGAGGAATGCAAGATGTCTTTCCTCTTTGCCACTGCAACGGATAGCCACTCTCACCCAAAACACAGTCAAAAATACTGATCCATTTCTTAAGGCAATCTTTAAGAATTCCAGGATTACTATGATCTGTCAGTTGACGTTGAGTATAAGAGTGTGGGTCTGTATGAGTATTGGAATATGTTTACTACTGAAAATCTGCAAACCACTATTATATATATGAGTGTGTGTGCGCTCACATACATACACTGAATGAATTCATAAATATACGCCATGATCTAACTTAAGCTCTATAACATGAAGTTTTTACATATCCAGATTTAGACACCTAAGCCTCTTCAGCTGATACTCCAAGTATCAAGTATTGCAGGTTTTGTCCAGCTACTGAAAAAAATCTTTTCCATTTTGACCAGACTTCAACATATCTTCTTTGAAAGGTTCTCTGAAAGTACTGTTGTTAAAAGAGCTTATTTTTTTCTTCTTTCCTTATGATATTTCTTCTACTTTTCTCTTATCATAGAATCATAGAATATCAGGTTGCAAGGAACCTCAAGGATCATCTGGTTCAACCTTTCTTGGCAAAAGCATGGTCTAGACAAGATGACCCAGCACCCTGTCCAGCTGAATCTTAAAAGTGTCCTTAGCTACAAATCCAAAGACCCAATAAACTATCTCTAAATCAATTTTGAAAGAGGTCAGGGACCATTTCTTAATACTCATCTTCCACGGTCTGTCAGCCATTCTGAACATGGGATGGCATTCTTCATCAAACACTATCTCCCTGGCCTCCTTTATCATTCTTGGCTATTTTTCTGTCTGATTTTATTGTTTTATCCTATTTAACTATTTCTCTGTGAAAATAAGCCTGAAGACAACAGAAAGCCCTGTGAACCTTTCTGTTCAAACTAAAATCTTGACCTACATCTCTTCTTAAATATATACATAGTCATTAGGGTATGGTGGAACACAGAAAATATACTGAAAAAGGTTTGCGGCAGAGGAGAAAAATGGTAGAGGTTGGGCATAAACCCCTATGAGACAGCAAGTACTGCAGTAAACGTGGAGAGCACCATAATATTGTTAAAATAAAAACTTTAGTAGGCCTTTGCCCACTTGAGATATAAACCACTGCTTAAGCAACTGTCCTAAGCTCTAGCTAAGATTTATAAACTGATTGGAGAGCTTCATCCATCTCCAGCATGAATAGCTTTTCTCAACAAGTATATTTGTCCTGGGTTTCATACTTTGCAATTGGGAGGAAACTCTCATAGGCACAACCATAGACACAGAACCAAATACTTATTCTCCAAATGTTTATCTTAAAAGCTTAATTTCCTCATACTAACCAATGCTGTCATCTTGTTTCATTGTATTTGACATCTAATAGTTTATGCCCAAATTCTGTTTCTTGCACTCTGTTCAGACTGAAAAATCTCTGGGACTGGAATAATTTTGTCACGTATTTGTGAAATACCTAGATTGGTGAAACTTTAGTCCCCAACTAGGACCACCAGGTACTATGTCAAAATAGCAACAATAGAAACTGGCCATCAAAATCTTGAGCTGCGATTTTATGTTCACAACAATTTTTTTTTACATCCTCAATTTGCACCAATTTGTCCCTAAAGGTTCTGAATATGGGGGAGAGTATAAGAGGTCAGGCTACTGCAAAAATCCTGTCTCTTACCATGAAACTAGAAAGCAGGTGATCAGACTAGATGGAAAGTATCCCTTGGATAGATTAAGGATGATAACCACTAGTCTACAAACAAGCCTTTTTGCTGCTTCTGTGTTTCCAGTAGTGATGAAAACTGCTGCCATGAGTTGGTATCAGAGATGAAGCAGCGAGATAAAGCTAGCCCTGGAGTGCAGTCCATGACTAAACTGTACATACTCCACAACATTTTAGCAATGAGAAAAATATCTGGCTTCACCTAAGTTTTACAATTTCTGCTGAAATCATCTGCAATCATACATGTTTCTCTCCTCTCAAGGAAAAACAGCAAAGGACACAAATGAGGCAGAAAGACAGGCAAAATGATACTCAAGAGACAGCTGGATATACAGCATTCTACTGTCTCTCTCCTTTTCTAGGATCATATTTTGTTGGTAACTGTAATAACATGTCATATTTGCCGTACATTTCGTATTTTGACATAGGAAGTTACCTGCTTGTATTTATCCCAGAAATTTCCTCCTGGAAACTATTTAGTTTCTATGTAAAAGGAAACGAACTTTTAAATTTATTTGGACAGATTATATTTTACTATAGCAAAGAAACTGCTATATTAATGCACCAATGCTGTTAAAAACTCATAGACTGTCTTCAGGAGCTTATATTTGTAGAAATTCAAGCTGCCAGCTTAAATGAATCACTGCTTGGCATCTAGTTAGCAAAAGGAGGAAAACATCCTGAAAGCAGGCAGCATGCCAGCTGAACATTTTAACATGACTACAGTGTGCCAAAAGATCATCACATTGCTTTAGAGGATTCTACGTACAGTGCCATGAAAGATCAATGTTGCCAACTGTGAGAGTAGCTGCCTATTCATTTACAGGCTAGATTATTTTTTCCTCTAATTAGAATCCTCCAGTTTGCATTAGTATTGCAGCATATCACTGTAATAAAATAGAGAGTACATTTTATAAATTTTGAATTGTAGTGTTATCACAAGTGTAAAAAAGTGCAAACATATGAGCAATGCCTCTATAACAGTAAGAGGCAAAGTCCCGTTCTCCAAAGCCTGTGGCCAACAGAAGAGATGTCACAGGGATTTACTTTTTCCACTGTACTGACACAGCACATTTACCAAGCCAGTGATATGGAGCTATGGAAAAGGGCAATGCCTTGTTTTACTTAATGGAGGTATAGCATATCACATACAGAGATATATGGCACTCATCAATTGTGAAGATATTCCCAGAATGCAAACCTGTAACTGATTTAAAACAGCTTTCCACATGGAAGTTTTCCTTAGCTGCTTGGTCCCACCAGAGATGAAGAAGAGGAACCTACCATGGCCGACTAGCTATCACAACAGTGGCACTGGAAGACTTAGAGATGAATTTCGAAGAGTACTTCCTTGTGTTTAAAAGAAAGTGTCTGTATTTATATTTACTTAATCAACTTTACCTTTGTCGTTCAAAGAAGAATTTCTCTATATCTACGACTGTCATTATTTTTCAGTTACCCAAGTGATACTTATGTCATTGTTGTCATATAAGCCCCAAGGAGAGGTTGGGGGTTTTTTTTTCAGATTTCCATATATATCAAAGTTTTGATTTTACCCTAAACAAAAAAAACATCTTGGAATTATGCAAGAAGAGCTTTATACCACTTCTGTTGCACTGTCTTGGCTTTGAATATTGAAAGGGGTGTAGACCTTTTACAGGAGTTAGAACTGAGCACCTCAGCAGCTAAAGCAGGAGCTCAAAAAGGGTTGTTGAGCAAGAACTTTCATCTCAATCTTACCACTTCATTTTACACCTCATCTGGTACAAAAGAGACAGCCTTGCTTTCCCTTTTCACTCCCCAGCTATATTTATCTCTCAGTGGACCTAACTGCTGTACAACTACAGAAAGAATCAGATAATTCAGATATCTGAACAGAAAACTGTTGATTTTTGGCAAGTGTTTCTATCAGGTTAGCTGACTGATCTTACTTTGTAGACTGAAATTACACTGTAATTTCTCAAATAATAAAAAGACCCACAAAACTATCTAAACTAATTTATTACTTTTCTTCACAAGCTCTGCTGTCAATGTTATTGAAATCTATAGCTACTGAAAGAGTTAGATTTCTAGGACAGATTACTCTGATCTCCTTCTGTAATCACAAATAGAAGAGGCATATCCAAATCATCCTTATTTGAAGGGCTACTTTTAACATTATCCTGTTGATTACCATTGCATAGTTAATGCATAGTTGCCAATACATTTCTTTCAGATACACTCCTGACAACAAATTTGTTGTTAAACAAATGAAGGACTATGTACTTCATGACCTTTACTGTTTTTATTATCTATCTCTTTTGCAAGTAAGAGGAAACACATATCCATCAATAATCACATACAAGTGATCCACTATGAAAACCATAAAACAACTAGATAAAGGATGTCAGTGTTGTTTCTGAAGAGGTGCTACTCCAGTGGCAGTGCAAGAGAGAAGAATAAAAGGGGTTTTTAATGTCTCATTGCTAGAAAATTTTTCCTTTTTCAAGTCTTATGAGTTTTGCTGTTTACACTGAATTTTCATGTAATATAAAGCTGTTATCTGGACTTCAAAAAATATTACAAGCTAAATCCTATGGAACATAATTTTATTTACTCTTCCATTTTTCGTAATCTGAAAAATGTGAGACACACAATTTATCATCAGAATACAATCCCGGTGCTAATTAGTTCAGTGACAGAATCTCATTCAATCCAACGAGGCTGTTTTCATCTTGATGACACCTGGGACTGGATGCTAAACAATTACCTTTTCTTCAGGAATTCGGCAGCGCATGTTTTCCAGGTAACTTGATGTATTTTCCACATTTGTATACCTCAAAAGAATATGGGCAAAGTCTTCCTCACTGATGGTGTTCATACCATTAGAGTAGGAAAGGAATTCTATTTCTAGAACCTCGGTTTGTAGGTTATCCATAAATCTAAAGCACAAACATAAATATGAAGAGATAGTAATACTTTGTAATTTTACCATTCATACCCTTAAAAGACTCACAGAATATAAAGCCAAACAGCATTATACAAATTATTCCCCTTTTAGTAGCACTGATGGTGAATTTGGAAAATTCCTTATCCATGTTGACATATTTTCTAATCAAAACCACAATCTTAACTCAAAGGTCAAGTATTTTAGTAAGAATTAAAATAACTTAAAACTTACATTTCTAATTTATTTCTAGTTTGTGTTTGCTTATTTTCCTTCTTCAGTGGGTCACTGATCTTTATTATGTGCTAGACTGAAAATTCCATCATGGTACTAAATGAATTCCCAACAGTTATTCCCCATATAGTGATTTAACAGATTGTGATTAAATCTTACCTTTCTCTTTTAAACAAGCTAACTTTTTTATTTTTGGACCACTTATTGTTTTATTTCACTCTTTGCATATATAACACACACAAAAGGGATGTAAGCTTTATTTATGTGTCTGCACAAACTATGTTTATAAATATGTCTGCATAAACTATGTAATGTAATAGACCTTAATTAGAACAAGCACGCAAGTATTATTTACAAGGAATTAATAAAGTTGAGACTCACCTATAAAAATCTTCAAAGTTCAGTTCAGCTTTTCCTTTCTTGCCAAAAAAGTGTACAAGCAGTGTAGTATCTGCCAGTGAACTTGAAATATCATCAGCACGCTTAAATATTAAAAAAAAATTAAATAAAGGCCATGGATCAGTTACAAAAACAATCTGAGAATATCTATTGTCACAATAGACCTTTCTATTAAAAGAGTTTTTGTTTTATGCTCACAGTCTTATAAAAGAGTTTAGTATTAAAATCCATTAAATTAATGTAGTCATGCAATTTTCACACAAAATAGCATTAGACTGTTAATTGCATTCAGCAGAATACACTTAAACCAGCAATATAATATAATGGAAGCTGCAATGAAGGGGGGGAAAAGAATGAAAAATAAAACCAGAAACTTGAGGAAAAAGACTGTTCTAGTTAGTTGAGGTAAACCATACAAGTAACTCCCTTTATACACAATCTCCTTCCCTTCTACTATGCAACTACAAAGATATTAAGGACATCACTTCATATACTCATCACTTCATATACTCTTAATTTATATTTCAAAGTTATTATTGTGGGATTGTATTCCAAAAGCAATCACATGACCCAGGTGTACTTTATGTGATTCTTTGCTACAACTAGTAGATGACTACAGTTTTAATTTTATTGCCCAAATATATTTTGAACAACAGAATTGTACGAAATTTTGAAAGTGTGAAGTAATATTTTGACTCATTTTCTTAAGAATGTTCCTCATCTACTGAGTATGTGGTCTCACTATCAGACAGGAATCTTTGAATATATACTAATAGTTTTTCCTTAATAAATAACTATCAAATTTGAAGGCACACAATTGGAATAGTAAAACCAAATAATTCTGACCATTTGTAACAGCAGGAGTTGTAAACAAGAAGCCACAAATATAGAACAAGTAATTATTGTTTGTGTATAATCAGAAGTAACTACCGTCTGTGCACAGTGATTGTGCAACATTCCACTGTTTTACTACATCTTCATTACCCTTAACTGCCGTGTACGTGCATTGATTTTACCTCTTTTACAAAGAAACTCTTTATATACTGAAGAGCTAGAAAAATTATTCAGCAAAATAAGCCTCTTAAATAAGCCATAGTATTCCACCACAGCAATGTCCTTCAGGCATTAATGTGCATCTGCCAACATGTGAAATTCAAAAAGTAATATACTTAGTTCCCTTGCTGCACCTGCCTAGGGAGAACCTTCTGTCTGAGCTCTCATTCTTATAAAGACAAGTTCTTATAAAAAGCAAAGAGTGGGAGCCAGCAGTCTCTGCTCTTCCTACCCATCAGCAACAACATATTTTTGTGGAAGTGTGCCTGCTGAAACAGAATATACAGTACAGAAACCTAGTTTGGGCATTTGGGAGATGTAACAGTACTAATTAATCATCATCACGATAGATTACAAACCTATGGGATTTACTATAAGTATAGGAAACTGTTTATCCCAAACCTGCAAGCTGCACTCAAGAGTCCCTTAAGTCTAAATTTATTTTGTAACTGAAGAAGATATAAGTTTCTTCATCTATATAAACTATAAGTGAAGAAACTATGAAGAAATTTTGAATGGTATATAGTAGTTCAATATCAGGTACCATGGAAAAACATTTCATATCAACATTTTCTGAAATGTACCACGTTATTTTCACATTTACATACTGATTTGTAGATAACGTAAAATGCATTATCCATTAAGAGTATTTATGCATCAACAACAAGGAAAAACATGAGGCAGTACCAACACAAATCCTTTCCTTTCAACCTCCAAGAATGAAAGAAATGAGAAAGACTTTTCTCTACTTTAGTATAATCAGGTTAGAATTCTCAAGATTGTATTTCATGTACTCTAGCTTCCTCTTTATTCTCATATTCTTCTCCAGGGAGAAATAAGATGACATCATGTATACATATATAGGTAGAAAGATATTTCATGTCCTTCAATTAAGACAGCTCAGCTCTTCAAGTGAGAAAACAAATTCAGAAGAGTAATCACTATTTGTCTTTTAATGTTGTTATCCTCCACTACAGGACACAATATACTGAAATGCAGATACCCTGATTTCTTAAGTCTTTTAAGCAATTAAATCCCTAAGCACATTGAAACAATTTCCCTCAAGTACACTGAAAAGATATCAAATGTTAAATTACAGCCTTTCATCTTACAAAAACATTTCAAAACCTTATACTTGGGTTGCATTCACCCATATCTAAAGAACCTTTTTAAAAAAATACAACCTGTAAGTCCTTTCACAATCACCATTTGGTCAGCCTCACTAAATGAAAAAACTCCAGAGAAAATCCTCACCCCAGAAACTCAACCCAGCAGGCTTCCCTCCAGAATTGCAGGCAACTGAAAACTACTCCTGTGCTCCTTCTGCATTGATAGCATTAAATACATTCTCTCTCTTAAGGAGCAAGGATAAAACCAAAAGTCTTAATAACTTAAAACTATTATTTATTGTTCATAATAAAATGGATTTTGTATTTTAGGCCAATGAAAATGAAATGACCACACCTGTTTCCATATATACAAGGATGAGCCTCTATTTTGAGCAAATATATTTTGCAGTCACTTTAATGAGAATAAAACCCTGCCTTGTTTCACTCTACCTTTACATAAGCTGTAATACACATACAGGTAAAGAGATGAACAGGAGAGACAAGTGTTTCAGTCACATTAGTGGCTTACTGCCTAATGGTAACATCTTTTTTCCTCTCAATTTCCTAACTGCAAGAGCAGTAATTTTGGTTTTTTTACTCTGCAAAAGCAATTTCAAGCCTTTGATTGAAGAGCATAGACTAAAAGTAAGTTACACTCAAGAGCGATGGTCCACTTGCTGCAACATATTCTGAGATTGAAGTATGAATGTTATACTTTGAATTAATGAGAGCTTTCTTACTGCAAGCCCTTGATTTTTCAATAGTGATAATAAATATGCTGATTTACAGTTTCATTTAATAATTTAAGAATAAAACCACAAATTAAACTCAGTGATGCCTGACACATTCCAACAGGAGGGTGTAGTTGCTACATTACGAATAGCAGGAACAGTACTGTAAACTGACCTAGAAAGACACTGGAAGTGATAAATAACTTCTTTCCCCCCCAAAGAGACCTTGTAAGTTGATTCCCATAATGGTAACACAATAACAGACCTTATTTACTCTCCTTTTCAATTTACACAATGCCTTCTCAAAAGGCTATGAAACAACACCAACTCCAGCGTTAGCTATCTTTACATTAGTCTCTTAGTACAGATGGCTATAATATTATTCAGATGTGAGAGTACCTGGGAGAGGTAAGGATATGGATGAAAGCCATCTGGCTCAAACTTAACCCAAGCAAGTTAAAGATGATTACGGTGAGAAGTCGGAAATACTGGAACAAATGCAAGACATGACTTTTCTACATAAAATGATTTACAAGTGAGCAGAAAGACTTTTTACACATTTTATAGACAATTTAAATCAATGTTTAGTATAGCTGCTGTTAAGTTTCAATTACATTGTAGATACTAGTCTGAGGTATGAGATGTAGAAAACCTCTCTCTTCAAATTAAGGGTGTGGAGACATTACCAAACTTAAGTCCATATACACTTAGTACTGAATTCATGCCATCTAACTGTAGATTTAGAAGACAATTAACAAAAAAACCTCAGTGCCCCAAGCTCCTTAAATAGTAGAAGTATAGTAATAGTATGTAAATAGTAAACGTCTATGTCTCCCTTAGCTGACTAGACAAGAACACTTGATGTTCTGGGTTTTAAAATTTGGTGGAATAAATAAGGACTAGTAACTGGACTAATAGTTCAGGAGCTCATCAATTTAAAAACAAGGTAAGAAAGGCTGCTTTATTACAAGATTACTATGAATGTATTATTACTATGAAAATTGCTATAAATATTGGTATGAAACTAAATTCTGTAACGCTGTATTTTGTTCTGTTCAAGGCAAATGCTCTCAAGCTGAGAGAGGTACAGAGAAGGCCTATTTGATACCTGGGAAATGTAGGTTCTACCTTAAGAAAAAAAAAAAAAAAATCAAAGACCTTGTTGTCCTCAGCCTATGCTAATTAAATTTGAGAGCTATGACTGTGTTTATAAACAAAACCATGAATAAGATTAACACTGAAGAAGAAATAGCCCTATGAACATTAAAGGACAACAGACTGGTATAAAGGGACTAATTTAGCCTGGAAATTAGAAAAAGTCCATCCAAGTCCTCAGGTTATTATCTTCTGAAGAGGAACAGCAGGAACAAGACACTAATTACTTTAAATATGGAGCACACATTGCTTATGAAGCAAAGAAAAAGACTGTTTTACCCTGGAGGTCCATTTCAGTTCCTTGTTCTTTTCTCATTATGATCCTGCTTATGAAGCACACAACTTGAAACCAGAGTCAGTGGGGACTTGCTGAACGTCCTTTAATGCCACAACCAGCAGAGAAATCACCCTCACTGTATGTGGCATAGGAAAACCTACATGATCTAGTTTTCTGACCCTCTTAAATGATCAATACAAATAAACTCGTAATTATCTGAAAGCAGATCATGAAACAAGAATCCTACTAGGATTTAAAGCACTATGAACATTAATTTGACAGCTCAGTGATACTGGTAATCCTCCACAATGATTGCGTAATATTAAAAAAAGACTGACTAATGTTTAGGTTACCTTAAAGCATTCCTAGTTTGATGCAACAATTAAAATAATCTTTGCCTGATACTGTTTTGTGAAGATAAGCTCTGATGACATACATAAAAAGCACATTAAGGACTTAAAAGATTAAAACCTTAAAGGGCTGCAAGTCACTGGACTAAACCTAAATGACAAAGGTGTTCTAAATTATTTCTCTAACTGTGAAATATCATCACTATTGGTGTTCAAAAATGTTTCTTATAGTAAGAACTGAAGAGGACTTGATCTTCCAACTCTTCCAAAAGGTAAATTAGCTTTCTCTTGGAAATGACAACTTCAATTATTGCACTGCACAGAACCAAATCCACTTCATCTGAGAACTTTCAGGTTAAAAAAACCCAAAACAATTAAAAGGAAGAGAAGAAACAAAGAATGTAAAATAAGAAAATAATCAGAAAAGAAGTAAATAAAATAGCAGTCTGTATATGGACCAGAGACAGAGGTTGTCTTGTACCTCTGCAAGGTCCGAAAAGAGTGCTTGGCTTGTGCTACGTCTCAAAGTATCCCAATAGCTTCTGGGGACAAGGTCCTCTCCTTCTGTTTTAAGAACCTGCAGAAGTTTCAAGAAGCACAATTGTTTAAAAACCAAAGAACAATAAAACAATTGCTTACAGACTTTAAAAGCTTTTCCAACTGATCTTCAAAAGCATGGCTTGATTTTACACAGAGAAATTTCACCCAGTTACACCACACTTTGTAAATGAAAGGAACACTGATCTGTTACAGCTGTTTCCTTGTAACTTGGCTGTGCCAAAAGTATCACCAGACTCCACCTTCCCAAACAAAATAAATTACAGAAAGCATAACATGAAAATATTTATTTGAAGTACACATGAAAATGTCCATCAAAACTTAGTATTTTGCTGTTGTTTTTTTCTAACAATTCTGTTTTGTCAGAAAAAATATTAATTTATATACTTAAGAAATTTGTTTTCTCATTAGTCAAAATATAAATATTACCATACAACTTAGTTACATAAAATTACTTTCACCCAATAATCAGGATGACATCCTTTCACCAATAAAGAAATGCAAAAAACAAGCCTAGTATCTCCGACTTCAACTGTAACACGCTTATCATCAAGAAAAAACTATGCACATCTGATGATTACACTTACCTTGTTTAAACAGAAAATGTGTTTAATCCCCTCAAGGAAAATATTCTTACCTTTTTGCTCTGAAATGTTTCATTTTTGGAAGCCTGAAAAGTCCTCCCTATTAAAACAGGCCTCTATCTTGCAATTATTCTTGGAAGATCTATGCAATACATTTCTGGTTTGGTTTTTCTTCCCCAAAGAATCTAGGGGAGGTGATCCTAAAGACAGCAGAAGGCTATTTGAACTTGGTTAGGGTTATAGCAACTGAATTAATTTTCCCCTTTCTCTCCACACATTAATCTAAACTAGGTCACCTGTTTTCACAGCTTCTCACTCACGTCCATCTGGGAAGGCAAGAGAAAGACAGAAGGAGTTTAATCTTCTAACTACAAATAAAAAGGTGGGGGGGGTTTTTTGACTCCTCATATACTGTTCTCTCAGAAGATCTGTGCTGCTGCGTGATGTGCTAACACACATCATTATCATAAATAAACTCCATTGTACAGAGTTGAAGGTTTATTGCCTCTATGTAGTCTACATTATGTCAACACATTTTATATGTATTGTTTCTACAAGTTCTGTTACACACGTCCTCCACTAACCAAATCAAATCAGCTCTTTCTGTAAACTGTCATCAAAGAAACATGATGAACTACCAGGAATTATACCCATGCTTGATGTATATTTTCCTTTTGTTTGTTTTTTTAAAAGCTCTGGTTTTATCTTTCTCGTACTATGAAATAACAGATCCTACGTCATGGCCACAGTATTCCCATAAATAACTCCATTCAGTCCTAAATTGCTAAACTCAAATAAATTTCCTTCAGTGTGTACAAGATTAGGTCCTTGGTAGCTTCCTCTCTTACACTTATTTATCTCTTTGATGTTTACTGGGTCATGTGGAGGAACAACACCTCCCACTCTTTTATGCACACAATTCTGTAATTATCTATTTTAAGTATTCACTAAATTGTTCTCTTATTGAAGATCTACTGTAGCCAGTGGAATTAGTACTTCTGGGCATGCACTTCTTATTTTCCTTACATGCATCTCAGCATAATCATCATGTTCTGGTTGGCATTTGGCTAGTAAGAGCACTCATGCAATACATGCTGAAGTAGCCTTAACACACAACTGCAATATAGACCAGAACATGACTTTAAAAGAATTAACCAGTGCAACTGAAAATACAAAATATTTAACACATTTAAATCATCACTGAATACATTCTATGGCTTATAGACCTTGACATTTCTCAAAAAAATAGAACTGTTTATAAAGATGAAGTGAGAAGGGCCCGACACAGAAATCTGGACTATCCTAAACATTTTAGGGCTGCATCTCCTTTGTCTTGAATATTTTTAACTGCCCAGGACATCAAAGAAAACTGAAAAGACTGCTACACTTTTTCGGTTTCAGTATGAGAAACAGAACCCCAAAATATCAGTTTTCTGGGATAGGGGATTTGTTGGATACTGTGAATTCTTACATATTTCAGTCTCCTTTACATGGAGATCACCATTCATGTGGGTAAGAGGGTAGAAAAGGATGGTGCACACCTGGGCTTCATCTTGATAAAGAGTTTGGGCTCCTAGAAGGAGATATTTTACTACATTGCTATATGAGTAGGAAAGCCTATCTAGTTTGGTTTCAGTTTAAAATAGGAGGCAGCACAGAGATATGACAATGACTGTACAGCATCTTTCACTGCAGCAAAGCCTGATCTAAAATCCACTGAACCATAAAGCTTCACATTTGCTGCTACATTATTCTCACAACACTGCAGCATCATCATCATGTCACTGCACCTTTTCATTCAACAGACTTCCCTCTTGCATGCTGCCCCAAATGTATGTGCTGACTTCACAGGAGATAAATCCATGCATTCCTGTGAATGACTGTGTAAAGAAACAGACTTTAAAACTGGAATTTCACTAGTCATCTGATTCTCACAGGTTCACTCCCTCACTTTGAATATCACAGTAATCGTATCAAAACAAGTTTAGTTCTTCTACTTTAACATCAAACTAATATATATATATTTTTTTTTTTACAACAGTTTAGCTTCTGCTGTGATCCAAAAATTAATCAGGTCATGACGAAGACATTAAAAACCCCAGATGATCTCTCTCTTGCTGATACTCTCTCCTACTACTCAAAAATAATTGAAAATAAGTCTACTGTCACCTACACAATACAGGGACTATTTTCTGTAAAATCCTTTCCTAGTTCGGCACTGAAAGTTATTATTTATTTGCTCTGTAAGTGAAGCACAAAAATATTTCTTTCTGTTGGTGGGGGGAACAAAGAGATGAAGGAGTTGTTTGACTAATTATTACTTCACATTATACACAAGGAGACAGGACAGATCTGGATCAAATGATTCATGCAGGATGACTTAATTTACATACAATAATTAAAAACAAGTCTATAATTTCTAAAGATACCTTTTGTCCTTTCCTTTAAAAATCTTGTTTCCCTCCTTGTATATTAATACAGAGTGCAACCTTTCCTCCTGGTAGACTTGCCTGTTTCAAAATGCATGCAACAAAAATCCCTCACAGAAGATCCATTAGCAGAAGTAATTTACATGATGAAAAAAAAATAAACATCGTAAATTTTCTTATAATATATTATTATTCAGCCTCACTAGTGAAGACTGCATAAATTGAAGATAATTAGAGTACATACACTGTTAGTAGAAGTATGATATCCGTAAAGTTGAAGACGCTGACATACAGTAAAAATGGGCCAAGCCAAGCATCACGTGTCAGAACGAAGCCAAAAGGAGGAGGAAAAAAAAAAAAGACAACAGAATAGGTTAGCACAAATAATCTAATAATATACAAAATAAAGATTTATTTTGTTTCTTTTTTTTTTTTTAAATGACAGTGAAGAAAAAATGGTTTATCTTCAATCTCATTCTTCAAAGTTTCAAAAGAGAAATACAGTGTTGCAGAGATTACTCTCAGGAGAAATGTTTTGTTTCGCAATCTTTACTTTTCCAAAAGCTCTTCCTTTGGGTCTAAGTTTCCTTTGTTCAGAATAAACAGTGTGCGAAAGATTCAACAACTGCCCTACAGTTCTAAAAAGCTGAGAGGATAGGGCTCTCTGGATGGGAAGAAAAGATACCTTTTTATGCTCAGGGAACGTCTAGAAAGTATTAATTCTTGAAATTCAAACTTTCTATAGTTTAAGGGACAAAGATCTGAGATGAAGCATCTATACGCCCAAAAATATAATGGGCACTACGAGAAGCTTTGTAAATGTGTCAAAAAGTTTCTTGTAATAAGGAATTTTTGCTATAAATACGCCAATCGCAAATGAACATGTCTTTTTCTCCTGTGGGCTTGACAGAGACTTGTCTCTGATTTTCCCTTGTCCAACAGTGAAATAAGTACCTGCTGCTGCCACCATCCTCCAGACAAACTACCACAGACTCCTCTATTTCTGACTTACCTTTCTTATGCACGTAAGAAATGTAAATTTGCTGTGACAAAAAAAATCTTTTAATAGAAACCGCTAAAACCATTTTGCATTGGTCATAAGCAGTATTTAATTGAAAAATTAACTTTCAATATAAAATCTAAGTTCACTTGTAACATTGCACCAGTAGTTTTAAACTACTTTGTTAGCAACAAGCATCAGGATCAATAGGTCTACATGAACAGCTTCAGTTAGTTATGAGAGCAGGAGTATAGTTTGGTCTTGCCACTGAGATCTCTCACTCTTATAGACAAAAACACTGTGTCATTATCATTCACTTTTTCCTACATTTATAGACTCCAAATGGAATCAGTGCTACTGTCATAATAAGTAACACAGTATTTAAACACTATTTTTTCCTTTCTATAGGCCACTTAAGTTGAAAGTAATTAGTGAAATATATACACACATAATTTTGTCCTGCATCGAAGAAAATAAACCAACTACCAGCTGCCACTCTCCTAATTTTACTTACCAGCATTGCACGTTTTTCTTCATCCCCTTTTCTTTCTCTCTTCTCATTTTTTTTCCTGAAGATCTCCTGTAGCTGAAAAACAAACCACTTGGTTCTTATTTAGTTTTCAGGCTATTTCACATGCATAACAATCACCGATTGCAAGGAACACTGCAAACAATATTAAAATATAGTTCTTGACTAAAGTATCAGTGTTTCAGAGATGTTTTACTGTTCACATTCATGCCTTCATGTTCCTTTGTAACCTTAACTATCACACAGACAGGAAATGTTTTTTCTACACATCTAGGCTAACAGTTCTATTTGGGAGTGCAATACTAAGAACATCCTATTTAGCTTTACATTTTAGCCAATTCAGCCTGCAGAAAAAGGGGGAGTTCCAGCTTTTTTCCCCACCACCTCTAGGCACACCCTTTCTTGTTGGGTACTAATTAGTATCTGTGTGGCTATGTAGTCAGCTGGATCAATCTTTTTTTTCCTATTGCTAGTTTCCAACGGGATCAGTTCTTACTCCTGCTGGCACCAAAGGGAGGGGTGGAAACACCTGGTGGGGTGAAACATTCCCTTTCAGCAGCAACAAACTACTATTCAAGAGTAATTTATCAAGTACCCTTTTTTTTTCAAGTCTGTTCAAAGAATACCTTCAGGTCTTTGTAAAATACTCCTTTCACAACTTTCTCTACATGAAGAGCTTTAAACATGACTTCTGAGAAAACCTCAAATACAAGACTTAAAACATACAGATTCTTGAGCATATTTATTTTTTGAAATTAGGAAGGTCTTCAGAGTAAGAGCTGGTCTGTACTTATCTTTCTTTGTATCTTGGTTTATTTAGATATTTTTGTTTACAGCAATACTTATTAATAATTCCAAACCATTGGAAAAAGTGTCAACAGTGCTGACTATTCACAGCAAGAGAGAGCAGTATTAACATTGATGCCATCTATATATCTACCAGTGAACTTCAGCTTTTCAAAAACTGCACATGAAAACACTGCACTTGCAGCATTTGCTAATCTCGAAGTGCGCTGGAAAAAGAATAAACACTGTGGCTGACAAATTTGTCCTATCCCAAACCAAACATCATGGCACACAGACACAACTGTGGCAGTCATTTCAAAGACCTGATTTTACCTACCAGAAGTCTGATAACAACCTGATACTATAATGACATGCACACAGATCTCCCCAGGGATAAGAATGTGAAAGATAAAGTGTGTGTGATAAATTCTGCAAGTAAATTTTTTCCAACTTGATTTCAGAATACCGTATTTTGGAGAAGGCAGACGACTAAAACAAAGGGATCGGCAAGCTCTACTGCAGGGGTATGACAACACTGAAATAAATTAACACAGTGTTTAGTAATTAACTCATCTATAAAGAACTTTTTATGAATTTCCAAATTGACTACTGAGTTCTGGAATTGTCTATGAGGCAAATACAGACCAGAATCTTGTGTATAATTTTGAGTATGGGGTTTATGGACCTTGGTAAGCTTTTTCTAGTTTTTTGCAAACCTACATACACAAATTACTGTAGGCTATGCTGACAAGGAAAGGGTCATGATAAGACATCTAGCTGGATGGCCTAGAGGATTACACAGCTTGCAACCCAAAACTGTGGAAAGAAGAAAGGTAAATGAAGGGAGAGAAGCAGAAAGAAAATCCCTTGTGAAAAGTGACAAGCCGTCAAATAGGAGAAAAGAGAGGCGGTAATTGAGAAAACAAAAAAAGATTGGTAAAAAGCAATGCATCCTTGGATGCATTTCCCCTGCCACAGAGGCAAAGGGAGTAGGATTCTGTTGCATTCATCATTAAAGCACTTGCTAAACTTATGGAAAAGGACCTTTTGTTCAGAAGGAGTGCTATAGGATACCAGTGAGTAGAAGTGAATGCAAAAAGGATCTAGGAGTACTTTCTTAGGAACATTGTTTGAAACAGGATAATGAGATTGACTGCTGAAAGCAGCAAGACAAGATCTCCTGTAACAAAGTAACACAATCCTCCTGTTCCTTGACCTCACCCCTATGACATAAGCAGAGGAAAGGACAAACACCATGGAATTAGTTTACAAAAACACTGAAGTTATTATCAGAAAAAATAAGTACTTTTCAACTCTTCACTACACATACTCTTCAAGAATCACATCGCGTGATCCCTACAACAATCTCCTCAAAGTCTCTGCATTTGCAAAACTGAACAGTATTAACTATACCTCCAATTTTATGATGGCTGACTGTAATCATTGGGGAAATATTTTGCTGATGTTGGATACAGTTTAAATGGCAACTCTTAGAGTCTCCTGGCACACAGGAGATAATGCATTCCCAAGCAAGGCGAGTACAGACGATAAATGTATATTCTGGGGTCAGGTCTATCATAGCTGCAGCATCACTGAATCAACTTTTATTTTCGTATTTACTTTCATTTACATGGATCTTACCTATTTAGACTAAAATAGATAGGTAACTTTCTCACTTATGGGTTTTGATCTAATTTTTGAAGTAATCAAGCAGAGTTAGGGTCATGATTTGTCTATGCAAATTTGTTACAGTAACAGGTGGAGAACAATGTATCTAATGTTTGAAAATTCTCCTTTCTTTCTTCTATCCACCAAGTCTGGTAACAGAAAAAGAATAATAAGAAGAAATTTTTATTAGGGACCATGACAGAACAAATAAAAAGCACAATGTGAAGAGGACTATTAAAAGCATAGTTCGAAAGAAAGATGCAATATCCATAGCTAAATGTTGTCCTTGGTTCCTCCCTTATATACTTGCTCAATTTCATTTTTAGCACCAGTTTCTGAAAGACAAAGCCCTCTGCTTCAATTTCCTCCCACTTAGCTGTTGTAATGGAAGCCTATTTAAAAAAAAAAAAAAAGAAAAAAGTTGTCAGTCTATTCCACCACATTCAGTTTTATTGAATTGTGAAAGACTTTTTTTTTCCATTTCCCTTCCTCTGTTTTTCCTTTGGCCAATTAATCCAAAGTTTGCTGGCTTTTTCCCCCAACTGGAGGAGATGGTTATTAGGAATTAGCAAATATAAGGGAGTGTACATTTAAGATTAGAATACAAACACATGATCAGCATGCTACAACTTGCAAGTGGTGACAGCTTCCCAAATGAGACCTGTTAATGCTATGCCCCAGAAGACAAGCCCCCTGATCTCAGATCTCATTTCCTTGAAAAGGAGAACTGAGGGATGTTCAGCATGTTGAAGACAGGTTTTTCATGTTTTGATTTTTTTTTTTTTTTTTAGGTTAGCACTGCTTATCTGACTTATATTTTATAATTTGATTTGAAAATAAGAAACATTACACAGGAATTAGGGTGTCTTAGTTTTAAATAAATTGTGGTCTGACACTTAAATCCATTCCATGTGTCTGTTTCAACCTTTGTATTTTGTTCTATCTTTCCCCTGTGCTACCTTCTAACACGTCAACCCCCAACCTATACTGGTACATGGGGTTATTCTTTCCCAGATGCAAGACTCTACACTTGCCCTTGTTGTATTTCATTCGGTTTCTCCCTGCCCAACTCTCCAGCCTGTCCAGGTCTCGCTGAATGACAGCACAGCCTGCTGCTGTGTCAGCCACTCCTCCCAGTTTTGTGTCATCAGTGAACTTGCTGACAGTGCACTCTGTGCCCTCATCCAGGTCACTGATAAATATATTGAACAGTACTGGCCCCAGTACCGACCCCTGAGGGGTCAGATACAGGCCTCCAGCTAGACTCTGCCACATTGACCACAACTCTCTGACTTCTACCTTTCAACCAGTTCACAGTTACCACACTAACAACTACCTGTGAAACTTCACTAACGTGCAACTAATCCCTGCCTTTTTGTCTGATCCTATAGTGACTTAAAAACATCTGAGTAACAAACTGATCACAGAACGCCTGTATGAGAAGTACATATAACTGTATTTGCCTGACAGCAGCAACGTAAAACTCCTTCTACAAAGGATTTACAAAGAAGTGTTAAAGAGGCTAAGAAATACTGCAGTCAGGCAAACTAGGATATATTTATGATCTGAAACATTAATCATCACAAATATCGATGAAAGTTTGGCTTGAAAGCTAGATCCCATTTGTTCATGCAGAGGATATGGAAGAATGAAAATCCACAGATAGCTTTCTACAGTAAATCACAGTAATGACAATCCAGGCTTATAGTAAAATGACCAGAAAAAACAGGCCAGAGTTTTAGCAGACATAATGCAGACAAGAAGGGGGTCAACAGTTAAAAAGATGAAAGGATAGAAAAGGATTACACGAGGAAATGCCAACGATCATTCCAAAGACATTTTGAAAGGAATTCTAAATATTGTTATCACTTAGTCTGGGCAAAAGGAAGAAAGGACCAGATAAAATTGTTACGGCCTTTTCAATCAAAATTATTTAATTCAAATTATATACCAGTGTTTCTGCACTGACTTTAAATCCCATTAGCTACTAAACTATATGACAGATTATAATTAGATATAATTTCTTTTTAAATGTCAGCAAATGAATTAAATGGAAATTTAACTCCCTAATTACCATTGAACCATACTGTGGGAGAAACTAAAGCTGCTTATTTCAAAAGTGAGCTTTCCCACAAGATTTTAAAATATCATTAACACAAACTAGTGTTAAGATTCTAGAACTAGTTCTGGAATTATTTATAATTTTTGCTTATAAACTTCTTTAGCAAAAGCACCGGGTAATGTTTTTGCAGATACTCCTACATACACATAAAAACCAGCACACCAATAAAGCATCATACATTGACAGTCAGATTTTACAACCTCATATCTGAGTCTTTCCCAGTTTCAACTAGGGGAAAAAAATATCTGCCTTGAAGTTGTTTTTTGAGCTAGTAAGATAGATTTCTTCCAGGCCATTCACCAGCACATCTACATCAACAGTATATGATTCATTATTTGTCAATGGTTTCCAAGATCCTCCACCTTACACCCATGGGAATAGTGTAGGGATAAATAATCTCAAAATGGATGTTTTGTTGTTTTGTAATGGTAGGTTAATGGTCAGACAATGATCTTAAGGGTCTTTTCCAACCTAAATGATTCTATGATTCTACAATAAGCAATCCAGTAGGCTTGCAAAGCAAGAGTGGGATTGGCAGCATCTCAGACAGGAGGGCACACACAAGGGGATGCCTTTCAGGTAGACAGCACAAGTTGCCAAGAGCATGGGTCAAATAAAAAGTAAAAAAAAAAAAAAATATCAAACCTTCACAGTTCCTATCTTCTGCCAAGAAGACAACCCAGATTTCAGAATCACAAGTGCCCCAAGTTCCCACAGAAAAGTAATTTACAGCAAGACAATGAAGTTTTCCCACTGAAAATACCCAGGAATTCCCTCTTACTAATTTTCACTCTACCGATGTCATGGTTTGTACCTTATCCATGACACAAACTCAACACCCAGGTAAGCTACTAACTTACTTCATGGGGACCAGTTTAAATAAAATGTTGATTTTCCATTCCTTTATTAGCCAAAACCAGCAGGAGAACATACACCATGAACGAGAGGTAAATGGACTCAAGACCAAAGGTAAGTTTGTGAGGTACCATAAATTACAATATGCAAATGTTTACCAGTATCAGTCATTAGTGAGAAAACATCTAGCTATGCAATTAAAGCAACTAGAGCAGCTTAGTAGCATCATTTTCTGTTACATCACCTGCTTACTCCCACTTTGACAGGATCTTCTACAGTTCGGGAGTTACTCAGAAACCCTGTACTTACTTGAAGTTTCCCTTGTCTACAGTTGTATGAATACATTTGTTAAAAGTGCTAAGTGCTGTATATAGTAAGAGTACTTTAAATAAACCAAGAAAGCTTAGTACCTTTTTCTGAAGTATTGTTTAACTTTGGAAAAAACTTTGTGGACCACCATCATTCAAAACTATCTATGACGACAGTTGACCCTCTTACTATGTAATTCATTTGCTGATTGAAATTTTACAGATTGTTATTTAGCTTTAAAAACATTGAACCACTTGAAATATACATGCAAAATATACTACATCCAAATATATGCTTAAAGAGGATCTACTGCTATACCCTTATCAAGCACTCTTACAAAACCATCCACCACCCATGCCCACCAGCGTGGGCTTTATGGCGTTTTACGCATTCGGGAGTAAGAATTCCTGCTCTGTGCCAAGAAGCCTTCAGAGCTGCTTCCCCACCACTATTTGCCAGATCTTCCTTTCTACCTCATGGCAACATCTCCCTGTCTGAAAATTACAAAGGGAGAGGGGAAAAAAAACACCCAAAAAGCCCCAAACCCAGAGACAAGCGTTTTCAAAACTAGCAGACTGACCTTTAGCTACACATGGAAGCCAATGCTGCCCTCAGAGCAGAAGCCTTATCCTTATTTCTGACATGGAATTCTATTCTAGTTGAATAAACATTGTCCTTTTACCAAAACGCAGTTTACCACAAATCAGAGCTGCTTCCTAGGCCATGCTGTTTTGCATATCAATTTTACATTTACAGCTGTAATCTCCCTCTGTCATAGAGACATATTTTAAATAGGAAATCTCTTACCAGCACAATTTTGTACTTTTTGTATTTAAAATAAAGTGCTAGGTAAAAATCTACTCCGGGAAAATAAGTAGTAAGTAAGTAGAAATCATACTGAGAAAATACTTCCACAAGTTTCCCGGGTTCTTAAGCTACCTATACATTTTCAATCCAATCTTACTTTATAATATACATGGAAATCTGCAGTTCTGCTTTGCTATAGATTAATTTCTCCTCTCTCAGTTGCTGCAGTTAAGATTGCATGTGCAAAGTTAGCAGTATAACAATTAGCATCTTTTTAGATGTTTGGGAAATTATAATCATACTTTACTTCATTATAAAAATATCTTTCACTCCCTACAGGAAGCAGTTGAACAAAGGCAGAACAGGGCACCTGCCCACTCCTAGGAGCAGCTGCTCAAATACTATCCTCTAGTAAATACATGATCAGATGGCAAAAGTATTTAATTTCCTGATCTGCCTCAAATTTAAAAGAGTGCTACGTAACACAGCCATCTCCATGAGTTACTGTGCCAACGTTTGGGTGAAAAGCAAGAATTTTTAACAATGTGACTTGCAATTTATCTAAACTATGCATATATCAAACTTGAAGCTCAAAGTGTGATACCGTACACTTGTTAAACTCTGACATTTGCAACAGAAAAAAGTGCAGCTACACTCGACATAGCAGTGACAATTGTAAATCACAACACCATGCAAACTCACTTTCTGACTACAGAATTATGAAAGCACACTCATTAAGTATATTCTTCCAGCTAGCCATGATCTTAGTAAAGCAACTCCCTCCTTTTAAATTTTCTCACCAAGTCAAAAACCAAGGAAGCATTCAGAGACCTTCAACAGCCTCTCCAAAAGCCCTATGACACAGCTGCCTTTCAACTCCACAACCTTCCTGCAGGCACCTTACATCCCACTAAAAGATCTAGGTCCTTCCCTGGACAGAAGTGAACTGAAATCACATTTTAAAGTAAGACAGAAGCATGAAGAACAAGCGAAATTTATGCTGTGACTTCTAGGCAACTCAGAGGAACATGAAGTACTGTCCCTGTCAATGCAGAGGTAAGTTATTCTGTGCAGTGGGCATGAAAAGAAGTGCTCTCGCAACTTCCACTTGCAAATCCAAGCTGCAGCAGCTTTTTATGTTACAGAAATAAGGAGGACAAGCTAAAAGTTCGTTACTACTTCATGCTGCAGTAAGGCACTCCAGCCAAGATGCACTGTATTTCTAGTGAAGTCAGTGGAACTGTCTTTATCTAATACGTAAGGCTTTCCCAAAAGCAGTGTGGTAACTGTGTCAGTTACACAACGGCAGAAGTAGTTGTTTAACAAAACCATGTTCCTGCGTTCATCTCGTCTCTTCCTTTTTTTTTTTTCTTGGGGTTTCTTTCCTTGCTATAGCTCCATCTCAGTTTGGTTTCCAAATAAAATTTCACTCTCTTAAACCTGATCTTGCACTATTTCCATAATTTGTCATTAACTGATCTTATGAAATGTTTGACCGCGGTCGTTTGTCTTCTTCAGAGTTGCAGTGCCTTGCTCAGCCAGCACATTTACAGCTTTTTAAACACATCCACACAGCCCAGGTTGCCATGTCATTTTTCCTACAACTATTTCCTCAATATCTGTGAACAGGTCTACTCTATTAACAATGCATGCTGCTCTTCTCATCAGATCATGCAGTAAAAGATGTTTTCGAACCTTCAGATTGAAAAGAGCTCAAACTTTGGAAAACTGGGGACTTTTGGGGGGCAGTCAAGCTTTTAAATAATAATATTCAGGATTCTTCTCTTCATAACAGTTCAGCTGTTCTTTCTACCCCTACATGAGCATACAGACTTGTGGATGACACCAGTTGTTCCTTGAACTTAGTGCCTTCTTTAGATTGCTCTCTGAAGGTTTTTTGGGTTTTAGTTCACTCAGTATCAAAAAAAAATAGTCAAGCCTACTTCACAGCTACACAACAGCACTCTACCAACTTCACAGAAGCAGAGAAATTCTAAATAGCTACTATTAATAACCATTTAGAAAGAGGTTCTGGAGGTCTAATGCATAGAATGATACTATCTCAGCATTTTCTGTGAAAGTATTACATTTATCACACAATTCTAGTTAAGCTGTAGCTTTTTTTTATAAGCATTTAGCTCCCATATGCTTCAAAGAGAATTTCTCAGTGAGCATGACTGCACAGTGAAATTCAACAGAAGTATCCAACATAATTGAGAAATGCTGCCAGTAAATTAGCAAATGTTTGATAGAAATGTTATTTAAGAGCACACTTCAAAAACTTGACTGGGGAACTAAAGGGGGTCTAGCCTGGCACTGTCTTCTAAGGAGACGCACATCACTGCATAAACTGCTGGGGTTTTAGAACACCAACATTGACAGAGCGCCTGGGTGGCCATATGAAGTTGCAGCTTTACATCCTTAGTATTTATTTTCCATAATTTCTTGGAATGCAGTTCATAGTTTAACACAGAAGTCTTTCCAATCTTTAAATTTTGCCCGTGTGATGTCACTTCGCCTCTTTAACAAGATACAGCTTTCGGTCAATTAAGCCTTTCATTAAAAAGGTTATGTAAATGAGAACATTAATACAAGCTCTCCCCTCTTATACATTCCTTCCCTATCATGACATTAACAATAATGCACATAAAAGATTTATAAATAAAATCTATGTGCTCTCTCCCTCCTATATCGCCTACCTCCAGGCCTCAGTATCTCAAAATATCCGGCTTATACAAACCAAATTGTAACAGATATTGCACACATTAACTCTACAGAATATATAAAACTTATTGTAAAATATAAGTTTTTAAAAATAAAGTTAGTAAGTTTGAAACGTGTCCAAACATGGTATAGTCTCTTCAAATCATTTCAGTAGGATTGCGTTAAACGGAAAATGAGAAAGTCTGTAAATTGTAGTAAGTGACTCTTGGAATAAGTGATGAAGTAGTTATTTTCTACACCTTCTAACAAAACCTGAAGGACTTCCAGAATTAACAAATTTTACAATTTCAACATTTTCACATATGTTGGTAATCACTTTGTTATAATTCACTGAAGAAAGATGATCAAAAGTAGTGCTTTGGAAGAGGTTCTGATATAGCATTTAGTGAACGGCTTGTACTTGTCATGAAGGATGGCCAATTCTGATCATTTTCATATAAGGTAATTATCATTATCTGGGATACTAATATACATGTTGTATCAAGGACAAGTGTAAAAGAACCCTTTGAAGCTCATTTCTTTCCATTTGGCCCAAACTGTAGAAAACAGCCATTACATTTTTGACACTATCAAGAGGCATTTGAATAAAAACGGCTGAGAAATGGGAAGCTCCTAACCCACGCTAGGTTAAATGTGATGCCCACAGCAGTAAGGATGGGTCTTCTTAAACACTTACTCCACCTGACTCTTCTCAAAACAAACTTCGAAAGCAGGCTAACACTATCATTTGCTTCCAAAGCTGGGTATGTTGGAGGTATCTAACAATGAGTAAATCAATTATAGCAACCCACAGTAATTTTCAGGGCTGCAGATTAACCAGTCAAGCAACACAGGTTTGCATACAGCAATCACCTATTCAAGGTCTGAGGATGAAGTTTCAGGACAGTCTAAATCAGTCTCCCTGTCCCCTAAACAAAAATCTCCACCTCTCCTTTGACTCAGCAGTGATGCCTTTCTCATCCTGAACAAGCCAGTTTAGGGAGCTAAACTGGACAGGTCTTTTGCAGGTTTCATTTCTGTCAATTTAGTTCCTCAAACCTGCTCACTGCAGGGTCATACAGGTAAAATAACTAGTGGAAGGCAGCAGAAAGAACATAGCAACCAAGACCAATCAATCAGATGCATGAGAAATTACTCCTAAGAAAATGTCACTTCATTCAGACTTGAAAAAATGGGGGGGGGGGGGGGGGGGAAGCACAACAAAAGAGCTGGGTGACACACGAAAAACAGCTTGTTAAGAAAGA
>WUAM01000260.1:4284472-4296304 GCA_024336885.1 Actenoides hombroni | reverse complement strand
GGGAAGAGAAAAGATATTTTCCCATCTTGTGATCCAAGAGCACATTTAAATCTTCAGAACCAAGATTTTACTACTGCTAGCAGATGTAATTGGGAAGGCTACTAATTATTTTTAATACCACCTACTCTTTTCCTCAATTTACACAACTCCACACTGAAGGTTAGCACAGATTAAATGCAGGCATTTAAATAACACATGCTCTATGCTTTAACTTCTTGATTTTATACAGCAGCTTGCAGAAATTGGCTTTCAAAGGCCTGCTTGAATCTGTTCAGACAAGCAGCTATCAAAAAATCAGATACCTCAAAGGTTCTCATTCAGTGATGTAAAATGTTCTTTAATAGCAAGTCAATAAATGTAAATATGTATTTTTGTTTGATGACACCTTCTTTGTTGTAAAACAGAGGAAGAAAGTGCAAGTGTCAAGTAGTCCATCACTGCTATGAAGAAAGCAATACAAAAAGCCTTGAAAGCATTCTCTCCTTTTGTTTGTATACAGTAGCCCTAGACAGATAGTTCTGACTGATTGCTCTGAGTATTATGGGAGGCTCTGAAATGGAGGGGAAGGGAAAGAAAAGCTTACACTAAGATCACAAAGAAGAGAAAAAAGTCACTCAAGGGTAAAACAAAAATAAAACTTAAGGACCACTGGCATAAATCAATGTGTCTCATCTGATTTAAATGAATCTATGGCAAAATAAATGGTCATAGGCTTTTGCTACTTGCTTAATACTCAAATGTGCAGATTTCAAAGAAAAAAAGTAAATTAATCTTAGACTTCTCATGTCATGTACTAAATAAACACTAAATTAGAATTAAGGAGACTGAATTCTATACCCATTCTTTTCATTGGATTACTGAACGACCTTATCAGTCATAAGACCCACCATATTTTCTTATATTATGTGATAACAGCACTCACTTTTTCGTAAAGCATGCTGAAAAGCTATGTGAGTGCTGAAGTTTATTATTAATTTTACCAGCTTATTACACTAGTTTTGAGTCCTCTTAATTCCATCAACTTCTACAGAACCTCATTGATGGAAAACCAGTGAAAGATACTGTTGAATCAACACTGCACATGTTGCAGACATTTTATTACAGACTTAATAAAAAAAAAAAATCCAGATTTTTTTAAACATATTATGTATTATTTAACACATTCTGAAGTGGATTTTTATGTAATTAGTATTTCAAAAGTCAGCTGTTCTGACTATATAGAGAGCAGCCTAGAGCAAGGAAATACAAAAAAAAATGCAGTGCAAAGATGTACCAGTTTCTATCTCTCCAGAGTTCTGGCTACAGACTCAGGGAAAAAAGTGGGTGCCTCCCTGCACTAGAGATTCGAGCCTGGGACACTTTGAAAGTAGGTGTATACTAACTCCTTTAAAAAATTTAAACTGCATTTGAATTAGATAAATTGATTACAGCCACACATTTGATCAGAATTTTGCTGCTGGCATGCTTACACTAAACTTTCACAAAGTGTCTTTATTTTATAGCAAGTAATTGTGGCTGCTTTTAAAAATATTTAAAATGCTACAGCAGACTTTTGCCATTCTGAATATAAGCAAAAGAATATGTGGATGATTTATCATAAATAGATTCTAAATGTCTGTATGTAACCCATCAGAGTTTGTATTTTTTTCCATGTTTATTGTTTTTGAAGTGATGCCACTTATTAAGACAAAAAAAACCCAAAACAACAGCCCTCATCTGCAGAATTTAAAGGGATATATAGCATTTCTGAAACAAAAAATGCTTACTCAGTGATATATCGTTAGTATCTTTAAAAATAATCATTGAACCAATTAAAAAAAAGAGATATTGTGTCTTTATTAGTATATTCTATCTATGGTCTACAGATCATTCTTCATCCCGCCAAACTGAACTTGAAACATTCAAGCACCAGTTTAACAAACTCTTAGGATCCCAATTCACTTAAAGAGGCTAGATGTAAGATGGCATGCTTAGAACACACTAGAGACTAAATGGAACTTTTCCATGCTGTAAAATGTAGAAAGCGACAACCACTTCTTGTCTTTTTGAAGATGTGACTCAGATTAAAGTACAACAGGACTTTGGCCACAATAAATTAATACAAGTGATAATTTGGTTCAGAAAAATAAATTCTTGTGCCTCACCTTTCTCATTAAGATTACGGAAAAGTTTGGATGATCCTTTCCAAACTGGTGGTGTCTCCATAAGGATCTGATTCAGTTCCTAAAAAATAACATTTAATAAAGATAGAAGTACATATTTAAATAATTAACAAAGTAGTTAACAGATTATGAGTAAATCAATAGAAAAGACAAGGACCTGCATACAAAATTACCAGCTAATTTAACTTCAGTTTACTACTTTCAAATGACTTGGGAAGTGCTCAAGCACATATATAAACTTTGCACTTGTGATTATTCCAAGAATTGCTCATCTGAATGAATACTAATTGTTTGCAGGGTTGGAGAGGGAAATGTAACACAGTTGTTGCTGAAATTACTAACCACTGCTTATATTCACTGAAGCAAAGGGTACGTCCCCCTGGATTTCACCAAGGTTTTCATACAAGCTCCAAACAACTGTTCTTCTAAAACACTTGACCTGAACTAAAGCAAAACTTCACCCATGAATTTGAATATACTTTCTTTAAAGTACAGGGATACAGACAGAGTCTTTTTGCAGTTGTAGAACAGTTAAAAAAAAAAAAAGTAAGAGGGACTTAAACATCACAAAAGCTAGAGAGTGTCATAAGCATTTCAGGCAGCTTTGGATACACCTGTTACACTTTTGACACTAAAGAAACTCAGTCAGATAGGGGCTGAGGAAGGAACTGACAGAGGCTTGAGAAAGTCAGTTACTATCAACGTGTCAGGCACGGCTGTTCAAGTACCTCCAGACTCTGGATTCAGTTGAGTCTGAAGTGACAAAACTAAAGAAATTAAAGTCTCTCTTTTTTTTTTTTTTCTAATAAAGATTAAAATTCCCTTATTTTTCCTGTGACTCTAAGTTGACATCATGAAATATAGTAACTGTATCAAAATCTATGACCCTAAAACAGCACAGGAATTATTGCTCACCTGCTTTGAAAGGGATCGCCACTTTTTAGCACCTGCAGGAAAATACAAAGTTACAAATGCACAGAATTAGTTACACCAGTGTAGTGTTATAAAAATTAAGCTGCATCTATCCTGTGTTATCTAGCCAAAGAAGAGATACTTTCCCTACCTCATGAGGCTAATCATCCAACAGGTTCGAAAAAATTCTCTTTCTGTTATTAAAAAATAATTGTCTAAACAATCTAAACTACTAACTTTAGAGAACCAATTCAGATGTATAGTTTTTAATCTAATTCCACTTCAGTGTGAGAAAAGAGCTTTTTGCTTCCACAATACACGATTAAAGCACTAAACAGGAAATAGAGGGCATTCATTTTAACCTATAGTATCAGTATTCTGAAATGATTGTTTAGTGGCAGTAGTATCACAATGCAGATTGTAAGGAGACCTGAATTCTGGCCCTTGCTTCAGGGACTACTCATGAGGAAAAAATTCCTTGAAACTACAGCAAGTGCTAAGACTCCCTTCAGCCATTCCTAAGAACTCAGACTGATGCTCCCTTTTACAGCCTCCGTGAAGCTCAGCTTTCTGTAAGTAGTTTTACCAGCAGAGCTGAAGAGGGCCTCTAGGTCAGTAGTGGAACTGCTCCTTAACACTGAAAACTGATGAGCAAGACTGAGCAGACCTTACAATGACAGACTCCAGGAGCAGAGAAAGATAACTGCATTCAAAAACAGTTGTCCAAAACCATCCAAGAATTCAAAACTTGAGGTTCATCACCACCCTCTCAAGACAAGCATTTTCACTATTAAGATAAAGCACTGTGAATATCAGAATTCACAAAGGTACAAAAAGTAGCACAGTATGTGGTCACATTCATAACTCTTCAGTTAGTAAAGGCTCATTTTGATACAGCAAAACATTCTGTGGGATTAGAATTTCCTTCCTTATGAAGAACTCCATGCTCCATTAAATAATTATCATGATAGAGAAGCTACTCACTATCGTCTTTCATTACTTCATGGTTAGAAACACACTAAAATTTTAGTTTTACTTCTCGGGAAAGGTTAGCACCAATACTGTCCACAAATCCCACTCTAGCTATGGTGAAATTACATCAAGCAACATCATAACATGAGCTAACAGTTTACTTTTTTAATCTCAATTAAAGTCTTGTCTCAAAATACTAAATAAAACTCAAAAAAACAACCTCATTTCTCATTTGCCATATAAATTGATATATGTTTATGCCTACCAAAAAAACCCTGGGGAATAAACATATCTAACTTTCTAATCAGATAACTTCCCAGTCTCATAGATTACATGTAGATTTTCTTTCTAGACAAGCAAATGAAGATTTATGCCTATATACATACTTAGAGCTCAGCATTAGGTTAAAATTACTATAGTTAGAGCTAAAGGGAACACAATATACTTCATCTTCTCTTAATTTTTCTAAATATATAAACATATATTCAGATGATAACAACGTATCAAGCATAACTGTTAAAAATACTATATTTTCCCAAATGAAAGTCTGCACCATAAAGCCAGCAGCAACAAGTTAAGTATAGCACTTATTTTATGTTTTTTATAATAACTGCCTGGAGTCAAAAGTTACATTTTATGGAAGAAAATATACTCTTACCATATTAGTTAGTGTTTAATCAAAAAAGGAAGTGAACACCCTCTTGACTTTTGTAGGGTTTACAAGATTTCCAAAGTAAATCAATCACAATAGACGCATTCACTCCACCACAAATCTCATTCAGGTCTAGTATTATTAGCTTTTCTATAAAGCAGACATAAAGAGCTACTATTTTTACTCTTCAAAGGGCATTTCTGCTTTTTGACAAAACTCAAGACCTTTCTAGTCTTCATCCATAAAACACCCAGGTGTATGTTCTGGTTTTTTCCCTGCAAAATATAGACGCTCTAGTACGTCAGCCTGAATGGAACCAACTATTTACTACTTGAGACTTACAAAAAATGTGAAAATGCAAAATAAGATGTTCAGAATGTATTATTTTATTCAGAAAAATACCTTCCTTAAATCTACTACTTTCAATAGAGCAAGACAGAAAATGAAGACCTACCCAAACAGACAAAGTTGCATTGCAAAGGTTACAATGAACATATTGATCACAAGCTGAAAGTCGTAATCTGCAGGTCATCTGCATCTATTATCTCCTAGTTGTCACTCTTCTGTCCAAATGTCCCAGACTATACAACTTCCACTACAATGAAGTCACCCACTTCTACTTAGTTACAGTGTTTTACTATATCCCTTAAAATAATTATCTCAGTCATGTAATCTCTGATACTAGTCAGTAAAATTAAAGGACATCCAGTTAGTTTTGCTTTCAGTCTCAGAGATGAACTGGATGCACAAGAAGAATTTTGATACAAACAAGGTTTACTACACTGAACACAGAAGAGTGTCTGACTGTTCAAATCCAGATCTCTTTTCCTTTGGCATGAGATGAACAGAATGTCCCTGTCGATTTAACGCTTTTTGGGTTGGTTTTGTTTTTAAAATCTGAATACTTCATGTGAGAGAGGAGGAAGCATAAACTCCATTAGCATGGAAAAATCTTAACAGCACACTATATATACACAATGTGGTCAAACCAGTCAAACTGTCATAAAATGGAGTTAAAATGACATGTTTAACTGATATCCAATATATGGCACAAATGCTTCATGACCATACACAGTGAAACAAAATTCCACAGTAATGAAAAAAGGAAGTCTTGGAAATCTGGGCAGAGGAAGTAGATATAAAGTGCTGATTTGTATTTGCATTAACTTTTGTGATAAGGAAATTGCTTCCTCTCTTTTGACTGCAGAGGAAAAAAAAAAAAAAAAGAATGAAGATTTGCTTTCTGGTAAGAATTTCAAAGTTTTGTAACTTTTCACCATCTAAGGTCTTTCTGCTGTCTTCACTGTTACAATGAGATTATATCTTTATTCAAAAGTTATAGAAGTTTTGATCACTGATGTGCCATGGCTGAATTCTTTCCTCTGGTTTCATTACTGTTAAGAGAACAAAGGGGGGAAAAAAATCTTAACATCTGCAGAGAGCTTTAAGCTCTCTTCTGACTGTTTTTAGCTGGTTTTGACTGTTCTCTATACTAGCTTTGTGGTGTAGACTTTAGGAAGAAAGACCTAAGGTTAGTTATTATACATGTCACACCTGAGCAAAGATATTCACTTTCCATAGAAGTTGTGTACTGCTACCAATGCACTGCAAGCCTCAGGGCCAGGAAATCAAACTAGATCAGAAATGGATCACCTTACTATTTAGTCTCTCTTTGATACTTAAAGCAAAAATTTTACAATAAGTGAACTAAAGCAGATAGTTTATTTTTCATTAATTTAATTAACACATAGTGTTAACTCTGGCAACTTCTTAAGCATAGCAAGCAGGTCCCCCAGGGGACTGAATCTTTAAGTCAAAGCATGTTATTTAGAAAGCTGTGATATGGTTATAAAATCTCTGTAGGGCAAAAAAACCCCAACATGATAGCAGATGACAATTTAAGATGGCAAAAACTGCAAAACACTGTTATCTTAAATTATTTAGAGAACTCGTATCTGGCCTGCCTATTTACACAGAAACCATACAGAGGAGGAGACAAGAGTTTTACAGCAACACTGGCCTGCTCGGAAAGAAACCATAACCGTGTCAATGCAAATGGCACAAATGAACTTCTTGTCTCTCAGGACTGTTGAGCTTCCTGTGATCTCTAAGACAGGAATGTTTAACTAATGCTAGTGTACAGATGTTTACAATCTAATAACAATCAGGATTGATCAGGATACTGATTGTACGCACTTAGATACCATTAAAAGTAAAATTCTGGAAGATGCAGTTACCTTTTTACCCCAATCAGAAACAGAAGCAGTAATCACAAGCAAATGGAAAAATAACATCCACTACTGGCATTTTCCCTAACAATTTTATCAATATAAAACTCCTGCTTACATTTGGGTTCATCACTTGTGACAGCCTGAATGAAGTCATATGGAGTCATATACAGCTGTCCTTCAAATTCTAAACTGGCAAACCTACGAAACCGTTGCTCCCGAGGAGTTGCATAAAGGTGTAAATCTTCAAGGTCTGATCTGCTTTCTGTAACCTTCAAAGACAGAAGGAAACAATTTTAATGTATGAAAAATGTTTTGGTTTACAAATGCCACTGCCATTCACCATAAAGAAACTGTAAATGTAAAGATGAGTATTCATTAAGTCAAACGCATCCAAATGTTTTCGTATGGTAAGAGCTGAAACTACAATCAGGATTTCACTGCTACCATTTTCAGTCTTCTACAATTTTAGCAATAATTTTTTATGCACTGAAATTGTTGACACTACCCAGGCTCACTAAAGAGAGAAGAAAAAAAGAATAGAAAACAAGACATAAAAAGAGTACTTAGGCTCTTGAATCATAGAAAAAGGGGCAACTTTAGCTCAAGGAAGTCCATGTAACATCAGCAGTCAGACTTTAAACAACTTTGCTAAAATTATTTCAGCTGTCTGACATTTCCAGATGAGAATGGAATAACACTTTTTTTGTATCGCTTCTTCGTGTAGAGTGCATCTGTTGACAATAACAGGCAAGACACTTCCATAATACACTTCAGTGTAAATCTTCTACAGATACTGCTATTTCAAGCACCCTATGCAACTAAAGCTACCATACTTGGAGGAACAGAAGAAGAGAAGAGCATAATCAGTCCTCTGGAGTTACAGAAGTCTGATATAGCATTAAGTTCACACCTCATGAGAGTTTATAGATGTCAAGAGCAACCGGTATGTTTACCATCCAGCTGATTTACATATAAATTTAGTAGTATAAAACTGTAAGTGTTCTAAATTATTACATCTTTCTCTTGCACTGTCAAAGCTTTTAACAAAAAATATGCTACCACTATCTAAAACCTTTTTTTAGCCCATAAAAAAGCAAGCTCCTCTGTGGAATCAGTACTTGAAGAAAATGTTAAGTATCTTGAACTTTTTTTCCACAGATGAGTAAGTAAACCCAAACTGTTTCATAAAAGGAAGAGCAATGCTATAGCTGACTTCTCCAGTATGTGTTAAAGTAGGAAGGCAGCACCTTATCAAAAAAATATCCCAAGCTGCCATTGTCTTTACTATTTTTGTCATTTCATACAGTATCCCTAAAATTCTTAAGGTGTCAAACTAAGGAAAGGCAACAAGTAGCAATACAAATGGAAATTGGTTTTCCAAAACCTTTCTAAGAATAGGTTTCAGATTTCAGCAATTAGAAGACACATTTATAATGGGCAGTCTGCTTCCAAACAATATCCTTAAAAAATAAAACATCGGTAAAACTACTGCAATAAAACAAAACTGCATGGTCTCACTTGTAACTAGGAGATTAAATTATGTTTGTAAAATAGATACATCAAAACCAAACATGTCTAAAAGAGGTCAAACACTTTCTATTTGAAAATAACAAAAAACCCCACCAAAATCACTAGTAACGATGTAACAGAAGACATGCAATTCTTGATTTTTCTATATGGGAATTTTAGCACTTCCATATATTCTCTAGGACAATTCAACCAGCTTTCTAGAAGGAAAAAAAGACTACTGACTGCATAGTTGTCTTTCTGGACTGTCTCTAGTCTTTTTGAAATTATTGTTTCTGCCCTTTACGTATGAAAATGCTTTGTTTCAATGAAAAAACTGTCACAGAAAGTAAGAGTAATAGAAATGCTTATACAGTAATTTGTCATTATACTGCTCTATATACAAATATTCTGCACTTCTGCAGAGAAACAACTTCAAAAATGTTATTTCTGGGGTTTTTTTTTATCATTTCCAAATGATTACCAAAGTAAATATGGGGAGAGGAGGAAAAAAAAAATAAATTCTAACAGCCAGACCTATAAACTCACCTGAGAATGACAGAAAAAAAGTTGAATTGTCTTCTGACATACTCACATGCAAGCCAAAATACTTCTGTCCTATCTCACTGTTTGAATATTATGGGTCCTACTGATCCTTCAACAGTCCAGTGGCATTCCAGCTATGCCTTCATGTGGGATTTACATGACTCAATTGTTTTGGTAGAGCTTGTAGTCACATAACTGATTATCCCTGTATTTGAAGTTGAATAATTTATCTTATTTTTGATACATGTGCTATTTTATCACTATTACAAATAAGTTTTTGAATACATGCAGGTTTTATGCATGAGTAACAAAGCATTATTTCTGCACAGTCAATTTTCAGGAAAGAAACTGCTTCAAGGCCATATTACACATGCAGTATTGTATAATCAATTGTAATCAGTCACAGTCATCACACAATCAGGAGAATCTGTAGATTATGTATCACTCAAGATACATTTTGATCACTGTTAGTATTTGGAGAGCATGTTGAGATTCTTTGCTCCCTCAAGAAATTCAAACTATCTCAGGTACTACTGCTTAGTATTTTGCTTGAGACACTTAGAAAAGCATTTGCTAAATTCTCAGACACATATTTCAACATTGTCTTAAGTACTCCATGCTACTATAAATATGAAGCAACACACTGCAAACATGGAATTTTCAAGACACGCTTAAACTTAACTCATGTCAGTGCTCAGGTCTGCAAAACCTTAATTTCTGCCTCATTTTAGCCAATCCACAGTTTCTCTCTGACTACATAGGAATGCCAGTATTTCATGCTCTGGCTCAAAGTCATTGTAACCTGATATGAATACAACCTGCCACCAAAAAGAGCTGTACCTCCCTATAGGCTCAATAATGACCTTGCTCTGGCACTTTATGTTCATTTTTCCAAGCACCAAACTGGATAAGGGACCTGCTCTGACTGAGGACTTGTTTTGGTGGTGTTACTTTTTAGCCAGATAAATGCCTCGATCTACCCCACAAGAACAGTTATTTGTTTCGAAACCTAGGCCACAGGAACTTGCAGCTCATGGAAAAGAAAACGTCACCTGCTTCAGCAGAAAACTCCACCTACTTCAAGTTGAAGTGAGGAAAAACTGCAAGCTTAAACTTGATTTTATTCCAAGGAATAAAACCCCCACTTTATTTTGGAAAAATCAGCTCAGTTTTATCTGAAACAATCAAAACAAGCTGTTTCTGCTGTTGATCCAACATGAATTCAAACAAACATACACAGGGCTTAACATTTATTAGATCACTGGTCCATACGCTAAATGTCCAAATAGAAGCAAAGTTTGGGTGCAGCAGACTCCAGATGCACACCTTGGCAAACAGACAAAGAAAACCATCTTTGGGAATAATATTGTTTTTGTCCAAATTTCTTGCTCAGAGTTTTCTTTCTTCTATCACTGTTTATCAACTTATGTAACATACAGCAACTTTAAGTCTCTTGCATAACAGCTGTAATTATCAGGAACTAAACAATATGCTGATTAAAAGCCAAACCATTCTAACGTATGACCTCAATTCACGCTCCTTCCAGTCTTGGTTTCAGAAATTAGTCTCAATACATAATGATGAAACGTCTCCTGTTTTCTCCCAACACTAGTAGATCATAATCTAGCGGACCAAGTATGAGAATCTTAGTGACACCAATTGCTCTCAATTGATTTATTTCAGATTTATGCCCAGGGTAGGCAATCTTAATGTAGCAGCATGAGTATCAAATCCAACGGATACATGAACAAGAGACAGAAAGTAGACATGGAATACCTCAGGGAAGGTGAAGGAGTGAACATGATTCAGTAAGATTCCAATTTCTATTTGAAGTTTCAAGAGCTTATCCAGACTAAATCTCTCTGTAATTATCAACAATCTTCAAAAACTTTCATGAAAGTACATCTCTTTGACAAAAAAAAAAGTGGGGAGATTTTTTTATGCTTCTGTTTACAAATCCTCTTGGCAATCCTGCCTACTAATTACTGTGATCTAGTATCACATCATGGTTCTCTGCCTTTTAAAAACTGGATGTGGCTATTTCCTTCAAGCAGAATGTCACAAATATAGTATTATTATACTATACAATAGCAGCATTATCTTAATTGTAGGCACAGCATGTTAGCTCTGGTTTATCTGCACACGTACACCAACCTACTTTGTTATTAGAACTTTTAGGGTAAAAAAAAAAAAAGCCCAAGAATCTAGCTGATAGCCAGAATTTTCATCCTTCCAACTTCACAACTCATGAAATAAATAAAAAGAGGCAAGACTGAAGCTTATCAGCACTCACAAACAATATATTATCATTTCCCTATTCTCAAAAGAATCTAAGCGTTGTAAGTTGTAACTGAACAGCTCACGGTTATCATCCTCCTGCACTTCCTCCCTCAAACTCTGGCACCTTGTTGCTCCCTATTTCCCCTTCCCACTCCCCGTCCTCCCTTGCACAAGGGCTGCAGAGGGAACACAGCACCTTTCTGGGGTCCTGCTATGCACAGTCTTGGCTTTTATCTGCCTTCTGCAAAACCAAGAACAGGGACTGTGTGGCTCTTGTAAGCTAAGTTTAAATCAGCTGAAGAGAAAAAAATTACCTTGGCTTATTTTCTTGCTGTTTCCTAACACAGAAATCCATATAAACACACCTAATTCTCACACAGAAGAGACATTTCAAAGCACTTTCTAAAGTGGCTTAAATGGATTCAGCGCTTATTGGCAAACCACCACCAGGCAAAGAAAACAGAGGGAAACTTTTCCCATAAGAAATAACCTTCTTGTGGCCTTCCAGTATCTGAAGGGGGCCTACAAGAAAGCTGGGGAGGGACTTTTTAGGCTGTCAGGCAGTGATAGG
>WUAM01000260.1:4225285-4253544 GCA_024336885.1 Actenoides hombroni | reverse complement strand
ATAATAAAATAATAATAAAACATGATCTACAATATCTTTTTGCTACTATAATAATTAATAATAATAACAGTAATAATAATAGCCCTGGTTTCCATTTTTAAACACCTTAGTTTTAAAGTTACATTTCTGCTTTCTATGTGAAAGCTATCATTGAAAAAAACCAACAGTTCCTAGACATGTAGATGGAAAAAACAGGAAAGTATTTGAAAACATCATTTTTTTCCTATATTATCATTGCTAAGATAACTATTTGCTTCTTTTGCCTGTGTTCTTTCCTTCTATTTTTAGTAGGTTGATGTCATCTCATCACATTATGTGTAGTCTTCCTGCTCCCAAGGGCCCAATGATAACGTCAATTTGCTGCTTTCTAGTTTCCTGGAACTGAGTAACTTGCTGATGAATTGCGGCAGAAAATTCAATTAAAGGAACCCTATATTCTCAATGAAGTTTGAAAAGAAAAGTAGGAGGTAAATAATAATGCCATTTTGAATATAGAAAAACTAAAGACAGGTCACCAAAGAGACATTTCTATCAGAGTCACAAACTTGTGGCCAACACTGTGATATGCTTATACTGGTGTACAACAATGGGATTTAAAAAAATAAGGAAAACATGCTGCTTTCACCAAGATGGGAAAATCCAGTCAGCTCTGATAGGGTGCAAAAATAGCAACTAGCCTGAAGTAGGGCTTTGCAGCACATCCACTGTAATTCTGTACCCTCAGAACTCCACCTTTCACCGAAGTGCTTTCCCGGTCTTCAGGGTAAATGCCAGTAAAGGACATGGCATTTTGTTAGCATGCTTTTCCAGAAGAATAGGTGGAATTTTAAAGAACCAGAGCTTCTTAAAGCACTGGCACATCAGACATTACTTGAAAAACAGAAATTCCTCAAGGACTATTGTGAGGCAAAAGCAGTCTGCTTTAGCACCCTGCCTGAGACTTCTGTACAATGCAGGACAGTACAACATTAAGGAGGGTGCTGTCTGTTATCAGGCACCTGCGGTACTAGTTCTGTAACCTTGAAAAGTACAATCAAAAGAAACAGTACATCAGTAACCTTGTTGGCAGCATGTATGTTGTAAAGAGGGGGAGACATAAAACCCAATTTTTAATTTGGATATTTTTTTTTTCCCAGTAAAAGTTCTGCTGCTATCAGAACAACTTGATGATAAAGAAATGCTGAAGAACTAATGTAGTTCTTTACTATAATTTTCTTCCAGCAAGACTGAAACCCTATCAATTCACAAAAAGTATAAAAAGCATAGATATGTGTGGATAGAATAACCCAAAATGCTGAAAATACTTTGAAGGTGGAAATTGGTTTGTCTGTTTTGGTGGCAGGATTCATTCCCAGAAAAACCAAACCAAACCAAACCAAACCAAACCAAACCAAGCCAAGCCAAGCCAAACCAAACCAAACCAAACCAAACCAAACCAGACATCATCTGGAGCATGTGGTACTTGAGAACAATCTGAATCAAGAGAAGCATATCTGCAGCATGAATAAATTTTGTTACTTTTTTTCCCTAATAACAGTGGTACCAGGTTGGACTAGAGGGTCTATCTGTCAATCTCAGTGTCCTATCTAATGACCAATGTCAGATATGAAAAGCAGAAGACAGGACCAGGACAAGTGATACTTTCCCAGCATAATTCTGTCATCCTCCAACTCCTTGCAACTCAGGGATTTCTTGAATCAGAGGCAATGCCTTTGTTTTTAAATGTTTGTGTTTACATGCTTCTTGTCTTATGTGATTTTGTATGAACTTCTCTGAGCTCATGCAAACTTTTATCACCTAATCTTGCCTGTCTCAATGACTTGCACAATATAATTACACATTCAGTGAGGAAATCTATGTTGCTCTCTTTTGTTCTCTCTTTCTTTCTCTCTCTTATACCTTGAATGGATACTTTTGAACATCCTTATTGACAGTTTCTATTTTTTTGGTCGTTCTTTTTGTCATTGATGATGAAACTGTCTACTAAATTCAAGATACAGGTGTATTATAGGTATATCATAGGTATGCAGTAGTAAGAGGATTTTTTTTGTTTTGTATTCTAAGAAGGAATTAATGTAAAATAAGCCAAATAATTTTTCTTGGCTGGTTTGTTTGTTTGTTTGCTTGCTTTTGGTGTTTTTTTTTCCTGGACTTCTCCAGAGAACTGAGCTGAGTTCAGTTTTCATGGAACTGTCTGTTCTAACACTGGGATCTTTTTTTCTGAGTCTTAATAGCTAGTTCAGAGTCTGCTACTATGTAAGATAGCTTTTCCCCTGTGCTTTTAAAAAACTGAATTTCATATATCATTTCAATTACCTGGTTACTAGGTAAAAAAAATACCCTTCTGCACCTCTTCTCAAATGGCTTTTATATTCAATTACTTTTTTCCTTACAGTGTTACTCAGTTGACTATAATGGAGGGCTAGCTTTCATCGTATCAGGATAATACTTTTTTCACCAGTTCAGAACAAACCAGTGAATTCATAGGAAGCTGTATGGGTATTCTTCAGTACTATAAATTGTCATATGTGACACTTTCAAGGTCCATGCTGGCAATAAGTTGTAAATAAATTGTAGTCTAGGGCAGAGGTCTTGTGCTTTTTATTAGTGTGAGAACTATGAAGCGATTGCATTTCAAGACAAGATTCTTCTTCAGAACCAACAAGTTCCCATTGGCCATTCCTTCAAACCCATTCCAGGTCTGGCTGCATTGGTAAACTTAATATTGTAAATACAGAAGTATATGAAGCTTAACTAGATATCTTGACCATATTTGATTTACTGCCCTACTGGTCATAACAACTATTTTAATGTTATCTTTCTTAGATTTAGTGTCCTTTAATGCAGAAGTTCTTTTTTCCTTTTACAATACTTATTCTTCCTCCTTAATAGATATATATCAAGAGAGGAGAGGAGTATAAAGGAATTAGGAAAGAAAAAATGTTCTCAGATATACTTCCAGTTCTAGAAAAAGAAAATCTTCTGAAAAGTAAGATATCTAGTCTTTGCACGACGAAGTAGCACAAATCAGATTTTAGTGTAGGAAATGGGTAGCATAGGTATTTGTGATACAAGAGGAATAGTTCTCTAATGATTCTTGGCATTGCAAAGGCTCTTTCTACTGAAGACAACGTATTAAAGCATTTTCAAATTTTTATCTGGATCTGACTTGATTCTCAGATGGCCTAAGGATCAAAAAGATATATAGATTGCTTAAAACTGTCATTCCTCTCAACACATTGATTTCTGCAACACAGATTTCCTGACTAGACCCTAGGAGTTGAAGATGACAGTAAATAATAGCTTATTTATTAAAAGTTTTAACTTTTTGGCAAGAGGAAGAGTATCTTGATTCAGTTATCAACATTTAGCATTTAATTTTAAGATACACTTTCAGATGTTAGATTTGATCATTCCAAAGTGTAAAAGTAAATCTGTCTATAGAAAAAGATTAGATTTATCACCCAACACAAAATCAACTTCTTTTCTTCGTGAATACGAAATATATATGTATAAAAGCATAAAACATTTGTTTTGAATGTTACGCTGCCACCTAATGAGAGAACTGTAAATTACATGAAAACATTTCATGGTTTTGTCATCTTGGTTTTGGAAGTAGGTAGTATAATACAGGATACAAATTCAATATACTATTACTTATAGGAATATAGGACCTTAACGAATAACTTACGACATGGTAAGCAGCTGGAAAAAAGCTCATCTTACAGACAGGTATTTAAATAAAAATGTGAACTAAATGAATACAATGAATAATATTTTCTCTGAAGACATGAATGAAAAAATAGATGAAATTTCATTTCATATATCATAATAGCCATTTTTCTGTATGCCAGACAATCCTAAACAGAGTGTTTATAGTGCCAGGGGTTGTTTCCACCAACTAGTGTGGATCTAAATGAGTTCTGGGGATTAATATATAGGGAGCAGAGGCACCTGGGCTCTGTTTGCAGATATGCAACGTAGTTCTTGAATGAACTTGATAAGTCACTAAGGGAAAATCCTGCCCTACATCTGTCTGCATAAAAATACTCAAACACAGCAGTGCTGCTATGTGGATGCTGAGGCAGGATGAGGGGATCCCCTGAGGGCTCATAGTGCTTCATTTTCTGGGACTGTTGGAGGCCAGCTGGGATTTACACTCTGTTTGTATTTCCCCTGTCCTGGTGATTCTGGGGGTCTTACAGAGCACCTAAGTAGCTTGGCAGCTCTGGGTGTAGGGCCAAACATCTCAGTAAGGAAAGATGCTCTGCAGTGTGCTAGGGACTTACCGTGGATATGTGCTTGGCATGGAGAGAACCTCTGACTCTGGGTTGCTTTTCAGGTCTATCATGAGTAGCTGAAGGTCTGAGCACAGGTATTTTGTGTAACCATACAAGTCACAAGTGGGCTTTCAGTCTGCGTTTTATTTCTAATTATGTATTGAGGTAAGAAAAAACTCTACCCTTAGTCTACTTCCTACTATGGCCATGCTAATCTGAAATAGGAAATAACCCTATTAGTTGTCCTGTTTGTCTAACAAACTCCATCTTGAAGAACACTTATAGATGTTAAAACACTTCACTAAAGGCAAAGAAACAACATTGCTGATATGTCTATTCATTCACTACAGTGTTCTTTACTGAAGAGTGTAACCATTACTATTTATTTTACAGTCTCAGTCGATACTATGCTGACATGGCCAAATGCTAGTTGGCTATGTCATAATAATAAAGACTTTGATTTTTCACAAGTGTTGTTGGGGTCATCCTGCAACTGAAACCGGACTTAAACAAAAGGGGAAAAGGCATTTACTCTAACAAGTAGTATAGTCTCACCAATCACCAAGTCCAAGATCTGTCTTTTCAGTGAATGAGAGCATCTTGTTGATTTTTATGGAACATGAGGATCTTCACACAGGGAAGATCAAAGGGCTGCTTTACGTTTCAATACATAACTTTATGGGACAGATGGAATCCACTCAGAGAGACCCATGACACTTAGGGCCAGATTATCAAAAGTTTCAGACACTAAAACCTATTAGTGTGTTCAAACCTTTATTCCAACACTGTCAGCACTTTTTAACTCTGTTTAAAATGTCAATCTACAATTTAACTACTGCAAAAGTTCAAATGGAGGTTAAAAGGATGGGCTAAAGAAGGTGATAAGTCAAAAGAAATTTCGTTTTGCCATTTCTTTGCATATTGTCAAACACACAGATATTGTCAAAGCTTTTAATATAATTTTGTTTTGTAAGGGAGAAATGAATATTCTTGTGAAGCATACCAAAACATGAAACATCTTTGGTTGGGTAGTAAACATTAAAATTGTGCATGTCCTCACCTCTGAGATCTTGGAGCATGAAAAACAATTTTGCTTTAGCACTGCTGAAAACATTTCAGGAGTTTCTGCCAAACAAGCCAAAGACACTCAGATAGAAAGGAGAGGTGAACTCACCACCTTAATAGCAGTTTCCCCAGATTTCTTAAACTCCCACATTTACTCATGTTTTGCTTGACAACAGTTTGACTTCTAGTGCCCTGGTAAACTCGTCCCTTTTGGGGGGACTCCAACCAGGATTCCTGCTTTGAGTCCCGGTGTGCCAGACTCTACACTCTGGCGTTCCCCTTAAGTGGGTTTTACCTCTGAACCTTTAGTTCCTTGACTACACTGGCATGTCTTATATGTTTGTATTCTGCTATCCTTTCAAAGGAGTGAGATCTTGTATCGTAGCTCCTTTAGGTAGTATAACATAGAGGGACCCTTTTCCAGATCCTCAATATTGTGCTGATTTTATGGTGAAGAGACACAAAGTTGAAGTTGGCTAAGAATGATTTTGCAAAGTGTCTTAACAATCCTCCCTGGTTTATTGCAACTATCACAAGAATATACAAATATAGATCATGTAATAACAACCACATGGGTGTCCAGCCCCAATTTCCTTATCATTTTGAACACTCTTAAAGCCCTATTTTGAGATCCTGATGACTTCTGTCATCCCCTGTTCTTCATTCTTATGGCTTCTTTTCTGGAACAGTCAGCCTTTCTCAAATTGCTTATAAGAAACCTTCTGTATTTAGAACTTTCTATGAATTGCTTCCTGAGCCTTATCAAGTACTGACAATTGATTGTCAAGCTATTAATTGCTTAACTTACTCCCCTCTGGGGTCCAGGCTTAAAAAATAGGTTACCTTAAATGATAACCAGCTCTTCATCTAACTGAAGTGTCGTATGAATGAATGAAATTTTATGAGCTCTTACTGAGTAGTTCTGCAGAATTTTTTTTCTCATAAGGAAGCAAAGATGAAAAATGCAAATAAAGCTTACATTCAAACCAAGTGGAACTCCTGGTATTAGATGGGATAACCCATTTTTAAACATGAATGATTTCTGCTAATCTTTCCAACAAAATCACAGCTCCTGCTGCTGCTTCACTGGTGTGATCATACGTTGGTATAGCTGAGATGGGGGGAAAATGCATAGTATGCACAGCTGTAGCTGTACTGAATCAAGTCCACCCTTTCCACCTCGACCCTGCTTTCTTCTGTAAGAAGCAGAGCTATATCCCATATGCAACACCTCTTGTTATTCCAGTATACAATTATGGGGTTTGAATTTATTTGGAACTTTCCAAGTGGTAATGAAAGACACAAGGAGGTGTTTTCTACATGGAATGGTGAAGGAAGCAGGAAGCAACATCAACTGAAGATTATGTATTAGGTGCCAGTTGCACAAGTTTTTACAGTCCGGCAAACTGCTTTTATATACTATGACAATTAGCCTGTGTTGATTATATTAAAAGTGACTGATGACCTAATAATGTGACACTCATTTTTAGTATTAATTATGAGAGAAGAAAAACTGTCAAATATTCTTGTTTTTGAAGGACTGAAGAATGATAGAGTGTAAGAACTGCTGCAACATGAGCATGAGTTCATGAGTTTGTGACATTACACATAAGTCTTTTGCACTTCAGCATGAATACTCGGTGACTATGGGCCGCAAAAGCAGGCCCAGTAGATACCTGGGCTCAGCTTTGGCTGGATGGCCTTTAATTGTATCACTGCAGCCTCTGAAAAGCAGGGAGAAGGATTAGACCACGCTTTAATTTTGTTTCAGCAGCATATGCCTGGTCAGATATAACAAGGTGGTAGCACAAACATTCTGGTGGGCATAGAAAACAGCCTGTATAATTTTTTTTCCAGAATTTTGTACCCTTAAATAATCCTTTCCAGTATTATAAAAAAACTTATCAGTCTAAATAGTCTTTTAACACAAATAAAATAGTCATTTAATACATTTTGACAAGAAGGCAGAATGTAGTCTCTATTTTAAAACTGTCTTAACATCACTTTTGATTGCATCATTCTATTAGAATCGTCTCTGATACTAAGTAAGGAGTTTGAAAAGGAAGAGGAAAGGGTTAAAAACTGCACTATCAAGCAGGTGTGTTGGTTAGCAAAGGCTTTAGCTACTTCTTGGCCCTCACACAGTGCAGGTGTTGAACATCAGGATTTTCATCCTGTTTGATATCTAGGCTTTTGTGTTTGTCATCTGGGGACTTTTACACTAAATCTGTAGGAAAACCCCCCTTGCTTTGTTGTTTTGGCTGAACAGGATAAAACAGACCAATATTTCTTATTGGTCTTAAGTTTAAAAAGACTAGCACAGCTATGTCTGTCAATCTAAGTGGTGGAGGTTTGTTTTTTTAACTTGATAGTTTATATTACTGTAGCTCTTCCCCTACAAAACAACAGCCGCTAAGAGGCAAAGAATAGCAAGCTGACAATTAATGAAATCTGCAATTACTGATAAATAATCAGGAAAAAAGGGACAAATTAAATGTATGCATTTAATGCCTACAGTACATGTTTGAACTTATAAAGATATCATGTGTAAAAATGGCTGGAAAAGCTGATAGATGTGCTGGCAAAATGGAGAACATTTCTGCTTTGTGATAAAAGTTCATTTTTAAGTGAATCATGTATGTGATATTAAAGAATAATCCATGGCAGCTATAAAAATCTCATGTAACTTTAAAATTCTTTATATATGCAACAGACATTTTATATATAAATATGCAGATTTAAATGATCTTTTCCCTTTACTGTAGCAGAGATTATATGCCTTCAAGGACAATGTGCACAGTAATTTCTTTTTCCCAAGTAACTCTTAAGACATAAAAAAGCCTACCGCTGCCTCTTTATGTTCTATCTTCTGTAAAGTGATGGACAAAGTATAATGAGGACCTTCTGAATAATTATAAAACTTACGTAGCCACTGGTTTATTTCCTTTCTATTAAGCATGTGAAATTAAATTTAAGCAGCTGGTCTCTTTTATGGTTATTGTTCAGGACTTAATTTTGCATGGAGGCTATGCAGGGTAGAAATGTAGAGTTAAGTTTAAGACATATTTATTTTTCCTCGGGGATTCACCTGAAATTGCCTGAACTAGTCTGACAATTAGAATTGTTAAAAAGAAAACACAGTCCCTTCCATTTGTTTCCAAACCCATTTCTATGGAAATTTTCTATTTGCGTTGCTTGATGGTGAAAAGGGTTTTCAGAAGAGCATCCTGGTAAACCTGGGTGACAGAGCCACATGAAAAGTGAGGAACTGTTTCCCTTTGTCTTAGACGTTTTGAGTAAAGAAATTATTCTGTGTCTGTAGTAACTGGGGGATCCTCCTTTTCTGAGTCAATTGAGATAGCTGCTTAACTTTGACCGTAGACATACACCAAAGGTTTCACAAAGTGTTAAGCAGTAATTACACTGTCCTGTACTTTATCAGCAAGAAGATAACAGTGATATTTTGCTCCCAGGTATTCTGTTCTTAAGCCCCCAGGTACATTCCCCTTCTTGAATACTCAAGTAATGCTTGTAATAATTCAGAGCAATGTTTTGGAAATATTCCACACAACTTTTTTTTTCTTTTTTACTTCTTTTTAACTCTTTGAATGCTGTTTGAAGTGCATTTGAAGATAATGCTCCAAAAGTACTGCTGCATTTGACAGTAACAGACCAGAGATTCACGGCCTCGGTGTGCTTTTAAGCTGTTACTACAAAACACAGGAAGATATTCTTATGCAAGATCATGTTCTGTAATTTCCTCTCTGTGTCACTAAGCTGAATTGAGAACTATGTCATATATCTTACTGGAAATCTATAAAGCAATGCATTTGCTACTTGAAAACAATTCTATGGACTTGACAAATAATCACACCTAAAGTTACTGTGTATATGAAAGATTTTATCAGCTGTGTCATAAACTCAAAGCATTTAGGGGAGTTAAAATGACTTTCTGTCATTTTATTGTGACGTTTACTGCATTATCTCATGATGCCAATACTTGGCTTGGATGTGGAAAGAGAGGAATTTTTATTTATGAATAATTTCCCTTTTAAAATCTTTTTAGCAGTTACTGTAATTCTGTGTTTTCATAACCCACTTCACAGCTTATGTGAAGAGGCATTTTATCATTAGGTCAATGACACTGAAAGGATCACTCTTTAAAACAGAGAAATTATCTTGATACATCAGAGCCTGCCTAGAACCCATCCAGATGTCACTGGTACTTCATTATTCATTTTGGTAATGCTAACCAGCTGCCGTTTTAATGTCTGCCATTGGAGTCCATTTGGGAAGCCTCCCTCTCCACAGATTATCAGGCAAGTTTAACAATTGTTCTATATTAGCAAACTGTTTTATTGCCCTGTGAAACCTAAACTGAAAGTTGCAAATGTTGTGCTTCGAATCACTTTCATGTCTGAACATGACTGACACAAAATGACTTCATTAACTTTCAGTGTATGAGAAAAAATTTAACACTGAGCTCAGGTGCCAAAAGGGAAGCACTGTTTTACCTTATTGACAGAGTAGCCCTGGTTTCTGTTGGTAGATGTTGGTAGATATCAATATTTCTACTAGACTATTAACTGTTTTCAAGATGATTTTGAACAAAAAGTATCTAAAAATATTCTGTTAAATACTTTTGCTCATGAACATTTAGGAATATTTTCTGAATTGTTGAAGTTGAGAAACACATTCTGGATTCCAAACTTAAAGGCTGAAGAAAATTCAGTATTTGAAAATAATAGGAAATTCAGGATTGGAAAATAGTAGAAAGTAAAACTTGTGTAGTATTTAAAGTGGTCTGAGGGCTACTAATACAACGCACAGCTTATTCATGTAGTATAACAATAAATAAATGTATTAAAGGACAACAATAATCATTTAAAAACATTATTTCTTCAAACAGAAATATCATCAAATGTAATAAAAAGCCAATCTCAAAGAATGGGAAATGTTCCACTTAGGAAGGCTCTCAGAGGTATTCAAATGCATGGTTATCATGTCCTAATCCTCAGAATCTACTTTCTTCCTTCCCATTTCCCCCAACAACATCCTGAAATCAGCCATATGCTCTAAAGCAACATTACTCACAATCCATACAAAGTCATCTCACTAGCGATGACTAAAAAAAAAATTAACTCAGATTAATGCTTTTAGTTACTGTGCCTAAAAATGAAGATGGCTGCTGCACTTTGTCCTCAGAATGTCAGTAAACACACATCTTTTCAAAAACAGGGGATATAGTAGTATTTGTAAAAGTGCTCAAGATAATGCATGAACGAGCTGTGAATATCTGCAGATGAGACCCTCTCATCCTCGACCCATCACTCCTGTCATAAAAACCTTTGCATATACATTTCTTGTATCCCCACATCTTCAGTATCTTGTGTGATCTGGTAGATGGTAATTCAGCATGAGGAGTTTGATATGAAACCTGAAATGGATTAATCTGGTCTTGATAAGTATTGTATTGAAGCTAAGCTATTAGGGGACACTTGATGTGGCCAAGTGTTTTTCCACATTATAGATTGTCTAGAAGTAAGATCAACTGAGAACATGAAATTCAAGCAAAAGGAGTTTCTGTTTAACAGAGCTAACAGTGAGAACATACTGCAAAATGCCCTTACATGTGTGTAGCTTTGCTTCTGACTACATTTTTCTAAACGGTAAGCTTTGGTTTTCTGGCTTTGCAGGAGATAGTCACTCTTTCTGACAGCTACCATGATGCTATACAATTCAGTGCGATATTGTTATTTATGGCTACAGTGCATACAAGAGAAGTTAATTAATTAAAAGAAGGAAAGAGATGGAGAAGTAGAGGAAAACTACACAGTAGTAAAGGATTAACAAAGATAAAGCAACAGATATGTTTTGTTTAAAAATTTCCCCAAACAAGTTATTTTGATCTAGCTTGCTGAAGGAAGAATATAACTGGTTTTCCCAAAGTCAAGGATGCGCTACTGAGACAAGAGAGTGAATTTTCTGCCTTTCTGACAAAGTACTGGTTTTGTGGTCATTGAGATAAAATCACAGCTATGTGACACCTGGTCCATCATAAAGTCTCTTAGGAGAAATTCACACTTCTGAAGAATGAACTTAAATGCTTCAGTCTTCTGTGTCACAAGTAGCAACATTTCTGATTCAGATAATGGAGTCCTAAACCTGGGTACACATTTGCATTGAACTCCAGGGTTAAAACAGCTGCTGGGTTGTCTGAATCTATAGGTGCCTCACCAAGAAAGGAAGCTAACTGGCTTATTTATAGGATGGAGAGCTCATCCCCAGCATACAAAAGTAGTACTGCATCAGTCATGCTACTGAAACAAGAAAGCTAGCAAGACTGATGAGAATAACAACTAGTCTTAGACTTCATTATAGAATACATAATCTTTTTTTCTTATTTTCAACCTGAGTAAAGCTTAACTTTATATTCATAACTAATCCAGTTTTGATTGTGAAGAAAGCAGTGAAATAATGTTTTAATTAAGTTTTTACACAGCAAGGTGCAACATGTATGATATTTTCTTGACATCAGTCAAATAACTGTGGTTAGATTTTCAGCATGTGTTTGTATTGTATCTGTCTTGACCCAAGAGCTACTTCATTGCCAGTAATCAAGTGATGGATCAAGATGGATTGAATAAACAAGTTTACTTTGGAATTCCCTGTGTTCATTCTGATATTCATGATAAAGACACTGGTAAAGTATGTCAAACAAAGCCAAGAAATAGCTCAGAAAGTTTCTCTGGATTCCGTTGGACTGAGAAGATCAAAGAGAAAATGGTAAGAAAACACAGAAGGTAATGAGAACCTGATAGAATTCCAGCTATCTAGGAATGCTGGTGAGCAGCAGGTTTCACAGGGACTTACAGTCTGCTGTGCTCTGCAATTCCTTCATCAAACATCATGGAGAAGAGAAACATATGCAGTGTGATTACAATATGAATGAAGAAGTGACAGGTGACATCAGCTATACATGACTGTTCTGGAAAAAAATTATTTTTGTGGAATAGTATTCTTTTGTCTTTTTAACTGCAGAACTAAACAGTTTTTGCTTACATTGCTAATATTAATTTTAGTAATTAAAAAAAAATTCTGTTTGCTGTTGCTATGCAAAACTCATAAATGTTACTCTATTCTAACATGGCATTTGAAATAATAGGTCTGAAATTTTAAAAATCAGAAAAGAAGGAAGGACGGGAATGAATATTTTTCCACTCAACCTTGTTTCATCCTCTTCTGCATGTGTGTTATAATTCTTAATTACACAAACACATACAGTTTTTCCCCTTGGAGACCTCTGGCTTATAGAGTGAATAATAGTAGTTATCCAAAAATTCTTTTTATCCTGTTCACAATGTGGTTTAGCTTCAGGCCTTATTTATGTTACATCATCCAAAATCTTGACTGACTGCAGAATTATTAATTTCTTTCCTGGGAATTTCTCTGGTTCTCTTATCACACCAGCTAATTGCTTCATGGCTGCTCCTAAACCAACTATTTATTATCCCTTTGAAAGTGAATTATCAGTGTCCTGTTCTTGCAGCTATAGAACTGAAAAGCAATGAGATTACGGCCAAATTTACTATGTCCATTTTTGGGTGTCAGAACAGACATGAAGGATGACCTTTTTAAGAATAACTCATTTTTTGAAAGCAATTTGTACACAATCGCAGTGCTCACTAACTTTGTTTGCAATCTCTCACAAATATTAGATGTCTCATTGAGTATTTAGCTGCATCATATAAAACCTGAGTGGATTCAACTTCATCAGTACTCTTTTTCTGAAATTCCACCTCTTTTAGCTCACACTTACTAATAATTTCTAAAAGAAATTACTTTTTTCCCATCTTCCTCCTCAGTATGCGTGTTTCCCAGCACACTGGCTTCTTTGCATCTTTCTGATGTCCAGGTATTTGTGTTTTCTATAACCCCTTCTATAGAACCTGTATTTCCCTAACTCTGCAACTCCTTCCTTGATTTTTTACAAATACTCTCAAACTTGCAACGTGCCTCTCTACGCTTATCATTTTTTCTGCATTCAAGATAGGTAGTTTCCTCTTATTTTGCACAGTGTGGGAACCAGATGAAAGGTACTTGGGGATAGGAGAAACTGACATTTTTCTTTCAGCTCCAGGGTCCTGTGTCACATAATTTAGCAAATAGCTGGAGCAATCATAAAGAAGCCCTATTTCATTCTTGCATCTTTGGGCAACAGTATTCTCAGTACAGGTGGAATCATAGAAACCTTGACTGACCATGTGCAAACAGAAGGCTTTGAAAGGCTGATAATTCAACTTTTATAACATGATTTTTTCAGAGAAAGAAAATAAAGCAACTCATATTAGGGCCACTGCTCAAACAAATTTTAGCTTTCTGCTCTTGAAGATACAAACATGGAGCTTCTCAGGGTAAGAATTTTTAAGACTGATAAGCGCCTAAGTCTCTTTCTCAGAAAAGGCTGTGCTATTGTAGCTGAAGTCTTCCTCAAACAGTTCATCCTGAGAAAGATAAATGAAAGTCTGACAAAAGATAGAAAGTAGCTTCAAATCCAAACCTAACAGTGAGCAATACCTCAGATGACAGTTTTACGACACTAGTAGACTATAAAAAAATATTTTTTTCTACTATGTATGCTCAATCCTGGTCATAGGAACAAGTAAATTTTAACCAGCTATGAATCTTTGCAGTCAAAGACACCAAGAAACCTTTTTACTATAAAGTAAAAAATATTTCTAAGGCTACATTTCACTGAAATAATTTCTTAGATCCATCATACAGTTACCTCAAACAGTCAACAAGTTTATTATTATTGTCATTACAATGAGCTGATCATTTTCCCATCCTGTTGTTTTGATCATTATAAATGCTTCTCTTCTTTCTCATTTTGGCATGCAAAATCAAATTTGACATCAAAAATGGCCTTTCTCCCTCCTTGCTATTTCTTTTGACTCTGGTATTCTTGTCTTTTTCTTTCCCTCCCTCCTGACTCATGCTAGATCTTGGAAAGATACTTTTCACCACTAAAAGTAATTTATATTAATATCTAGGATTAGGTGAGGTGATAAGTAATTGAGTGAGTCAGACACTGAACTTCCAGACATCTGTCAATTCATAGAAATATAGATGTTTTGATAAGCAGAAGCCAAACAAAATCGGATGATTTACATAGTCACTTTACTAGTAATATAAAGTAGCTTTAAAAAATTGAATTTCTGGTGTTCAGCTACTTTTGACCTTCCCTTAATATACAGTAGTGTTATTATATGCTTACCATATGGTTATAAGAAATACCTAAATAACAGTCTGCAAATTAGAATTTCTCTGAAAGTACTTATTCACACTGAGTTAAAGGTTCTAATAGTATAATGCGTTATATTTTGGAATAATAAGTGCACATTTGCAAGGTACAAGTCTTTCTGGGTTTGGTTGCACAAAAGAAGTTCGCATAAATCAACAAAGCATCAACATAAATAGAAAATAATATTTAGTTGAAGATAACCTTCTAGCAAGGAATGAACTAGCTGAAAATGCAGTAAAATATAAATACTTTGAAAGAAGTTAAGAACAACATGATAACAAATCCATTGTTTTGAAATAGATGATAAGACTTTTTTATATTAACAGGAATGATAAAACCAAATTGTATTAGATGAAAAAAAAACCCCAAAACAATGCTCACTAACAGACATTGTTTGAAGCATTTTGATATCATCAGTTAGCTTTTGACACAGGTGGAGAAGTATGCATAGATGAGGGTGGAAGTAACACTTCCAAACAAGTAGGGGCACAAAGGAATTTGAGATGATATCCCTAATGAAACCCAGAGCTGCAGCACTGTGAGAAAATTAAAGCTTGGGCCAAGAATCAAAGAGAAGCTCAAAATGCTTCAGAAGGCTTTTATAGTCTAGGATCAAGGAGGTTTCAGCTTTTAGTGTGCAAAGGGCTAATAATGATCTGCTAATCTATGTGCAGCATTTATATTGTTTTCCTTGTCATTTCTAACAGTCTATCAAAGCCTCCAAGTAAGGGTTTGCATGTTGGAAATCAGATGTGGCTGTGGGTCCAGCACATATAACACCACATTGGCGTATGTGATGTTCAGGAGGATGTGGAATGCTTTTAGGACCGTCTAAAGGTTAAAGACTTTAAATGCTGCAACTCACTTCAGTTACATTCTGGGAACAGAGTAGACAGAGAGCAGAACAGAAGCACCTGGAGTGTATTTGCCGTTCAATGAGACTCCAGCAAGCTGCTAAATAGACCCCAGACCTATAGAATGTGCTTTTGACTTTGTCCTAAACTTTAAAATAAATTTCAAAAATAGCCAAGATGGCAGAATTCAGAGTACTTTGAAATACAATGTTTTTATTCATGCATATCTGAATAATGTGTTATAATAGAACTTTTTGGTTCTTATGTCTTTTAAATCTTTTAATATATTTAATTCCAATACATAGTCTTTATGTCCTTAAATATGCAAATTTCTCTAAAGTAGGTTCAAGTTTTGACCCAAATGAAACTGATACTTTTCTGTGTATTTCTGTGTACAGGTCTCTTTGTCCAGTTTGAAGTTTTTATAGTAATCCTGAAAGGTAAGCAAATAACTTCCAATCAGCAGTTTCTGCTTATAAATTTCCTACAGCTAAATACTAAATATATTCAATGTACTTGAAATTATAAAAAACATTGGTTTCTTTACCAAATACTTTGAAATCACATAACATCTAATATCCCCACACAATCAGATATTTACTTTACACTGTTCCACACACAGGGAATATCTGTGAGATATCTGATTTGTATATATGAGAAGTGATTTGTGTAGATATAATTTATGCTGCTAATATCGATGTCAGTTCTGCAATTCAGTATCATACTTTTCTTTCCTTACAGAGGCCTGACAGTTTTTGGGAGTGAAAATCATCCACCTGCAATCCTTGTAAAAAACTGAAGTTGTGTATTTGACTTTTAATTATAATATTTGCTGTGTATACACAGTCAAAAGGGTCTGGTAAATGAACACAGAAAACTCATGTTTCTATAAAGACAGAGTCAGTTGTGAATTACATAGTTCATAAGCATACTTTCAAACTTGCTTTCCAAGGATGAACTATACAGTTATGCTGAGTTCAAATGATGCTAAGTGCCTAAATAACACCCTGTGTTATAGTTGTCACCTTAGTTTACATCATCAGTGTTACTATGAAGCTCAGTGTTGAATTTTGTGAAGAATCTCTGCTGGTAGAGAGTAAACAGTCAAACATCTGAAAGACAGTATAGAGGAAAAAGCTCTGAGAAGGGGGAAACGGGCATTTGGGTTATGAATCAATGGGATACATATAGGAACCAATACAGCAGGTATTCAGTGTTAGTTTTTCAGCCCACATAGAGTAAGAATCCATCTTCTTGTCAGTTCTGAAGGCAGAGGCATTGAAGTTACTTAACTTCAAGTTGTTAATTTCTAACTAGTGGTTTTCCTGGTTGATCACTTCATATTATTCTTGTCAGCTGTTTAGTTATATGTGAAAAAAACCCATTGGGATTTCTTGGTGGCACTTCAATGAGATTTACAAATCCACATAAATTCATAACATCAAAAATTTAAAATACCATCCAACTTGGTCGTCAGCCTGCTTTGCTACATAAATGACTACAAGCATAACATAGATATGCATCTGTGGGTAAATATGACCCTAATATCTTTCAAACAGAAAAATCAGTTTACAGAGCAAATTTGAGACTGGGATAGAATTGTAAATGATCTGTGTATTTTAACGAAAACAGGTTACTGGGAAGAAGAGGAAGAGGCTATGTTAACTCTACTCCTACAGAACAAAAAAGTGTGATCTATACTCTTTGTAGACACTAAAGAAATCTTATTGGAAGGGGGAAGGAGGGGCAGAGTTGGAGAGGGAGTAAGAAAGGTAGGAATAGAATGAAAATGAGTGAGAGTCTGTGCATATCTTGCTTTCTTGAGGATTTATGAGTTATGATATATTAACTCAGACTCCAAAAAATCTATTTGCAAGGGAGTAATCTTGAGTGAGGACTGGATTCTCTATGGCTTAAAAGGGTGTGAATAATTTTTTTTCAGACCATGAAATTATATATGGTCTCTCCATGTGACTTCTTTCTCATAGTGGTTGAATTGAAATTTATTTTAATTCAGTTTAAATGTCATTCAGTTATGAAACACATATTCACTAGAAACATTCAGATGTATATATGAATTTCTAATGCCTTTCATGCTTGTCAAGTCAATCCATCTTAACCTCACTTGTCAATTATTTACTTTCAGATTATACAGCCATATTTAGAGACAGATTGTAGAACTCATCAGTTGAAATGTGCCTGCTTCTGAGGTCTATTGGAGATTACTACCACCTTCAAAGCAGGAATTTACCCATAGTGTTCATATTCACATTCTGTAATGTCACATTTACTGGATGAAATACCATGTGTACTGGCATTGATCTTCTGTTCAGATCACAAATGGTATAGTATGTTCTGTTAGCCAAAGAATTCTTACCCAAGTAAGACTACATAAGTTGCTGTTGCTGAACCATTAGAAGAGAAATTAACCCACAAACTTGTATATGAGAAAAAAAAAATTAAATGATATACACTATGGTATTTTTTGTAATCAAATGGTTTCACTAGGCAAGCTACTTTCTACATTTTGTTTCTGTAGACCGCACATGTAACAAGGCATCTAAATAATTTCACATGCTTTGTGATACGTCAGGTTGGCATGGTGAAAATCCCCATCTTCAATTCATTAATTAAGCTGGTATCTAAGAATTTTATGAATATTGTTGTGATTTGGGCAATACGATACAAGGATTCTGCAGTGTGGTAATAAACTGAGACCAATTTCTTGATAGGTTGATGGAGCAATGTAGTAGTGATAGACAATCACCTCTTACAAAACAGAACCTGTTAAAATATGGACTATGCTTAGGTCCCAGCTGGAAACAGGACCAGAAGCATAGATACCAAAGGAATCTGGAGAGAGAAGAAAAACATGCTGTCGTTGCTTACTTGAGAATAAATGAACATAAAGTGATACTCCCTCAAGAGTATTTGAAATTGCCTCTGCTCTCCTGTTTCCTAGGGTCTGCAGAAATCTGGGGAAAGACAGACAGATTCAAAGATTTGATTGTCCTAAAATGTGTTTTCTTTCCAAATGTGTAAATTCTTTCCAAAGAACGTTTATTACATATATTGCTTAAGGCACTAAAAAAAAGTTGATGTTACATAGTGGGAAATATGGGAAATTTCATTACATAAATAATGAGTCAAAGTAAGACATGAGGAAAAAAAAGACATGAGTCATGGTCACTTTAGTGATGGTCTACTCCTTTTGATAAATAAATCAATATAAAAGGTCCCCTAAATCCCTTTGAATTCTAGAAAAGGAGAAAACTAGAATCTCAGACTTGGTTTATAACTAGAAGTTAAACCTTCTGTATTCATGTACAAAATATCTCCTGTATGAGGGTAATCACCTATCCTAATAATCACAGTGCTGAAGAAATTGAGAGAAGAAAGTGCTAACAGGTCACGTTCTATTAAGAAAAGCAAAAATATCTGCTCAATCTGTTGCAGAAAAGAGAGGCCACTAATACAGAACTGTGCTAGTATTTTATTTCTGGAGTAAGGAACAGGTCATCTAATTGTCCTACGTTTTGTCACCAGCATGTATTTGGCGCAAAAGGAATTGACTTCCTAAAAGTACATGTTAGGTAATAGTCTTGCATACAGGAATCCTTTGTAGAACTAGGAATGCTAAAAGTGTGTGTTACCTAAGTAGGGAATGCCCCTTTTTAATTTATAGTGGAAGAAGTACTTAGTTTGAAGGACGAGTAGTATATGGGGCCTTGAAACAAAGAAGCACACACAGCTTGGGCTTGGTACTGAAACTTGGCAGGGTCCAAGGGCACTCTAAAAGGCAGCTGTTGTGGCAGAGGTGTTGAACTGCTGCAAGGAACCAGCAGTTTTACAGTCTCTGCCTCACTTCCTTCCTGTTCAGCACCCTTATTTCTGCCTCCAGCCATGTCCTCTACATATGCTGAAGGGAGCAGGTAATGTAGACATCACACATGGTCATCTGCTTGAGATTTTGGTTTCATCAGTTGTAGTACCAGAACAATTCCATGGATATCAGAGATAATCTTTGATACTACATTTGCTGTGAGTAGGTAGAGATGTTAAACATTCCAATATTATAAGTGTTATAATGTGATGATTAAACACGTAAAAAGTGCCTTAACCTTGACATGCAGAATATGCCCCTCAGTACAAAATAACAAATTAAATACCATAAAACACAGTGTGTTGTATATAGCGACTTCATGTTTAGGAAAAAAAGTTAGTGCTTGTGCACTAACTGGTAGCATGGCTAATATTCAGCTGCTTCTTTCCTTTCTCTAATGTCATGAAAGGAAAAACACAGTGGAATTGTATTTTGCCAAGGTATCTTCATAACACTTATTAAGTAACTAAGAAATTTAATTTATTTCTTAAAAATGTACCTTTTTAAAGGACACCTACTTCTTTTTTGATAATCCGAAGTGCAAAATAGGGGATTCATACACTAACTTCTTGCTTGCAAAACACATTTTTCAAAAAGATTGCATTATTAGATGCCAAGAGATACAACACAACTTTTATTGGCATTTTTTCTTACAATGACTGATTTTTTCATATGTATTTTACAAGATTTTGGTTAAATGAGTAAGAAATGATTTGTTAAAGATGTATTTTGTACCGACAAGATATGATATACTTCTTTGTTTCTTATGCTGCAATAGGATTCAGTCTCAACTAGGATTATATTGTACTTCTCAAAGTATTCCAATGTAAAAATTGATAACTGTCTGTAATGATGGGTAAAACTCTTATCGTCATTTCACAGACCATCTACAGTTTTTCGTAGTGATCATTCAGTCATATAGAAACATCATGTTCTACTGTATGCTCTGAAAGAATACTACTGTCTTACACATGTTTAATAAATATATTGCCCCTTTGAGCCTCAGAGGCCAAATTCTTAGAGGCGAGATTGCACTGTGCTCCAAATTTATCTTTGAGAAACATCCCCTCCTCTTTCTTGCCCCGCTGTGATCTGTCCAGTATCAGCAAGAGTGTGTAAGTGTATCAGTTTTAAGGCAGACTTTTCCATCTTGCTGAAAAAAGAAATCATGCCAGATCCATAAATGAACTTAGGAATATAATTGCTTTTGGAAACAGTAGGAACTATATGCTGTAATAATTTTTTGGTACCTTTTGTACCTTTACCTGTTAAGGTATATTTATATGTTATATTTACTGTAATGAGATTATTGATCTTGGTTTATATATTTTATTTACCTGAATGAGATTATTGATCGTGGTTGGCTGTGGGTTTATTTTGATTAAAAAGTGCAGCAAATGGGAATATTCTTGACACAGTAAGGAAGCTTCTGACTTTAGTAAAAAAATTGTTTATATGGTCTGTAATAATATAGTGACAATGAATACTGTAAATAGCAGTGAAAATGGAAGGAGACAGGATTTTCTGAGCTGTGGTCAACTAGTAGGGCTCTGTGGGCAAATATAAGAAACATCACAGTTGTATTCCCCTCTGCTTCTGGCAGTGGAAAAAAAAAATGTTCAAGTTAAGTGACTTGAGTTACTACATTAATTTTGGCTTCCCTCCCCCCCCCCCCGATGGAAGGATAATTTTGACCTTTTTTTCTTTTTTCTTTTTTTTTTTTTTTCCTGAGGGAAGGATAATCAAGATTGTTTCTAGAGTCATAATGAAATCTTTAGAGGAACTCAGCTTGTAAAAACCCAGGCAAGACTTGGAAATGTTTTCTGCCTAAAACTTTTCCATTGAAACAGACAAATTGGCAAGCCCCATAATTGAAATAACTTCTTGCCCTCTAGAGAGAGGGTGATTCCTACAGGTCAAAACAGAGGTTACTGGTAGGTCAGCTGGGATAGCCATTACTGCAGCTATCTGCACAGTGTTTAGTCTTTAAGTAAACCAGAGATGTTATAATTTGGAACTGCTGGTTCTTGGTTGAGTTTCCTAAGGTCATTAAGAAAAAGACAGCTTATTAAGCCTGAAATCATTGAGGAAAAACATTAGACGCTGTCTCTAAACAGATGTTTTATCACTCTAAGTAAAACTGGCTTGGGTACTTTTCTAGTTATAGTATAATAAACCTGTTTAGACACCAGTACCATCTAGAGACAGCATTTAACTGCTTTCTTGACTCAGTCACTGTTATTTTGTCTATCTGTCATATTTCACTTAATATTTTTATTAGCATACTATATTCAAGCCAATGATGCTTTTCATGTATGGAATTAATTCATTAAAAGCACAAATATTTAGATTATGATGAGAATAAATGACCGCTAAAATCAAAGTATGATTGGTTGACTAGAACTTCTATGTAGATTATACAGCCTAGTGTGAATGCTCTTGAAAACCTAAGGTAACACTTTCTTTCCATGTATTTTAAAAACTGGAAATATATTCACTTCATAAATATTTTGGCATACTCTCAGTAAAATTATTTAGATATAGTGCTATAAATGGAATTAAAAATTGAAAAAGGTGGATTTTTTTTTTTTCAGGCTTAGCTGTGAACAACAGGCAATAAAATTATTTATTATATGTAACAGCTGGAGTTGTGAATTTTCTTAAGTTCTGAGAACTTAGTACTTTTTTTTTTATGTGAAACAGTGGTCACACCTTAACTTCGGATGAGATAGCTAGACTCCCTGTTTTCCCAATTTCATGAAAGAAAACACAACTATGCTCCCAGACAGGAGCTGCAGTATACTCTAAACAGTGCCTGACCTGGACATTTGGGGAATCATAGCTCCAGGATAAATGGCAGCATGCCCCAGCATGTAAGTGAAGACTCAGCTTGCAAAAAGAATGTGGATCTGTATGTTTATTCTGAAGTTTAGCTTACCTCAGTGCTCAATACTTTCCAATGCAGACAGATCTGTGCTTCAATTATCACATGTTTTGGCTAACAAAGCCTCTTGCTGCTTTCCAAAGCTGGCTTTTCTGTTTTGATGAGTTCTCAGAACTCTACTGTATACAACTGTCAGCTTCAGTTGGCTTGAGCTGATCGGTTATTTTCTACTACAGGAACTGCTGTCAATAAAATACAAGCTAACAACTATCAAGAATCAATAATAGTATCAGTACCCTTGAAACATGTCCTTTGGTTCCCAACTATTTTAAGGTTAAGCTGCAGAACTGCCTATATCTTGTTTTGGGAACCTGCTATTCCTTGATGGGGAATGCCTCTCTGACTATTAGCTGCCCTCTTTTTCCTTGATCAGACAAACTGGTCTGAAACACAGTCCTTGTCACAAATGTCTCTACTTCCTACTCTCAAGAGTTTCTGCACAACATAGGGCAATTTTTCATGTTAAAAGAATAAAAACTTAGGCTGACTTGTTTTCCTTTACAGCCATTCACAGAACAGACCCAAGGGGAAAGGAGATAAAATATCTACAAAATGAAAGTAAAAATCACACAAAAAAATCCTAATACAAAAATGTGTGAAAAACAAGTTGAAAGATTTCTTAGTTAATTACTATATTTTTTACCTTTATCTCAGAAGTCACAGGAAATTATTAAGGAAAGTCACAGATTTATACTTAGGAAAACATACTGTACACTTGCTCATTAAAATGTCATGTCTCTCTCTTTACTCCTTCCCTTCTCTCTTCCCATTCCTCATCCTGCCAATTACTTTGTTGAAATTGGAGTAAACTTTCCTCATTCAGAAGAGCTAACCTCTGTTGAAGTAGGTAAAAAGAACTCCCTTAAACTCTCAAAAGATGTAATAATGCCTTGACCAAAGTAACTTTGTCAACCTTTGTGGATTTCACACTATTAAAAAACTAAGACCAACACAAAAAAACAGTTACAATCCAGCTTTGTTCCATCTGTATCAGTGTTTATATATTAGGATTATCAGTCCTTTGTTGTGTTAATGGACAAATATAAAAATTAGGCATGATAATTCCTGAGATAAAGGGATCATTTTGACAGTACAAACAATGAATGTTGGTTTGATTTGAAAAAGGCTCCAATTCAACAGGGAAACTGAGAAATCTGAATGCTAGTATGTGGGCATGAAGTTATCTCACCTGTGCAATTTTATTTTAACATAAAACATCACAGAAATATTCTCTCTTTCAAGATCTGGTACATAGTATACATGGGCTAAGAATGGCTAAGTATTCCTCAGGATCTTTCAATGGATGTCCAGTGTATTTTTTTTTTAAATTGTTCTTATTAATTTTACCAACCAATAAAAAAAAATAGTCCTGTTCTTAACAGTTGCCTTCACTAATAACTGACAAAAAACCTGAAGCCATTACTAGCCCTCAGAAAGGTACATCATACTGTTTGAGGTTTTGTTACTACACAGTTTTTACACTAAATTCTGAACCATGGTGAACCATAAAATTAATTAAGAAATACGTTTACATCTCTCAGAGGTTTTATATTTTCCATCTAGGGTTTCAGTGAAAAAAATAGAGGGTTACACCTCTGTCTCCTCACTTCCCCAATTCATGTTAAAAGATGTTTGTTTGTACTAACAGGTCTGATTTAGCAAAATGTTTTATGTGTATGTAGCAAGTTACTGGAACAGAAGACTATGCAAGGGTCTCATTTGGGTATCTAAAGATCCAGTCACTTGGAATTAGAGGACACCTGAAACATATATATGTTCCTTAACCTACATGATTCATTTCCTCTCTCTATAAATCTAGGTTATTCTGTTCCTCAGGCTCCTATGATACTGTATGCTGAAGATCTGAAAAATCAGGAAAAATTTTGAGGTGTTCAGATAGGATATGCTGTGCATTTGAAAACCAGTATTAAATAAATTATTAGGAAAGCCACTACAGTATTACTTTTAAGAATTAAGAACCAGCAATATATTCACAAGAGTAGTATAAATTCTATGAATGTACTTTGATGGGGGTCGCTTTGATAGATCATTTTTCTGAAGTTAAAAAAGACATTAAACAAACATTTGCTTTGGTTAGATTTATCTCTAGCATAATTGCCTTGAAATTAGGGGTTTGTTTATAGATGTAGGCCTAGATTTTGTGTTGATACAAACCATGTACAAACCTTTTGAAGTCCCTGGGACTGTTTGGATGTAAGGTAGCACGGAGCTTGAACTATGTATGTAGTTTTGTGCTTAGGGTTATCAGTGGTGACAGACACTTATGAACTGTGAAAATGCTACATCTGGAGGACATAGAGAGAATTGCACCACTTTTCTATAACAAGTAACTGACAGCTTGTGATAAATCTCTAGATTCTAGTAACTTCTAGAACTTCTGTTGAATTAATAATACCTTCGTAATAATCGAGCTCTTTATTGACATATTGTTTAACCTATTTCTCTAAAACTATTAAGTGTAGTCATGAAACTAAACTCCAAATGAGAAAATGAATCTCAGGAAAATGTTCGGTCTCTGGTAAAAGGAAATTGAGTCGACTATACAGTATGAGAACGACAGTACAAATGATGCTTGTTTGAAGGCAGACAAGATATAGTTCTATTTTATTGTTCTGCTAAACAGAGTGTTTACTAAGTTTACACAGTTTTCATGTTCTTTTTAAAACTGAATGGCATGCCACTGATTTAATGTCACTAGCTGTCCTTCAGAAACTACTGAATAAAATCAAGTATCTCAGACATCCCTTCAGTATAGATTTTCCCAAACTAAGCAACAGGCATAGAAACATGTAATGAGAGCACAACACACTGTAAAAACGGGGGGGGGGAAGGTCTGTATAAATATTTATATCTGTCCAAATGAAGCACTAGGTTGGTTCTTTCACCAGAATGAATATTCCTTGACAGCTGCATTTGTGTCAGGTCTGGGCAGGTGGATCACTGAGATAAATGACCAGAAATACATATGATTAACAGAGTAGAAAGTCCATGTTAAGTAACTGACTTGAATATTCAGAAAGAGGTCCTCAGCTGGGTGACACACAGGGAGGGTTCACTATGGAGTCCCCTGCAGTTTGGTTGTAGAGGCAATCTCTACACTGAGGACTGAGTGGCATTGTGCAGGTATCTGCTGGCCTGGGCTGTCCTGCTTGTCTTCTGAAGATTTGCAATTTTGTACCCTGAAAATTTCTTCCGCCTTTTAGATTTGGTGAAGAAATACATCTGCAGCATCTCTGTTTTGTTAGGGCCCTGTCTCCAGCTCCCCACAGCCCTTCTTGCCCAGCCATGGGCCCTGCTGAGTCGGTCCTACCTGTGGGCCAACCCTCTGGCCCTGCCTTGGCCCAGCTCTGTTTGAGGTGCCTGATGCCTGGGGCTGGGGGTGTCCCCAGCCACCCTGCTCCTGTCTGGGGCAGCAGGACAGGCCTCTGAGGGCCTGCCCAGCCAGCTGGGTACCATGATGGGCCATAGCATCCTGTCTCTGGGGCAGCAGCCAGGCGGTGCTGTATCCTGGCAGTGATTTTGGTAACACAGCTGGCTCTGGCCCCTTGGTAACCAGGAGGGAGAGCTGAGCACAGGTTTAAAGCTCACTTGCCTTTCTTCTGTGTTATTGGCACCACTGTGGCCTCCAGGTCCTTGACTGGCCACCTCTGCTGCTGGGTAATGGCAGGGAGCATGCTGTCTCTGTGAGCAGTTAAAACCTTAGCTTGCAAAACAGTTTCTAATTTGCAATTATTAGAGAGACTGTGGTCATTTAAGTGTGTGGAGATTATATGTAAATAACACTAGTATAACAGAGTAGCATGAATCATTTTACTAACAGAGAAAACTAATGTAAACCTTGTGAATTGGTTCGTGATGCACAAATGGCATTCCCTTTGAACAGGGAGAACAGTTATTACCTGTCTTTTGTTAGGTTGTATAAGCCCTAGTCATTTCCTGGTGAAATGGAAGATCTGTCTAGGAAATGGACTCACCACAATTCACCTGCACTTTCTTCTGGAAAAGTTCCCATGGATTTTGGTAAGTGAAATATGAAGGCAGGTTTTTTTTTAAATTATATATATAAATTTGCAAACCAAAGGAAATGATGGAAATACAAACATCAAAATCAGTACTTTGAACAGAACTGTGCAGGGAACATTAGCAAAAATGCTCCTGAGATTTAGGAGTGGGGAAAATGCAGAATACATTTGTTTGAGAATTAATTTCAGTTCTCAATGTAGACAATTAGCTTTGGAACCTCTCCTTGTATGTTTATGTTCATGAATATTTCTCTGGGCTAGGAAAACAAAGTTGTTGAATGTAGAAATACTATTAGCTGATAAAAGAAAAGGCAGCGTTTACGTTTATTGCAGCATTTATATTGCCTTTTTTTTTTTTTTCCTGGTACTTTCAACCATATGCCAATATCCATTGCCAGTGCATGAAAACTCAAGGTTCACAAGGATAGCAGCATTATCTTCCACTGCCTTTTGTGCAGCTTCTTCGTCAGAGGTCAGAATAAGTTATTTGAACCATGCTTAGTCCTGAACAGTGCTTGTGAAATAGTATTTTTGTACCTACTCCTGTATAATGTCATAGTTGTAAACACTCTTTCATAAACCTCAACCTGCAAACTGAACATGATAGAGACCAGAATGATGAGACTACATACTGTGTAGTAGACAATAACCAATACAAATGTAGCACCATATGAGCTACTTTTAGGAAAATTAACTGCATCCTGGCTAGACCCAATAAACTGCTCAGCCAATTCTCATAGGAAAATCCAATCATAGGACTCAAATTTCTACATAACTATTGTCTTGCATTTTTAAAAATCCATTAAAGAACCAGTAAATACTTCTCATGGGCATGTTCTTTGGCAAGAGAGGAAAAATAATTAGGTTGTTAATAGATCTCTGGAGAATTTTTTCAAATCCGTGGCTGCTTTTGTATTTGTAACATGGGAATTGAGAATGAAAGGTGAAATTTGAAGTAACAGGTGATCTTCACTTAATTCGATACTCTTGTGTCTAGAGTGATCACAAATTACATGCCAGTAATTTTATTTTATATTTGAGTTTAGTGACAGAACCATTAATTCAAATGAAGGCTAATATCTGAGATGCTAGAAAATGGATTGTCTATTATTCTAAATCTGAAGTATTTAGTAATTTGTGAAACAGAGACTTCTACAAGTAGATTTCAATACATGTTCATGGGCATGGTGAGGAAATTTTCTCTGCACAAGTTATTCTGTAAGTATCTACTCTTTTATATCCTTCTTAAGCAGCTGTTACCAGGCACTTTTAGTGGATTAGAAAGTTCCTCTGGTTTGATCTAGTGCGGCCGTATCTTTTGAAAGCAGAAATATGGAGAAACATTTTCCAATAAATAGGAGATGATACTGATATCTCTTTTATATCCTGTATGGCTCTGTTACTACAAACTTGGATAAGGTTAATGGAAATGTAAGAAAATATTAAATCATATTGACATTACAAAATGAAACATGATGCAAAGTTTTCCAGGCAAGCAGAATTATACTGCAGAAACCTGGTTAAAAATACATATCCATGTGGCAATAGATATAAAAATATCACCAAAACCCAGAAAGAATGAGAAAGCCTCCTACAACTTGTGGGGAAAGTAAGTTTCCAATGTCAATAATACAGCAGATTGTAAACTGTAATTTTAAAGTTAATAAGCTCTTTAATGCTATCTGGCATCTGCAAACTTAATGCATAAAAAATGATGTAAGAGATCTTAAGGTGAAAAATCTTCAATCATTATAATAAGATACTCTAGCTGATTCCTCAGACTTTCCTGAGCTTAGAAAAATAAAGCAAAGCTTCTTTCTTTCTTTCTTTCTTTCTTTCTTTCTTTCTTTCTTTCTTTCTTTCTTTCTTTCTTTCTTTCTTTCTTT
>WUAM01000260.1:4200159-4221274 GCA_024336885.1 Actenoides hombroni | reverse complement strand
CAGTGGCCTTGGTATACACAGGAGCAAGTACAAGCAAGAGCCTTTCTGCACACCAATCCTTGGTGGTAACTCTAAACATCAAGCATTTTCACTCCAGTATCTCTGGAGCTGGAGACTTTGTGGCTCTCTGAACCCTAATGGCAGGCTGGGGCTGAGGTCTCCAGCACAAGAGGGCTGACACCGAGGCTGCAAAAAATATGCCAAGGGGAACACTGCACTGCACCAACATTGCTCTCTCCCCACCTTCGTTTCTCAAACATACCACCTGTGCTGCTGGGGACCTGTCCTTATTTAAGCTCTGCTAGAAGCTAAATGCCATTCAGCTGCTTGTCCATCGCCTTCCCCCTCCATGTAATGCTGTCCTGGGTTGGGCTCAGGTTAATTATCACAAACAGCTGCTAGCCCAAGCAGCAGGGGAGGGGCCACAGCTGGGATAAACATCTCAATCAGCCAATGGTTGACACCATACTGAATCATGCCCCTATATAAGGGGAGGGCTGGGGCAGGCTGGGGCAAGTCTGTTTTCATGTTGCTTCAGGGTGGCTGGAGCAGGGAAAGTTGGCATCTCAGGAACAGGTAGAGCCTTCCTGGTTTTTATTGCTTACTTTGTGTATTGTTTCATTAGTACTGTTTTCTTTTCTCTTTGTTTTGGCTTATTAAACTGCCCTTATCTCAGTCCCTAGGGTTTCACCATTTTTCTTCTAATTCTCCTTCTCATCCCAAGAGTTGTGGAGGAAGCTGGGAGGGAAGGAAGTGGTGTTTAGCTGCCAGCAGAGGTCAAACATTGAGGAATGTTTGGTTTTAAGTAAATAAAGGTAGTGAGAGTATATCTTGTGTTAAGCTGAGCTCTGGAGTAGGTTGTGGACTGTTATGGGCTGGCTGGAGCAAAGGAAAGAGACTGTGCTGGGCTTCAGCTGGGAAGGGCAGTGAGGAAGGACGTGAGGCGGGCCCGGGATTGTGGTGGGATAAGAGATCGCACAGGTATGACAGCAGCGGGAGAGCAGAACAGGGACAGACCAAACCCCAGGATGCGCAGGGACAGAGCTGGTGGGCAGAGCGGCCTTTGCGGTGTATCTGCGGAGCACCTCTGGCGTGCCCCTTCGTGTCCCTGAGCAGCCTGCGAATGCCCTGAGGGTCAGAAGGAGGGTGTGGGAGGGGTCCGTCCTGTGCTCTCCCGGGCCGCCCGCTCGCCAGGAGGCGGCAGCGTGAGCTTCGGCAGCGCCGTGGCTGCCGCTCCCCGGCCCGGCCAGCGGGGCTGCGGCCGCCCTAGCGGCTGAAGCAGGAGCGGAGCTCGACGTAATCGACGTAACAGGGGTTGCCCGGGGACACGGAGCCTTCGGTGGGATTCCTGAGAGAAAAAGACGAGGGGGGAAGTGAACTTTATGGGAAGGGGGAAGTGAACTTTATGGGAAGGAGAAACTAAAGTAACTTAGAAGGGCCAAAGAGGGAGCAAAAGGTGAAGAAAGGAAGGTCTGAAGGAGCAATGCTGATGCAGTGCTGTGGTCCCCTTGGCCTGCCTTTTGCAACCCCAGTGTACCTGGAGAAGGAGGTTTTGTGGCTTCCTGATCTTTAACCCTAACAGTAGCCTGAGATCCCAGCGTGATGGGCGGCCCATTTGAGAAAGGAAAGTGTGGAGGGAACAGTGTTAGTGCAGTGCACGTGTATGTAGGGAATAACAACAGATGTTGAAGTCAGGGCTCTACAAATGTTTGGGGTCTTTTCTCTTCTTAAAAGCAGCTTATTTTAAAAGGAGATAAGGATTTCTTTGGGAAGGGGTGTTTAATTAGTGAAATAGCCTCCACTTGGTGTAGTTTTCTATAAAGAGCCCTCACACCATTATTTCCTATGGCTTTACACAATTGTAGTATGATAACCAATTTGGACTTTTAAGCAAGTAGTGTTTGTGCATTCATTTTTTGGAAGAGGATGAGATCCTTTTGATGTATTATTTTGTATTATTTTTACCCAGCATGACTAAGGGTGTTGTGTAACTGGTATGAAAAAAATTGCCATTGGTGTGTATATTCTCTCCTCTTTCCTTACTATCTGTACTTTGCATTTATTGCAAGTAATGTTCCGGAAACCGTTGCCTCTGCAGTTGATACAACTTTGAAGTGATAAGTCTCTAAAACAAAACATGCAAAGTGCTCAAAGGAGTAAATTACTAGACTGATTTCTAGGATTCTGGGAATTAAAAGTTGGAGAATGGTGATGCTGCTCCTATGTAAATTGTTTGCTTGTGCTGAAGAGTCGTTAACACTTAAGACTAGGAGAATTTAAGGGGATGGGACAGAAATGGATAAGCACAATGAAGTATCCCTTCCCTCCAGTCTACTCTTTAGAGGTGTCTATATTGCTCAGTTTAGTAGATTACTCAGCTTATAGGAAGTGTTTTTACCTGAGGCCAGTGATCTAACTGAATGCCCTTCATTCTTTCACTTTGAGATGTTGCCTTGACTGAACAGCCTTCCTCAGTGATGTGAGAAGTTTTACCTATTCATAGGTAGCCTGTGTACTCTACATGAGATGACAATTTCGCTGTGACCCATTCTCATGCTATTAAACCAACTGCAAGGTGAACTCTGGTTTATTGATGTTTTTTCATAAGAATTCATATTTTCTCCCTAGTCAAATCTGTGGACTGTCTTCTGCATGAAAATATAAGTTGACAGTAAAGTCTTGCTTATAACTTAGTTTCACCCTGTTACCACCATTTCTCAAGGAAGATAAACCAGCTGTTCTTTGCCACATCCCACTTCAATATTGCAAGAGTTGCCAATTTACTCCAAGTCATACCAAAACCTTTCCCTACCAAGGAGTTTCACATCAAAGCTGTCACTGTGATGACAGAGTGGCTTTATTCAAAGCCCTTCCCTTTTTCCAGTGTAAGGCAGGACAAAAGCTGCTGGAACAAGCTTAGCTGCTCTGTTTAGAGGCCACTTTCTCTGGTACTGACAGCTGAAAAACTATAGCTGTGTACTAATAGTGGGTATAAGTAAAGGCAATGCCTGAAAAGTAAACTTCTGCAACTTTTAAAGGCTTTAGAGCAAATGGTAAACAGTCCCCTAGCCTATGGGAGAAACCTCTGTGGCTTCAGAAGCTTGAGCATGTTCAGAACCAGAACTACACAGCACTTGGCTAAATGAGGAGCCTAAGGGAGCCGGGGATTCTGTCAGCCAGCACTTTGTTATATTAAATCTGCTCTCCCATTCTTGTAAGGTGGTTTATTAATCTGTGTATTTCTTCTAACACTATCCTGTGTTAAGTGCACATCACTGTACTTTTCTGTAAACAAAGCACCTGGCCACAGGCTGTGGCATTGTCTGACAGGCAGAACCTCACCTGCCTCCTGGTGTGACCAGTCAGGCTCCACATGCTGCCACTCCAGACCCCCAAAATGCTGCAGTACTGCCACATAGCTCCACAACTGTCCCAGCACTTCCCTGCTTGCTTCCTGGCTCTGCTGTCCTTGTGATTACAGACTGAGAGCTTTTTAAAAATATGTGCATTTTATTCTGCAGTTAAATAACCTTGTGTGCAACAGTGGAGCAATGATCCCTGTTTTTTTATTTGGAAAGGAATTTGTGTATCCTCTTCTGGATGAAATCATCTGATACAGTGGATATGTCAAATTCTCCCCACCCAAGATTCCCCACTGCTGGGACAGACAGGGTACCCAGCACCTAAGTAGAGATAGGGGCACCTCCAGACACCTGCCAGCAGCCCAGAGCTCTGCCCTAGAAGATGGCAACTGTGATATTGGAAGGTCACCAATCTGGACGTCATCTCAGGGGACCCCAGATTCCATGTGCAAGCACTTAGGACAACTACACAACAATCTTGTCTTAGCAATAAAAGCAACTGCTGCTGCAAAGGCAAAAAAATATGTAATTCAAGAATGAAAACTGCTACAAGTATAATGCAGAGTATGAAAGATCATTTTATTGAGGATACACTCTGTGTAACATGAAAAAGGAAAGTCACAAATGTGTTTCCTGGACAGAAAGGACAACATTTTTCTGGATGCTGGAGGCCAGAAGATTTCTCCACTCAGGTGATGTGGTAATAAAAGGAAACATATCAAGAGATGAATTCACCAAAGTATCTTCTATTTGGCTATCTTCCATACTTTAAATTAAAAAGTTCTGCCAAAGAACAAAACCTCAGTGGCACCAGGAGACCCCATACTCCACAGATGTGTATCTGCTGCAGAAATAAGATGCAAGAAAACTCTTACCAGGAAAACCCCACATAGAAGTATCTAACAACAATCCCATGTTACCAGAAAAACCCTTCCATGTCTGCTGCTCTCACCAAAGTGGTGCAGAGCAGGGTTCTGTCCAGTGCTTGGTGATAAACCCCAGATGCAACTCCTTCAATAATGGTCATTTTATTGGTTTCTCCTAAATTACTTCAGTTTTTCCCTCCAAAGTATTAATTCTGTCCTGTAGAGATGACCTCAGGTTCTTTTGGAGGGAACACAAATTTGTGACTTTATCCTGCTCAATGCTGCTCTTGCCTTGCTCTTCTAATGCCATGCTGCTTTCTTCTCTGGCTGTTGCCAAAACATGAAGGAGTTTCAGGTTGGCACAACAATCCCCTAGTGATGCTTGTGCAGCGAGACCCATGGTCAGGCAGAGCTTTGAGGTTGATATTCATAGATCTTTGCTTTATAGTGAGTTCCTGATTTTAAAAGACTCAGTTTTCTTTGGCGCTAGTTTTTATTAAAATGAGAAAAGAATAGCTGATTCTTTTGGTAGAAAGACTGAATAGAAATAAAGGTGGCTTATCCTTAACTCTCCTGACAGCTGTATTTTTGACAGGTAATGTGTTTTTGCTTCAGCGAGTTTGGTGACCTTTGCAGTTTCATCAAACGCTGTGCAACACATTTTGCTGCCCGGCAGGTACCTTTCATCTAGTAATGCCTAGTTGTTGTCTGCTTCTCTCACATTATGTCTATATTAACAAGCCATGAAACGGTTTTCTCTCCAAATGTGTTTATATTCTAATTGATTCTGAGGACCCAGAACCTGTGGTGTGTGTGTTTTGGAGGTTTTATTTCACACTAGCTCCAGTCTGGTCCCCTCATCTGTATATCAACAAGTGGTTGGAACACCCTGATCCAGGTTTATATTGGTGTCAACAAGATACATGTCTCCTGGTTCAGTTTCATCTAAAAGGATCCAATTTGTGTGGTCTGAGACAGCTCTGTGGTGCAAATCAACACATGTTAACTGAAGAATATTAGGATATTTGTACTGAAAGTTCATTCCCAATAAAAAACCTCAAACTAATACGCTGTCAGATTTTCCATGAGTTACAGGTTCTCACATTCTTCTTGATCTCTCATTTATTCACTTACTACTGTGCTTTGACAGTTTCCTCTCTCTTGAGAATGAAGATGCTCCTCAGAGCAGAGACCTCTGTCTTTCTAGAGTGTTCTGCCTAACTTGTGAAATCTTGTAGACAGCTGAACGTATCTGACAATATAAGAAAATCAATCACGGTGTTTCACAGGGAATTTTTTTCACAGCCAGTTAGTTGGCCTTCGTAATTCTTTCTGTTTTTGTGAACTTAACGTGAGTTGGAGGTGATGAGGCAGCCCCTTTCTGTAGTGGAATAGATTAAAAGAGTGTATGAAACATGCAAAAATAGTTCTGAAGAGCTATCAATTCAGGAGGAACAAGCCAAGGGAAACTCAAAGGGTGGGGATTTCTTGTTAACAACCTAAATAAAAGCTACTGAATAGTGGTTTGGAAATGTCTGGAGATAACATGGATATTGTTGTTGAAATAAAATGTGGGGATAGCGCAAGTAAAATAAACCCATTCCATTTACTGTTATGTTTGTAAAGATACTAGATTTGTCTTAGATGCTTATGCCTTTTAAAAATATTTTGAAATCTTTACTGTTTATCTCAAAATATCAACTACAGAGTTGCAGTTTTTCTTAGTTTCATTCAGTGAAAAATCTTCAATAAAAAAAAAACCAAACGAACAACACACACTTAAGCCAGTCTGGAGAGAAGCTCATTGTATTGCCTTATACATTTTGTTCTGGGCACCTGAGCAGGGAACAACGCACCACTTTTCAGTAGAACAAAAGACTCCTTCATTGCCCAAATGCTGGGAAAGATGACAGCTGCAAAATCGGAGCCTCAGAGGACAGGTAGCTTGCATGAGTCCTAATAGGAAATGGACTATTCATGCAGACTTTAATGTCTAACCCTGTCTACTTCGAACTGAAGTAAGATTAGCCTCCTTTAAAAACATGTACATGTTTAATGGTAATCCTAGATGATTATGGTTGAGAGATCAGATGCTGAAGTAGAGAAAATGTGTCATACATTGGCGTATATAAGAAAAATTACCAAGTTTTAATATACTAAAAATAAAAATTTAAATTTTTGTGTTAATTTGTATTGGGTTTTTTCAAGTACCTCAAGCAGATTCTGTTAAACAAAGGATATTGACAGCATGTGAGCACATCTTAATTCCTTAGTTCTAGACCTTATATAATTTAAAAACAAGACTTAGGATAAATGTTGCTACTTGACTGAAGTGTACATTTAGGCTCATGTTAAATAGAAGGCAGTAATTTATTTATTTTTTTGTCAGAAATATATTTTGAGGTTGTAGCTGTATTTCAGGCTTCTTGATGGTTGTAGTGGAAGAAGGTGACATAAAGGGATGGTGAATGACAACTAGGCACTAAATTGCAATACTAGGAGAGTTCAAAGGTGGGGACCTGACTTTTGCACCTGCTATCCACCGCAGACGTAGGCAGCTTTGCCACTGTTTTGCTTTCCCTACTTTCACAAGTCTTGCAAACTTTATGGTAACTATAATGATTATGTAAAAAATACTGAGGGCTATTCTGCTCAGTGTGTGTATATATATGTATGTCCCCCCCTCTGCCCCAGGAGTTTACAAATGTAATTTGAAGCTGAAGTTTGAACCTGTACAAAGGTTTTTCAGGGTAATGCATAATGACTGATTATAACAATTTCTGTGAAGGTAGTGGTTTTATGCTCCGTTTACACAGATTAAGCTATGAATAGGATGTGCCATCTCATGAAAAGCTTTTTGTTTCACTGACTAAACACAAAGAGATTTAGAAACAGGATTTACACATTTGCATTCCTTTTTTTCCATGTTTTCTAAGGTGTACATATAGAGATTCTGTGATAGGTGACTATAATACTCACAATACCATTACCCAAACAATTTGAGAAAAAAAAAAAAGCTGAGATGAACTGCCACAAGCGCCTTTGCAGTTCCTGCCTGTTGACATTGGCACATTTTTATGCAAACTGTTTCACTTTACAATGTAACTGTTGCAAAGGGAGTTGTTCTCATGAAGGCAGAATGTGGAAGAGCTACCACTTTTGCAGCTGTCATCATAGAGCAACACCTTATGAAAGGGGATTAAACAGGAGGAGAGAATCAAGAGAGGTGAAGAAAAGAAGCCCAGTATTTTGACAGTCCCCAAAGCAGGCAAAAGTAAATATGTACCATTTACATGAACTACAGAGTTCTTCAAATTTAAAGCATCTAAACCCATGTTGTTCCCACCTACTCTCACTGTATTATAATTTCTGATGGAACAATGATGATGATATTTACTGCAAAACTGTGATTCTCTTATACTTTCTTTCATCAGTCCTTTGTGCCTCACCATTTCTTCTAAGTTACATGTCTTTTCCTTAGAGTAGGGATTGTCATTCATTCTTTATTTTTTTCTAGCATAGTACATATTTGAATGTAAAAAATAATTGTCATAAGCATAGAATGTCCTGTTGCATGCTATGCAAAGGACACTAGGTATTGAAGAACTTGTATTGAATGATGAATTTTTAAAATTAGTGATGATTTTAACATACTATAATTCTGAATACTTTTAGTTTTATATGTATTTGTTTACATTTCCTTATGAAGCCTGTCTGTCTCTGCTGACCATGGGAAATATCCATGAATTCTAATATATATAATATCATTATCTGTCTGAATGATGGTATGTACAGAATTCAAAACATTATTAGCCAGAAATGGCCAAAAGAGCCACAGCAACAACACCAGACAGTCAGGAACAGGCCACCTGTGCTTGCAGATGCCACCTCTAAGTCATGGCATATATACTATCTGCTACTGGGCCTTTATATTACATGTGAAACTGAAGCATTTCAAAATACTTCAGTCCATGTAATAATGAACTTCTGAGGACAGTGCTTTAGATTCTGTTGTTGTCACATACGGGCTAAACTAGGAATTTTGTAATTCTGTAAGATGTGTTATTAATTGTAAGTATATAATACCCTTAATTCTGAGTTTTCTAGTATTGTTTTGTACCTTTTTTGGCAAACACCTGACAAATGTAAAATAATAAAGACAATCTCAATTACAAGGAAATTGTAAGACAGTTTAAGATTTATGCCATTTGAGATAGGTAGAAAGAGCGATAATAGATGCACAGAAGGAAAAGTGTAATTGTAGGAAACATCAGCTTGGATAATTCCTTGATTTTTTTTTTTATTTTATTTTTTTGGTGGGGAGTAAGTAGATTTGTAATGAAGTAAAATAAATGGGAAAAAATGAATGTGAAATGGAAGGAAACAGAGTAGGACAAAAGAAGATGAAAAGGTGTGGAGTGAAATTGAAGAGACTGTTAAAGGGGGAGGTACCAAATACTCAACACAGAGTACAAGTCCAGTCTAGACTGCAGATAGTCCTTTATCATGTAGTCCCAGTCAAGCTGTTCTGGCTCCTGCCATTACTCTCATAAACAGCCTGAGTCTCAATGGTCTGATGTGATGGGGTTTTTTTATTTTACTGTGTGCTGTTTCCTCAGTTTTAAGTGACAGGAGTTTTATCTGCAGGCACTTCAGCTTAAAAGGAGCGAAGTGTTGACAGGCTGCTCTTTGTGTGCGGTCCTGTTGCTCTGGTGTTCCGTTAGCTATTTGATCTGGCAGGGCATGATGCAAGAGTTACCTGTTTTCTAGGCTGTGAAGGAGGGTGGGGTGTTCCCAGTGCTAGCGGACCTGGATGTTACGGGAGGTTACTACTAAAATCTGTGTTTTATTGGTAGGCCTGTATGAATGATGTGGGAATGGTCTGATGGCTTTGCAGGGTCACCGAGTTAATGCGATTACAAAGTACTTGAAAGTTTTCTCTATGGCTTTTGTTCCATATGTTTATCAAAACACATTGTATAAAAATGGGGGAAGAAGTAAAAGCTGACAAAAAGACCCCAAGATTTTTCTTGTCTAGACGTGTTTCTGTAGCAACTTTACTCTGTGGTACAGTGGTTCTTGAGACTTTAACTTTTCTTTGTTAGTTCAAAAACTGTCTCATTAGAAGCTGTACATTTTGTCCTGAGTATGAAATCATCAGTGTCTTCTCCCTGTAGAAAGACAAGAAATACAGTTGTGGACTAGTGAGCAAAGAATGTATTTCCATAAAACTTAATGGTTCATTGAACTCGTCTGTAACTGATAACATTTGCTTTTTGTAAGTGTAAAACTGGTAACTTCTTTATCAGAAAAGATACCGTAAAATAAAAATGAGAAAAATACAATATCTGATGGAATTAAGAAGTCTGAAGAAAGTAAGGACTTCTTAGCTAGTTTCAGCAATTTCCTAATTCCAGTATTTATTAAGACAGCTTTAAATCTTATATCACTTTTGATCAGTGATGTTTCTTGTGCAGAGGACAAGAAACTCATTAGTATTTCTCTTGTAATCTATGTAACCTAAACATGTCTTCTGGGAGAGTATAAAAAATGTCTGCCTCTACATCTTCTATTAGTAATAAGTGAATAGCATGAGAAGGCATCTTGACAATTGCCTACTTGATAAATGGTGCAGGTGATGGACCTTTTAATGAAGAACGTCCAAGACCATTCTTGGTCTCTAATGACAGAGTAAGTAAGCTTTTCATATAAGGATGTTTAATATGGAAGGCCAAGGCATCTATCCTATTGAATAAAAAGTGCTTATTTCATCCACTCTGTTTCCTTTAAGATCTTGCATCAGTTTGAATGTGAATCCAATGATTCCAAATTTTAAATTCAAGATATCAGAGGGTATTAAATACTCCACCATTTACAAAGCCTCTCAGAATTAGATTTTTTCTAATATTTAGTATTGGATATAGCCCATTTTACCAAAGATCCCCAAAATCTTTCCTGAACTGAAGCTTTGAAATAGTCCTATTCAAGATCAGACTCTCTTAAATCAGTAGTATGGTTAGTTCATGAATTTGGACAAGTTCATTCTCTAAATTGCTGGAAGTTAATGGGCTATGTTTAATGGCTCAAAGAGAATCCCAAAGAGAACTCCCTGGCACAATTGTTGACTGCCATGAAGTCAATACATTTTATTTTTTTTCCCATGGAGTTCAGTGCTACCAAAATGTAGTATTGTAGGACTATAAATTTGATAAGGAGACTAGGGTTTTTTTTGTGGGATACTTCTTTTTCACTGTTCTTAGCTTTGTAAAATGTATTATATGTATTGTGGAAAATCTAGTATCCCAGGGAATTTATCTGATAGAGCAGGGAGATCACTGCTTGCCTTAAGAACAGCAGTGATAGCAAGTGAAGGCTACCACCACATCCTGTGAGTCAGTGGCGTTACCACCATGGTTAGTGTCACTTCACTGGGGCAAGCAGGAGCCTTTCTGTCTCAGGAGGGTATGGAAGCTGGAGTGCCTGTCAGGGCAGGGTTGGAGCCAGTTACTTAGAGAATTGTGATCATCCTGTATTTCACAATATCCTTTCTGTAGTTGACATCTGGTCTCTGTCATGATAAATGTATTTCACATAATCTAATGTATTTTGTAGCAAAAGTCCATCATCTGTTTGTTACAAGCTTCTTAAAGTATTACTTCTTTACATTAGCCTTTTCAAACCAGGAATAAATGGTCTACTGAGAAAGCATGACTTTCTAGTAACCTTTCTAAGAGGAAGAATGAACCTCTCTCTTTCAGTCATAGATTCTTCTGCATTTCCATAACAAGTAATTACATTATGGAGGAAAGAAAAGAAGAACAGTGGTCCTGCATTATGTCCAATTTCACACTTAAGTATGTGGTCATCATCACATAGAGCTTTTCTGTTTCAGCTTATACAATCAGGAATGTAAGGATTACACAGAGTATATCATGTACGTTGTACTACTTCCTGACAGTCTAAAATATCACAGAGCACAATAGTAGTGCCTCTCTCAGTATGACTGCTGACTTTCTTTTGTCAAACCCATGAAGATAAATCACATAAGCTTCTTAAAGTTGGAATAATAATCTTTGGTGATTAAAACAGATGATGAAAGCTTTAGAAGTTGGCATGTTGCCATAAACTGATTTCCTGTCATGCCAGGTAATGTTTGGCTAGTTACTGGCAAAGTTTCTTTCTCAGGACCTTGCTTCTGGTGGTTCTTTCTAAACACTTCAGATTTAATGGATGTATTAAATATGTTCAATCCCTCCTCAGCTGTTGTTAGTTCCTTGCAATGTTAAATTCAGTTTTTAAATAAACAAAATACCAATATGTTGCAATATTGTTAAAGACAAAGTGATTCTTTCCAGAATTCCATGAAAGCCAGAGCTTTACAGTAAACCTACATTTTTGCAATACTGCTAATTGTCCATGATGAAGCCCAACACTGCTGTTAGTCCTGTTTTTATTTCTACAGCATTATTTTCAGACTTATACCTTGTAAGACAAAGAACAGAAATTAGTATTAACATTGCAAAGTTAACATTGGTGAGTGGTAAGAAAAGGTACGCATATTTGTTGTGAATGCATTTAGTTCTATCATTAGGCCCATGGATTTAATTATGTATTATAACAAATCTGGACATTTTATATCCATTTCAGAAAAGTGGGGGAAAATGGAGATTTTAAAATGAAACATGAAAAAGACCATCTTTGGAGGAGCCCTTATACTACTGCTTTTCATGTCTGTTTATTTTACCTTGTGCCTCTCATTCTAAATTGTGAAATATTAAAATTTTATTTGACAAAAAAATAATTGTGACAGTTATAAGGCTTTGAAAGTTTGGGGGAAAAAATGTGGGTGAATTCTGACTTACACTGAGGACTTTAAAATAATTTAGCCTAGAATTATCTTAAAATAATACTTGCCTAATAGTTTTCCTATTCGGGTCACCTCTCCTGCAGGGAGAGTTAATGATACTGAGCTTTATGGAAAGTATCAGTTTCAGGATGGTATATTTAGATGACTACAGATAGGTCTCAGAGTTGTCATATTAGATGAATGAAGCAGTTCACACTTTTCCAAATTTTTTTTCATACTCATTGCAGGTACAAGTGAATGTCTTCACCATGCTCATGTTTATTAAATTTTTTGCTAGTGAGGCGGATTTTGTAAATACAGAACAAATTGCTGCTTTGTGGACTTTAGTTTCCAACTTCCCTAATGTGACTAGTTTTCTGATGCTAGACTAATTTTTTGATTTTTTTTCTACTAGTTTATGTCCAGAGTTAGCTCTTCTAAAAACACCTTCCTATTTTTAGAATGTTCTTGTGCCAGAATGCCCCTGTTATATCCTATGATATGATAAAGTTATTTATCTGCTTGTATTCATTTTTTTCTGCATTTTCTGAACCTTTAATTCTCATATTCTTTTGGAATTGATTAAAACTGAATACATTCTCTGCCCAGTAGATTTTCTGTGTTTTATTTTTTCTCTACATATAGACATTCATTAAAAGCTTCAATTCTGTAAATTAGACTTCTGGTCTATCATATACAATATTTGCACGTCAAAATTTGTACCTTAGATACAAATGTATGTATGTGAAATAACAATACAAAAAAAAAAATCAACAGGGAAATGAATGATACCAGATTTTATAGTAAATGTCTTTCTAAAGACTGTATTTTATCTGCAGGGGTTCCTTGGGGTAGTAGTCAGTAAATCAGGACCAAAGAGTGTTACCACTCAGAAGAATTATTGGGAAGCTATAAATAAAACCTCTTCCCTTCATCTTGATATATACTAATGCATTTTCAGATTTCCCCATCATGTCAATAGAATGAATAGATTAGATAGATATGTTTCCGTTTTTAAGAAATACTGCAAGACACTTGAGGGAGAAGGTAATATTTTTCTGTTGGCGGCCTGAAATTAGATTTAATGTAGGTATGGCAATACAAGCCATTGAAAGGAACTCTGTTCTTTAATATTTGGACTTCATCTCTAAGATGTACAAGGCTCCTTTTGTGGATTTGAAGCTAGAGTTAAATTAATTTCATTTTAGAGAGATTATTCAGTAATCAATATATCACTCATCCATTAATTTAATGCAGTAGTCATCATACTATGACTCCATTTTAGAACAGTTCCAAAGCTTTGGCTTCACATTTTTCTTCAGAAATGGAGCTAGAATTTTGACAGCCCTTCCAAGTTATATTTGGAATTCTTCTGAGATGAGAACTTATTTCATCAATGGATAAATGTGTATTCTTCAACTGAGCAACAGTTCCTCAAGTCTGGTGGCAAAATTATACTCCTAGTGTTCTTGTTTCATATTGTGAAGTGCTACAGTAGTAAACAGCTTTCCTAAGATAGAATAAACACACTATCTGTCTGCCTTAACATATTTTTGATGGTATTTACATACTTTTAGAGTTTGACATCAGAAAGAGGTTTGACTCAGGTGATCTGAAATTTTAGACAATTTTCTTCTGTTTGCACATGTTGCAATCTGCTTTCTGGGCCAGATTCTTTCTTGTCCTGGATTTTGCTATCATTGGTACTGAAGCAAAGGGAATGATATTGTTAAAAATCCTGAACAATGTTGACACTCATAACTAGAAATTATTTAACTAGAAACTCCTATGGAAATTCAGGCTTGCGTCTGTTACATTGTGCTGTTTACTGACCAGTTAATCCAAGATGCTAATGTAGCAACATAGGTAACTGCTATACCCTACACAGCAAGACAAAGACAACAGAGAATCAGAGACTTTGTCTTTTCCACCTGCAAAATCAAACTAACAATAATTCCCCTGTCTTAGAGGGGAATCCAAGTGTTAGAGTAGTTTAAATGCTCTGTTGGGGTGTAACATGGAGGACAAGGGCTGGTACCTCACCTTTCTATTAAGTGTGAAAGCAAAAGGGAGAGGTTATTAGATCTACCTGTTCTATATATATTTAAAGCCAACAGCAATGACAGTGTGCGTTAAGGAATGGAGAATGAGGTCAGTTGTCATGAAGTAAGTTAGTGGAAGAAGAAATATCATTAATTTGTCTGTTTCTATAGCTGAAATCCTGACATAACTAGGATGATCCATGCTAATGAAGTAAACAGATTTTTTTCTTTAGGAATCTGTAGATACCTAATACTTCCTTGATTTGTTTCTATATATTTGAAATTGTCAAGGTTTAGAGCTGAGTTGTGTACTAAGTGAATTACAGATGTTCTCTGTTAACACCTCTCCCTTCCTAAAGGGGAAGAGAAAGGAAATGAGAGAGATTATGGATTAGAAAAGAAAATTAAAACATCTTTAAAATAATAATAAAATGGAATATATACAAAACCAATACTGAACCCAGTTCCCTTGATGGCAATTGCATCACTGCCATCACTGATGCTGTGGAGCAGGCACTGGGGAAGTCCCAGACTGGACTCAGGGACAAATGGGAATTGGATTCAGGAGCTGGGTTCTGGAAGTGAATTGAGGAATGCATGGATTGGGATTGAAGGCAGAATTAACAGAATCCTCCTCAGATGCTGGCCACTGAAGAAGAGTTATTGACCCTCATGATCCCTCAATTTTATATGAAATATGAATATATGGGATGGAAGATCTCATTGGTCAGTTTAGGGTCACCTGTCCTGTCTGCTTCTCCTTGCAAATGCTGCCTTTTACATTCTGCACCCCCCCAGTGTGGTACACAAGATCCAGCAGTGGCCTAGGTCTGCACACCAATCCTTGGTACTAACTCTAAACATCAAGCACTATCACTGCTAGAAGCAGACACTCTGTGAAAACAAGCTGCTAACTTCAGAAAGTGTAGTTAGGACTGAGCTGAAAAGTAAAATCTCTGAGCAGAATTAGTTCTGCTCTAACTCAAAGCAGGACACAAATTTAAACATACAAGATTTGGAATCTTTTTTGAAACAAACAATTCAGGATACACATTTAAGGAAATCCCTTGTTAATTTTTGATAGCTGTGATCCAAGAAAGATTTTAATTGTTTGCTAAATGTGTTTCAATAAGCAATAGGACATGGGTATAAAAAGATAGGATGTAACTTAATTTTAGAGGTCAGCATTAGATTGACTTAATCTTGGTGTTAAAATCTGAAATGTACATCTGTATCTTGAGATTTGGCTTCAGCTGGCACATTTCAGGCTGCCACTGAAATGAAAATTGTTCTGCTGTTCTTCTTTAAGCTGCACATGCCTGTCACGTCCTACTTGCAGTTCCAGAATATATGACATATATTTTTTCTGCTGTTGCTGTTGCAAGGTTAATTTTCAGATTGATTCAGTGAGATGACCAGATACATATTGCCTGATTGCTACGTGCTGTCACAAGGACAGCAGCAGGAACATGCATCCCTAGGCACTGCAGAGAGCACTTTACACCTCCGCGTCACAGCCTGAAAGGAGATAGCCAAAGCTGAACAGGAAGTAATAGTAGAAGTATTTACATGACTTTGCTTGATAAATACACTAATCTGTTTTAAGTAAATTATTCTTCAGTAAACATCAGGTTTCAAATAAGGGATATCCATTAAAATAAAGGTGATCCTGTGTTTTAATTCTCAGACACGTAGTTAAACAGGAACTTAGAGGTTGGAGCTCACTCAGTTCAAGAAAAAGCTTGGAGACCAGGAGCATATATTTAAGTTAGAGATACTAATTGAGCAAATTCTTGAATGTTTATATTCCTATTCAGAGCTTTGGCCATTGATACAATTTTACTTTCAAAGGCATAAAAAAGTAATAACAGATCTGACAGTCAGCTACAAATGTTAATGGCAATGCCAGCAATACTAATTTGAGCTTGAAAAAGTTTAACAGGGCCTTGTTTAATTGAACTGATTGTTTTGAGTTGCTTCTTTTTGAGTTGCTTCCATTTGAATGATTTACCATAGACTTCACTGCCACTTATTGTAACTTGTGCCACCCAGACCCATCTATTCCATGGCACACTCTTTAAAATATGTCATTTACCAGAATTAAATCTATTTTACAACCATCATCTTTCAAGTAACTTAGACAAAGACTATAGGCTGCAATTATTCAACTCCATTATGCTACCAGCTTCAGCTTTTTAGCTTTAACGGTCTGACAGACTACAGAAATAGCAGCGTTGTAGCATGATAAGAAAAAAAGAGAACTGACAATTTTGAAAAAAACCCAAAACACCGTGCCCTGTCCTGAAACTCCATTCCCTCTAGAGACAACAAATAGTTTCCATGATTTATTTTTTTTCCTCTACTAGCAGTTATGATTAGCCATTTTGGCCATCTGCAGCATCTGACGAACATTACAATACGTGGCATGGACAGTATTGGACAGATGAGCCAAGCTGGTAAAATGCAAATCCATGACTTACATTGTGCAAATTCCATAAGAAATGCTAAGAGACTTCTTATTTAGTTTCTCCCCCTCCTGCCCTTGTGCCTGTGCTATGGTCTCCATGTGACTTTAGTGTCTAGGTAGGGAGAAGATGTGGCAAAGCCGTAAGGGATCAGTTGTTGCTGGAGGTTTCTGCTCTCTGGTAGGTGTGTTTGCATTTTCAGGAAGGCACAGAGACATTGGAGGAAGTGAAAGAACGGGAGAGAGATCTGTGTTTATAACCTTTCAAGTTATTTATTTGCCTTCCTGAACAGTGACAAAAAGCTCTTGTCTGAGAATTGCTACCCATTCTGTTCTGCTCCTTGTGTGCCTCTCTAAGACAAGCCGTTGTGTACTAGGCATCTAATGATGAAGCAAAGCTCTTGAGCTGAAAGTGCAAATTTAGCCAAGTCTTCATCTGAAGTTCTGGTCACCCGCTTTTCTGAAATCAAAGAGTTTCTGCTTCCCACAACATGGTACCAGCGAGTCTTTGTCCTGTCTTTTCCTTCCTTCTTTTTTTTTCTTTCTCCCCTCTGTCCTGTATTGCTTCTTGTAAACAGATTCTACTTACCTGGTTTTGAGAGAATTTATTAATAAAAATTAGCACCCAGTAGCTGAGACTACAAAAAAGTCACACCTTTTTTGAAGTAAGATTAATACTCTGTTAGAAGAAAAAAAGCTGATCACAATCTCCGAAAGCCTGCCATCACAGAGAAATGAAAGTATTCAAGTTGCATTCTTCACTCTATCAGTGTCTGGCTCTTAGATGCCGACTGTGCAAGAGGCCTCTGTGAGTAGTAATGATTTTTATCCTGTTTCCTTTTAAGTTTCTGTCTGTCAGTGCTGACTTACAGTATCTGTTCACATGCTCTGGATCTTGTTTGCTAACACACTATGAGGCTGAATACAATGCACCTGCCCTTTTGGCTTCAGAAGTCGTATTAAAAAAAGAGAGGCAGATGAAAAAGATGTCACAATTATTTACTAACATTTCTATCTGAATCATAGTAAGTCATAGTTGAGGTACGTTTTTTTAGAGAGTTCTTATTATCTAGTATTATTTGAATGAGAAAAGGAGGAGGAGACTGCACTGGATGGTATGTGTAGGGTCTCTCCTGTGTGGTGATTTGACAGTTCTGCAGTCCTTTTATTTCCTTTGTCAGTCTTGTTAAGTTTTGCTGTTTTCTTTTAAAGTAAACTTATCTGTCACCTATCAGTGTTTGATTTCCACCTGTGAAACGTTTTGCCCTTCTGTGAAGCATTCCATGTTAGTGCAGGCAGTGCTCTACTTGGTTGGCATCATTGATGTTTTTGGGGGACAGTCCTTAATTTCACTGCCCAGCCCCAACCTGAACCCATCATCCACAGAGCTTGGCCTCAGCCATTGGCTGAGTAGAGCTGTAGGCAGACATCTGTCTTGTCCTCTCCCTACTGGTGCTGACTGGATTTTCTGGGCTGACCTCAGATCTGACTTGTCACCTTGCCTGTGTTTGACGATTACCACCTGTGCCCTGCTCAGGTCCTGGGACTGTGCCCTGCTGGTGCTGGCACTGCCCTGCTATCTTCTGGGGTCATCCCCTGTGACCTTACATTGTGCAACAGCCCCATTCTTGCTGTGTCTAGCATGGTGTACAATATTGTATCTAATAATTATATCTCATTAATCCAGATGTAACAAAAAAGTAAGAATGTTGTAGAATCACTCCCTATACCTCAAATGTTGCGTATTTGCTAACATTTTATGGATGATATAAAAAGTAAAATTGTGATGATTAAAGTATATGAATCAAAGCTTTGTGAAAAATTGATGAAAAAAATTTTCAGCATACGAGTCCTCAAATGGAAGCCTGTATGCTTCAAAACCTGTGTATTTCCCCTGTTTTGCCTATGCCGACAAGAGTGTGGATAGACTTTCTTACTTGCTTCAAGCTGTAAGTGGCACAGAGGAAGCCAGAATTGCCTCAGTTAGCTGCCTGAGAACTGACCTGTTGGTATTGGGAAATAGAAGTTGGCTTCTTACACCAGCTGGATTTCTCTACATATTCTAAAGGTACTGCGGCAGAAAATACGGACGTCCAGTTCTGGTTGCATCCCTTTACATTGTGACGGAGCTCTTACTCTCACCTCTTGGGATGCGAAGTGCATTGTAATTGAATCAAAACACAGACTGGTATAGTAGTTTAGTAGGAGCAACTATCATTTGGATAGAGAAGAATGGAATTAGTTCAAAGTTGTCTTCCAGAGGATGATACTCAGAAGAAGTAATTGCTTTGACTACTGTTTCAGATTTTATGGTGATTTCACTGTCCTAAACTTAGTCATATTTAAAAACTCATACTTTTTTCCCATGTGGATGGATCAAAGTAGGGATTGCTCAGCAACTTCTTACTGGGCCTTATGGCAGTAAAGAGATTTGAGAATTTTTCATGCTGGCACAGCAAATTCAGCATATTAGTTGCAAATGGGTTTGAAATTACAGCCTTTCCACTTAGAGAGGAAATCTTTTATCATACAGGACCTGCTGAAGTAGTGGATGTGAAATGGATCCTTCCTGTTGCACAATTCGTTCAGCAAGAAATAGTTAAATGTTTCTGCTGCACAGGCTCTGAGGCTCCTGAAAGAGGACATCTCACAGTGTTTCTATCTGTATCCAACATGGGGAATTGAGGCCAGCTGTCCAATCTTTCCATCATCACTACCATCACTCACATTCTGAGATGAAACAAAACTAGAACAACGAAGAAGTATAAAAGACTTGAACTACATTTGAGACTTATGTCAGAAATGTGTCAGTCCTCAGGTAATTTGCTCAGTTCTGGCTCCTTTCGTATTTACTTCAAAGCTTCAGTGAAAATGAAAGGATAGAAAATGGCATTTAGGTTTGCAGATAGCTGTAGTCACATTCTTGTGACTCGATCTTGCTTTGTTGAAGGGTGTCTTCCCCTTAAAAGTCAGGAGCTGTCTACAGATCTTGAGGAAATGTCTTACATCAGGGCTAGTCAAGGATACAACAGACCTAGTAGGTTGTGGGATTTAGATCTATTTTCATATGATATACTACACTGAAAATTAATACAGATCAATAAATTAAATTGATTTACCTAAAAGTAGCATGTGCTTTTACTAGGAAAAAAAATCATAAAAATTTCATGCACAAACTTAAAATCATCAAAAATTTTATGTAATTTGCAGGATGCATCAAATAAAGTTTCATGTTTCTTATGGATGTCACATCAGTTTGCACAGTCAAACTCTTTCTAGCATGCTACAGCCCTGTTTTAAGCCTGTTGTTGATTTTAAAAAGAGTGATTGAGTTGCAGTTTTCTGACATGAGATCACGGTTGTGAAATGCAGAAAAAGACAACCCAAAATCTATATCTTCTACTGCCAGTGTGATGTAACTCTTCTGGGGACCTCTACCTTATTCAGTACAGAGTAGACCTCTTTGTTTCATCTCCTCAGTTTCATTTTTTCCATTTGTCTCCATTTCATGGTCAGCAAGAATGGGCTACTTAGCTGATTCAATGCCACCTTGTTGTGTATCGGGTGTCTTACTTAGCTCCCTTGCATAGCTTTCTGGTGCTGCCTGCAGTAGCTGAATGCTAACAAGTGTGTGCTGTGGATGACCAAAATGATTTCTCTGGTCTTGTAAGTTGGCAAAGTATGGGTGAATTTTCATTGAGATGACTAGGGAGATTTGCATGACATAAGCTGGTCTTCCATACAAGTTTATAGTGTTTATGATGAAGTCCAGAGGTGATAGAATATCTGAACAAAAAGTCCTATGTGTGAGAAACATATTTTCAAGCATGGAGAAAAGCATGTAAATGTCTTTATATATACATGTGTGTGTGGAGAGAAATAAAACATTGTTATATTATCACGGTTGGATGGTTTTAACTGATGTAGCTGAACTTTGACAAAAGTACCCATTCTGAGGCAGGAGTAGGTGGCATTTGAGAAAATGTTTTAGGGACTTAAAATGGCGAATGTTATTTAATCCTTACTACATGTCACTGACATAAATTATTTAGGGAATGTCCAAAGCACCAAGTAGTGGCCAGACATTGAGTTGTATAAGGCAATACCTAACATTTTGAAAATCCCATTTTTATCTAAAAAGCTCACTTCAGACTCAAGAATGGCTACGCACACTTTATAGCTTAGTTTTAAAGGGCAATAGAGAAAAGTTGAAGTGTTGCATAAAACATTAGCAATACTTCACCTGATTTATCAGATCAATAAATTGGTAGTAATCTTATCTTAATCAGTAACTTGACTTGTAAGGTGAAGAACAGGGAATGCCTTTAGCATACAGTTTTCACTGTACCTGGTACTGGGGTTTGGGTTTGTTGAGGGTTTGGCCTCTGGGAACTTTTATTCACCATTACTGTAAATTACAGAGCTTGATTTTTGGGTGGTGTCACGGTTTAGGGTCAAGGCAGCCCCTTAGACCTATAACAGATGCTCTCTGTTAACCCCCCTCCCTCCCCAAAGGGGAAGAGAAAAGGAATAAG
>WUAM01000260.1:4170533-4190552 GCA_024336885.1 Actenoides hombroni | reverse complement strand
AACATCCTACTGTTTTTCATAACATGCATGAGAAAGGCAGGATTCTCACCGAATATTGTGAGAACCTGAGAAAATCCGTCTGCTAGCAGCTTTTCAGCATCCATAGTGGACTGTCATAGGAACAAGCATGTTGCTGTTCTAATTTCATTTCTGAACCATGTAGAAATACATATTAATACAAAGATTAATATTTTAAAAATCCCACTCCTTTCTTTCCAGGAGGAATTCTACTTTGCAAAGCAAATGAGTTCGCTGTTGCAGATGTCTCTCTAAATAACATCATATTTTAAAAAGAAAAATAAAACCTGAAAATACTTCTTAATGAAAACTTTAACCATAAAATAATTACCTATCTTTTCTCACATTGTAGACTGATCTTTTCTCAGGACAAATGGGTCTTTCTTACTTTTGTTGAGAGGCCACCATAATACATCTGTTTATTAAAAGAACATTTTATGTTGAACATGCAGAATTAGTTTAATAAAAGGAAAACTTGCTTTTCACAGAAAAGTTCAATTTATTAAAACTGCAGAATGTTTTGAAGACAAAAGTAGACAAAAAGCATGTTGTTAAAAATTGTTTTGATCCTACTAACTTTGTCCTCTTTTAACAGAAATAATTTCTGCCTGAATGTCATCAACAGGGAAAACTGGCTGTGCTAGAGACAATTCATTATTTTGCTGAAAGTCATTAATGTTAAACATCTGGGTTTTTTCTTCTTTCACATTATGGGTGAAAAATACAACCCAATGTATTTTCACATATCAAATAATCCTGAGTATCTTTAAAAAAAGAACATATAGGGAAAGTGTGCTTTATTTGAATTCACTGTATTTGATAACATTATGAAAGGGAAATCTCTTTTTTTGAGCTTGCCAGCACTTTTAGCAAGGACTTAATCTGAAAGTTCAAGTTAATAATGAACTGCAAACTAGTTCTAATCTCTGCTGTGCAGCCAAGCTTTTAACCTCTCCTCTGCTTCATGCAGCTTCATGCAACTAGTGTCTACTGCCTGTGTTCAGTTGGAAAGTTGAGAGCCAACCTTCATAGTCTATCCCATTGCTTTCTTCCTCTTAGGCAAAATACAGTCTGTGACAGTGACAAATGTCTGGTGGCTCTGTTCACTGGCCAAAGAATATACTGACATCAGACTCTTCGATGAGTCATGTAGCTGTGCTTCTCACACTTCAAGGGGTTCATAGGAGTGGGACCATATGGTCTTGTAGCGCAAATGTTGGCTCTGGCAATCTTGCATACTGGCGTGAGGATGCTTATTTCTTATACTGGCTCATGTGTTGTTACTACTGTTGAGATGAGGAATAACAGTACAGGCCATTGCTAGACAGAACTGGTTACATTCTAGAAAAACAGTTTCTTTTAACTTTATACAGTGCTGACACTTGCAGAGCTTTCATGTAGATTTTTATTACATTTACATAGTATTATGGTCATACTTATAAGATTTGTCTGACTTTGATTTCCCTCATCACTGTGTAGTCATTTTCCTTCTCTTGATTGTGAAGCTGGTAACCATACAGTAGAAATTATCTTTTCATGTATGTCTGTAGGATGGTAACAAGTAGTAGATACTTAGGGAAATTGTGTAGAAAAATTGTATTCTTTGAATGATCCTACTGTTAGCATATCCTTACAGTTAATGAATTAGAAATTTCCTGAGTTGATGGCAGAAGGCCAACTGTGATGCATAATAACCTCCTACAGACTTGTGTCCATGAATCTGTGGATCTTTCTGATCTATTCTGTGGTTTTCACTTCCCATGTCCTATGGATACGTTTTTTGTAAATTTGTTTGGTATTGTGTGGAAAAAACCTCTTGGTTTAAACCCGAGACAGGCTGAGTCCTATTCCCAGCTCCACATACATTCTGTTTGACCTTGACAAATCACTGTGGATGTTAGATACAAAATACCACTTGAGTGGCTTCTTTGTAGACACCATAGTGTTTGACTTCTTGGCTTCTGTTTGTCAGGGTAATCTAGAGCCATCTGTAAAGCCCTTGCACTTCCAGGACATGACTATTCTTCAAACCAGTGAAACAAAACAAAACAAATCATGTAAGAGATGACGAGATGTCTCCAGCTGTCCAGGGAGGAATCCTTCATTTCAGAAGTACAAATGTTCTGGCTGTAGAATATTTCCTGTTTCCAGACTGGAGTGTTGTACACATCCCACTCTATTAAAATGTTCCATGTTCTTGGATTTTCTTCCAGATTTGGAATTTCAAATCCTAAAAACTTGAATGAGTCTTACATGCCTGATTTCTGCTTACCAGCATATTAGAAAATGTTTGAAGAATACAATATCCCTTTCTGTGTAGTTATTTATATAAAGCACACAAATCAGCTGTAGTTTTTGTTGGGACCCTCTGAAGACTTCAGTAGTCCACCAAAACATTTATTTCCACTTGTCCTCTACAGCTGGAAGCAGTCTTTCAAGCTTAGTATAAGTTTAGTGTAAAATGAACATTCTGTGAAATAAACCTGATATGTTTGTTTCAATTTTGCTTTTATTATTGAAAAAATATGGAAGTCCTGTTCTTCAGAATCTCTGTTATTTTGCTCACAAGTCCCTCAGGCTCTGCAGCCCAGCATATCCTGTAAGCAAGGAAGCTTGTCCCTCTGCCCTTACTTGGTTGCACTCAAATTGCCTTTGCTTGATTGCTTTTCCAGAAGTCTTTCTGCTCCAGTTTTTGCAGCCAGTGAAGCCTCTTTGTTGACACAGTGCTCAGACCCACCCTGCAGTGTACAGCTTTGGGCACTCTCTTTTCTGTGGCGGTATTGATTACCAAAAAGAGTTCTGTCACTCCCTCTCCTGGGTCCTCAAGATAGTTCTCATTAGGTCTTCAGATGATGTTTACATCCAGTTCTGGCTTTCTGGCAGACATTTGTGCTTTGCAACATAGTAATAAATCATGTCAGGAAACTAAAGAGGTTGTGAGGCCTGGACAGCAATAATCTTTGGTCCAGACAGCTTTCATAGAGCAAGGTGGATCTGTCTGTAAATGTCAGGCTTTAGCTGATGCCAGAAGTTTTAGTCCAAATAATTTTTTGCTTACCACGTCTAGTAGGGAGTAAAACAAGTAGGAATGTGTCTTTCATGGTTGAGATCACTCCACAGATAGTAGACTGCTGTTGTTTATGAAAGAGATGATTTTTTTTTTCTCCTCTGCCTAGAGATAATGTGAATGTCACCACCAAAACTATGAGTAAATGATATTTGCTTGATGAAGATGGACTGTGACAATTTCAGCCCTCTTATGAGTAGAGAAAGATGATGAAATGATTTCCCTTTTATTGTCAGTAAAGTGGCAGTCTCCTCAGACTCAAGATTGTTAGCTTCTGGTGTGTGTTTTGTTTTGTGGTGATTTTAAAAATTAATTATTTTTTTAAATTAAAAAAAAAAAAAGATTTTAAAGATTTTTTTTTTTGTTCCCCATAGCCATTATGGTATTACAATTAGCTTTGATTCATGGTTTTCTATTTACTAAATGACTACAATGCATTTGATCAAAATGCAAGACAGGGAGATGGCATTCAGAAACATTTCTGTGGCAGGAAGAGTTTCCAGGAGTTGGACAATTCTAAGATGCTGGTAGGAAAACCTGGAAAGTAAAAGTAGACCGGAAATCCATACTGCTGTTTTGGTGCAGTTACTTTTGTAATTATTACATCCACATCCTCTATTCTTGCTTTGTAATCCCAGCTGTTTCACAAAGAATAAACAAAGAGATAAAATAAAACCAAACTGAAAACCTTGTGCAAAATAACTTTCCATCTGATAGTATTTCCCATATCCCACTTTTCTGGGATAAATAACAATTGTTACCTTGTTAGACTGCCAGTAAGGTAAAGGACTCCTGTCTTAAGCTGGTGTCAGCATGCTGTCCAAATAGGGAGTTAATGTGTTGTTCTAGGGGAGCTGTGGAGCTAGAGATGTATGCCTGTGCATGAATTAAACCCACATGGACAACATGTTAATGGGCCATATTTATTAGATTACATAGGATTTCTTTTTAAAGACTATTGTACCTGATAAGTGGCTGATTTTCAGTATGAATAATGCAACTTTTCTGTATTTGCTGTCATATGTTTCTGTTACTTATTTAAATGGATGTGCCCTTTCCTCTCCTCCTCTTTGATTCAAATTTTACAGAGGCAGATGACAGAGAAGTCTCAAAAAACTTGGAGAATTTCCTGTTAAACACAAATTCCTGTTTGACATCATCTATATCTGCCAGGCTGTTCTTCATAATTACACAGTAGTATATACATATTTAACCCTATAAGATATTTTTCTGAACAGTTAATATCCTTTATGTCTTCTGAGATCCAGGAAAAGTCATAGCTGTTCACGTATGGCTCTGCTAGTGAGAAAAAGGGCACTGTGCTATTTGTTCTGGAGGGTTGTTTTGTAGATGTTATGTTACAGCTCCTTTTTTACATTGCTTATTTGTGACAGGTGTCTGACTTCACCTTGAAACAAGATTGCAAGCTAACAAAATAGGTCACTTTAGAAAAGTGGGCCACTTCTGTTTTATTTCAAGTTTAGAAAGATACGCCTGCTGCAGTTTGGAATTACCTAAATTTGTGTACAAGAAAAGCCAAGAAACTCATCAACAATGAGTTGCACTGGATATTATATTTTTTAATTAAAATTACTTCACTTGGAAAAACAAACCTTCCAAACATTGTTCTAGTTTTCTCCTTTCTTAGCAAAGCTGTTCTGCATAATGAACTCAGTCTCATGATGAACAAATTAATTGCAATTTCTGTCCTCAAATTGAAATAACTTACACAAATTTAATAAATCATGAACAGCCACAATAGCAACCAGGCTAGCTGTGTCTGAAACTTTTCCCTATTGACCCCATTTTAGAGACATACATTCTTCCTAATTTAACAATTATAATGTTTTTCAGGGAATACTCCCTGGAGCCTCTAATGGGTAAAGGTTTTGATGGGAAACAGTGGAAGACAGAGAATAGGAGGCTCAAAGCTTTTTTTATTTTTTTCTTTTAAAGAAATTTGATTGGAAGGGATGTACTGATTAAAAAACAATGCAGTTATTCCAAGTGTATTTGTAGGAAATATGACCTTGGAGAAGGAAAGAGACATTTTTTTTTTCAGTGATTCCTCAGATCTTTCAAAAGTACAGGAGAGTACTCAGTTGCTGTATAAAGTATGGTAGAGTTAGTGTCCATTAAAATAGTGATTCTGAAACTCAGACCTATAATTCATAAGCTTTATATTGTATGCAGCATATTTGCACACTTTCACTTCTGAAAGCAACTTTGTATTCTGCATAAAAGCTTGTTATAAATGGACATATGTCCACAAACACAGAGGAATTCAGTCACACAGATCTTATTGGGTCTTACTGAACTCATTCTGTTTGGAAAAACATTGATGGTTGAGTAGTATTTGAAGATACCCAAATGTACAATGCAGTGTTCGTTTCTTCTGCTATCCACGTTCCCTTCCAGTGACCATACAGGGCAAGAAGTGCAATGTTTATGACCCAAACTCATATGAATAATAAAGCACAGCTAAAGTTTAGCTGTTAAAAATTCATAGATTATTATCAGTAATTAGGTCTGGTGAAAAAATTAGACATATTCTCTTTCTCCCCATGTAAATGTGTGTGTATAAGTACATACACCTGCTCTGGTTTTCCCCAGGAAATTTTAAAATGTTTTGTTCTTACCTGCAGGAAACCAAGATGAGAAGCAGTGAAGAATTCTTAAAACTGAAGGTGAGAAATCTCAACAGTGTACTGTTTTTATGTCCTCCCTTGGCAGTTCTCTCCCTTATTTTTCTTCCCAATTTACAACACACATGCACGCACACACCCCATCAGTATCTGAATAATTACAGAACTTCTAATAATAATGCAAACCCAGGGTGTTTTCTATTTTCAGTTCTCTGAATTGTTGCAGGTACTGCTCAGGATGCAGTTCTTCTTTGACCTTTTTGCTGTATGTATTTATCACATACCCCAAACATGTCAAAGAGATGTTGGCAAGCTGTGTGTATAGAAGGCAGCAGTGAAAGTATCTCACTAATGTTATTATATCCAGACATTCTTCAAGACTGTGGTATAAGGGGTTTTTTTGGGTCATTTATTACTGATTTCCTTTAAAACACCAGGTGTCATTGCTAAACTGCTTTTGAAACAAATAATTTTGTGTTTGCTTATAGGAAACCATGATGAGAAGCTATGAAGAAGAGACAAGTAAGGTCTCAAAATTTACTTCTTGTTCTCACTTTCTTTTTTCTTCCCTCCTAAGGAGGATAATAATAATGCCAGTGTGCATCAGTAGATGGCCCAAAGTAACTTCCCAGTTCCCTGAGCTAATGTTTTTTTATTTGGGAACCATATGCATTTTTTAAGTAGTGTATTTGCAAATACTACTGCTCAAGTCTGGGTTGGCTAACTGGACATCTTCATTGTTGTAGTGGGTCTGGCTGAGCTGCTTTTCCCCATCCAGCCCTCATGCTGCAGTACTGGGAGCTGGAGGGTTTTGATAACACACACCCTTGCACAGGCTGGTAGTGAGTGGGTCATTTCTGATAATGATTTTTCAACCTTTGTATTTTGTCTAAAAAAAATCCTTCTGCTTCACACCGGTCTGTTCTCTATTTCCCTGCTGCCTAGAATACCAGCCTTTTTTCTGACTGATACGTTGGTTGAATTATGTGTTTAGTTTGAAACAGCTTCTTATCTTCTTCTTTATTTATGAAATGAACCTCAAAAAAGCAAATCAGCAGAGAAATAAACTTGCAAAACACCACAGTATACTTGGGAAGAATGTGTGTTTTTAAATCTGTTGTGTTTAGTTGCTGTTGTGTGTGATTTCTTTAACTATTAGCTGCTCAATGGAAACAAGCTCTTTATTATTGAAAGTCAAATCTTCCTTGACACTTACTCCAAAGCTAAAACTTCTCTATTTAAAATTAATTTCTAAGGACCACACTCTTTTGTCCTTTGTATCTCTCCATCTGTGATAATCATCCTGTAGTCTTGAATCACCATCAAGCAAGTAGATCTGGATTTAAGTATAGAGGTAAAGTTGACTAAGCATCATAAGACTCCTTTAAGATTTTTATCTCCTGAGATGTTAATTTGGACCTCCACTGTCTTTTTGTCCCTCTGGAGTTTCAATATCAGAAATTATTTAAATTGGCAGCATACAGTAACAGAAGGTTATAGGCAGCAATGCTGCCTTTTCAGTGGCTTAGGGACAAAGATTTCACCTAAAGAAAATATCCTCAAAAAAGCTGCTGTCAGATTGGATTTGTGTTGGAAAATACAGACTCACAAAGGAAAATGATTATTTTGTTCCTGAGAGAGGAAGGAGAAGAAAAGGTTGAGAGGATGATTTTACAGTGTAAGATAATGGAAATTTTCTTGGTGGTGGTTTGAGTCTTTCTGACTTTTTGAAAGTCTTCTGGTGTACAGAAGTACATATTTTAAATAGTCAGTTATGTAACAGTCCTCTGATTTTGCATCTTAAAACCTGGTGACTTGCATCTTCTACTAAATATTTCAGTTTTCATCTATGATACAGCTTATCTAGCACATGCAAAAGACAAAATATGTGTATGTTTGATGGGGTGAATAATACAAACAGCAGTTAGTGACTTGTGTTACCTATTTCTAAAACAGTTCAGAAGAATATTTCACTGTAAACTTTGCACAGTTGTATAAAATATTGTTTGACTTTCCTTCTGTTTTAGGATTTCTTTCAGAAAAAAGGTTTTCAGGAGTTGCTATCATTTAAAGTCTTTTTTGGATGTTCTTTTAAGGAAATGAAAAATAATTTATTAAAAGAAATTGCACAATCTGTCCAAGAATTTGTTGGAAAATGTTTTACAACTATGGTGGTGTTATTACAACATATCTAGTCCAGCAGAGGGAGTTAGAATGCTATTCTACTTTCTTTCTCTTTTTGTACTAGAGATAATTGTTTAACTATATTTAATTTCAGTGTGATTTTTATCTTTAGAACACTGAAGTATTTTTCCAAGAATTGTGTTTTAGAACAGCTATAAAGACAGGGTTGATTTTCTTTTACCTTTTTTGTCTTTTCTATATCCCTTAGTGTTAATTTTCCTATATAATTCTTTGTATCCCTTCACAGGGGTTATGAAACAAAGGATTAGTAGTTTACAAAATTGATTCCTCATCTCTGTACCTAATTCATAGGTGCATGTACACAGTATACCTGTAGAAGAAAATATACTGAATAGAATAGCTCTGAAATAAGTATAAAGCCAGTGATATACTGGTAGATCTATTGTATCACAAATTTGAGGCTAATATACGTTTTTAATTATGTTCAAGTGTCATGGTTTGGTGCTATTTCTTCCTGGTTTTTGTTTGGTGTTGTCTTGGCAAATTACCTGCTTATATAATATTGTTTACAAAATCCTTTACTAAAGGATTGTGATCTAGTATTTTGTCTAAACATCCAGCAGTGCTAATGACTGAAGTTTTCAATACTGATATATGTAATTTGTACTCATATTTTTTCCCCAAATAATTATTTTTATTGCTACAGGATGTTTTGGTTTGCAGCTTGGAATGAGAGAAACAAAACCTGTATTCCTCTTAAAGTTGCAAAATCCTTTTGGATAATGTCTTCATGAAAAGTATGAAAAAAATGAGTCCGAAATATTTTTGGTAGTGTTGTGGAGAGTACCAATCACAGAATAGCTGAGATTGGAAGGGACCTCTGGAATTTGTCTGATACAGCCCTCCTGCTCAGGCAGGGTCACCTAGATTAGACTGCCCATTGCCCAGGACCGTGTCTGCATAGCTTTTGATGTGCAGCTTTTGGAAAGAGGATTCTCCTTGTGCTATGTACACTATTTTCTAGTTTTGTAAAAATTTTATCTCATTTTGGTCAGATTTTGTAAGTAACGGTGGTTTCAGTTGCACGTGGTAAGTAGAATCTTTTGAGAAGCTGGAATTTTTCTAAAGATTTTATTTGCATTTATGATCATCTGTTGCCCTAACTCTTACATTAAATAGATGGTATAAACGCATTCTCTTCACAAAATCGGTAGGGTTTGCATCAATGTAGGAATGCCAAGAAGTAGTGGGACATTTCCTGTTTGTTTGGGTATCTATCTATCTATTTGACATCTATATGTATATGATTTTTTATTTTGTGAAAGCTTTTTAAGTTAAAGCTTTATGAATCAGGACTTTGAGTGTATTTGAGATGAAGAGGAGATATGAAGGGAAGAAAAATGGCAATAGGAATAGACAGGCAATGGTAGAGGGAGTGAATTTTTCACCTTCCTAGCTAGAGCTGACCACATAAAAAAGATTAAATTAATATTTTCAACTAAAAAGTGTGAAAAACCCTTAAGCTAAAGATTAGACTAGAAACCAGGTGACAAATTAAGTACATTTAATTAGATTTTTTTATAATGCAGCTTTATATTAGTGATGAGATAACAGATAATTTTCCTTGAATCAGTGTTCCTGTTGTATTGAAAGATGATGTTAGTACTTGCCAGTGCAATGATATCTTCATTTTCTCACAACCCAGACTCTAAATTTTTTAAAATAAAGTTGTCAACCGAATAGTTTCTTAAAGTCTTAAAAAATTATTCTGTCTGTTCTTCCTGCTTTGTTTTAAAAAGTTATGCAGATGATAGATATATGTTGCATGTGGGATTCTGTGTTCATTTTCTAAAAAAAAAAAAAAGTGATAGAAAATAGAAAATTTGTTTAGAAGCTTTAAAAATCTAGACTACCTAGGTATTTTTTCTGATTCCCTGAAGTCTCTTGATTTCTGGGACATGTCAAAGGGCCAACATTATTCACAGAAAGTGAAAGGAGAGAAGGCTGACTCAAATGAGTAGGACTCAGGTGTGTGAGAGGAAAATATAAAGACAGGAAAAAATTCAGAGTTGTTCAGGAAAAAGGAAGGATAAAAATGGGTGGTAAAGGGCAATGATCAGGCACCAGTCAGAGAAGAACAACAAGGGCAGAGCAGCAAATGAAAATTTAACAGAAGCTGGAGAAGTGTGGCTGGAAATAAGAAAAATGGGGAGATAAGTTTGTGAGAAGTATGCTCACAAAAAAGAAAAATCTTGAAGGTTCAGAAGTTCATTATCACAGCATATGCTCCCCCAGTGAACTTAAAACTAAATGTAGTCCTCCTGCGTTTAATATGCCTTTATTTTCATAAGATTGTTCATGAAATCTCTAGAAGCCTCCACTTTTTGTTGTTGTTGTTTGGTGTTTTGTTTGGTTGGTTTTGATTGGGGTTTTTTGTGATAGAGGATGCAAAACAGGATGTAAAGGGAGGAATATAAGGTAACTCTGGGTACTATAAGGCTTCTTGCAATAAATACTCTTCCATGCTAACATCTACTGACTCAAGAATTTAGACAGATGTAAGTCTGGAACTGTTGCTGGTGAGGTCACACTGAGAAATGTTAGCGTATTTTGTCACTTCAGCATTACATGATGGCATTTAAAATAATGATGCAATACAGTGAATTTTTGAAGCAATATTAAATTGAAAGCAATATTAAAAAGCAAAATTATATTAATATTTTATTAATATAAAGATGCAGACACCTAGTGCCATGTTGAAAACAGCATAAAACCTGATACTAGAGATTTTTCTCCATGTTGTAGAAGTAAGAAATGTGCTTCTTCCATTTGTTTAGCAAGCTCCCAATGCATGAACACTCATGATTTTAATCAAGGAACTTTTTTCCCACCTTAAAGTAGTAACAGACTCGTGTTCCATTTGGGTTTTTTTTTTTTAAATTCATACTTCTTCCTTTATTGTCTCAGTTGACAGTTTTCTAAAAGATAATCCTTCATAATCAGGATTAAGAACATTTTAAGAGTAGAGTTCCTTCCTCTTCAAGGAGCTTGTGCACTGGCAGAGGGAACAGCTTGCTTCCACAGATGTAACACACACACCCACACCCCCCCCATTTAAGGGCTGTTCTTCTGCAGCAATTCATATGGGGATGCTTTAAGTTTTAAAATTTTAGTAAAATTAATGTGACACTGTGATAATTTGCCAAGTTCAGCTCTTAAGATGTAATAACTGTTCAGTCTTTTGTGTTTTGCTGTGATGATATTACAGCGATAGGTATTTTACCGTAGAAAGTTTGATGTTGAGGGTCTTACAAGGACTACAGGTGAGCATGGAATTAATCTTTGATTTGCTGTTTTTCAAAGCACGCTTTTAATCTGGAAATTGGCAGATGTTGAGGTAAAAGCTTAGAAGTCAGAGTTATCTTTTATTTCACTATTGCTATTTCGAGGCTGTTGGGTAAATGCAGATAAAATGAGCTTGACTTACAGGGTACCCAAACATCATTCTACTGACTCATTTCTACAGAGAATCTAAGGTGCAAGGTATGCTGTACCTACTGTCCCTTTGCAGAAGTGTATGTTGGAACTGAAAGCAAGGCAAGTTTGTGCCTCTTGTCCTTTTTTTTTTTTTTTAGAATTACGAAGGAGGACTTTAACCCTGCTGTTATTCTATATTTCCATACACTTCCATCTATAGAGCTATTTGAGGATTTTCTGCGAATTAAGATCTTGTCCAATTCAAAATAAAGTTACTCAGAACTGGGAGCTCTGTTCTCTGCTCTAAGTTTTCATTTATAGCCTCTCCCTACTACCTCATAAGATGCAATGAAAATAAGGAGTATACAGTACATAAAAGATGCAATGAAATAAAACCATTGGGTAATGTATTCATTGAATCTCTGTGGACTATTGACAAATGAATCATAAACCACTAGAAATATGATCATCAATTCTTCATACTATGATCACTTATGTCAAAAGGCTGTTAACAATTACAGAATATGTCAAAAAGCAACATCTCCCAGATCAAAAGCAGTGAGTCATTGTCTGACCTTTGCTTACCCTGAATTCAATAACTTACTTGATTTCAAATGGTATAAACTGGTGATGGAACTGTGCTTTCCAGCTAGTTATGCAAGAAAGGCAGTATGAATTAATTTACAAAAGTACTTGAGATAAAAAAAAGATTTTCTATATTCAAGTTCTTAAAATGCTGTTTATCAAAGACATTGAAACTTAGCATAAATGATGGTATAGTAATGCAAACAGGAAAGAAGCAAACAAAGTATCAGAACAGTTAGGGGACATCAGACAAAGAATGTGTGTTGTTAGACTTCTGTAACCTAATATGCTGGCACAAAATCTTATTATGCTTTTCCAAGCGGTTGAGTGACAGGCTATAACCAAGCAATTTATTGCATTTGTACTACAAAAGATAAACAATTTACTTTCTACAATAGACTGGTTTAGACCGAAGTAGAAGCATTTATGTGTTCCTGTATACAAACCCACAAATTTCAGTATTTCTTTATGAACAAAATTAACCTGAACAGAAAAATCATGTTAAAATATGCTCCTATTCATATTCTCAAATCTATAAATTTATAAATCTATATTCCATAGCCTTATTGTTCTTTGAGGAAATGTTGTAGCCAAAGAAAATGTAATTCATCTCTAGCCCTCTGAGGCAGGCTATGCACAAGTGAACATAGTTCTTGCACAAATGTTCCATCACCATAGACTTTGCTAAAAATGTTTGGCAGGGATGGGGGAGTGCTGGAGAGGGTAAAAAAAAACAACAAAAAAACCCCCAAAACATCCCGAGATTGGAATTTTTGCTGGTGTTCTGCTCATCTACTGTAGCTGAAATTGTTGAATATGTACAGCTGTATTATAACTTTTTCCTGGATGTATTCTTATGGCTTTCTGCACCTCAAATCATAGAATAATAGACTCACAGAATTGTTTAGGTTGGGAAAAACCTTTAAGATCATCAAGCCCAACCACTAACCTAACTCTATGAAGTCCACTGCTAAACCATGTCCCTAAATAACATTTTTTTTTATAAGTACTGAACCAAGGAGGCTAGCATCAGTTTGCCTACCATTTTCCATGTGGAAAAAATACACTACATCTACAGGTAAAAGACATCATGGATTTCTCCGGTCAGCCAACATCACCTCTGCAGTGCTGTAGTTCATAATAGAGATACTTTCACTGTTGGGAGATACAGATGTGTGATATAAGAATGAAGACATAAAGAATTTGTCTGAAATTCTCAAACTTGGAAAACAGCTGGTGCTGCTTGAGTTCTGAGTAACATTTTAAAACTTTCCCTTGTAATATGGCTACGTTGCATTTATTACGATATACTACTGGTTAGAAAAAAATGTTTATCTTTCCCTTTTATGGGGAATATTTTGTATTGACACACTGATTTTTAGAAGAGTTAATTTTTTTATAAGTTTCAGGTGGGTTTGGTCTGGATGGAGTTTTCCAACTGTCATAACTTTAAATTTTAGAGGATAAATTTGGTAATAATACTCAATTTCTAAAGTAGAAAGATTATTATAATTGCTCTGCTTGCAAGAATAAAGATAGTATTTGCCTTATGAGGAAAAATGGAGGATGAAGGAGAGATGTTTACATTTTTTTTATCTGACTGATTTAGTTGTACTATGATTTTTCCCTGGGCTATTTTGCTATGGGCATTATTGTTGTTTGTAATCGCTTTATACCTTCTCCTTTCTTTTACTCATGACTAAACTAGGGGTAGTTTGTGTCTTGGAAACACTCTGTAAATATAAGACCTTCTCAACCTAAACCTCATTCAGATTCATCAATAGTAGATACTTCTTGTGAATATTTGGGCATAAAACATCATAGGATTGGGTTCTAATTGCAGACAAAGCAGGGTATGAGCTTTGTGGGGTGCAGTATAGAGGGTAAGGAAAGCTTACATCCACTGCAGAGTTTGAGAATAACAGCTGAGCAGACACACATACATTTTTTTGGACTTAGGTGTTACATACATAAAAGCTAATGTTAACATGTACATTTCAACAGCTTCTGCCATAGATGCTAATATTCTTTCTTTTTTTTTTTTTTTTTTTTTCTTAAAAGGGTATGCAACTCTGCCAGCTTGCATTTTAATTTCTGGTTTTTATGTTCTTTCCCATTCCATGGAAAGGTAGCACAGATATATCGCATAAACAAAGACAAGAAAAGCAATTGATATAAATCGTTCTCTTTCATTCTGGATATATTTGTTCCTTGCACATGGAAAGAGACTAGAACAGAGTTTTGAAACAAATATTTTTACATGGAGCTGCCACATTTTGTAAAAAAGGCTTTATCACTTGTGTCCCAGTACTCTGTGAAACTCTTTCTGTTACTTGTTTGTAGAAGTGCTGCTATATACGCAGACCCAGTCTTGCAAACATCCCAAACTGTGCAATGTGGTGGCATAGTGCTCCGTAAAGCTGTGATCATTAGAGATTGTCTTTTCACCTTCAGAAGTTCCTGTTGGCTATAAAACTCTTCTGTTGCATGTGGTGAGTGAATGTGATATAAATCAAATATGAAAGACATTTGTCGCTCCCCACTGACCACTTCTGTTCTATTTATATAGGCTTAATCATTTTCCTTTTAGTTAATTTCTTACTTGAATTTGGGAGGAGTATCAAAGACTTCTGCCACATAAAAATTAATTGAACAGTCTTAACAATAACAAATCAGAAACTGTGCTTCAATTTAATTCTCAGAGTCAAGGGGAGGTTTATGAGAAAAATAGTCTGGGACCAGGATAAAGCAGCTCTTTGGCATGTTGCATGGGCAGTTTACATTTTGGAAGATATAAACAGGCTGAGCAGACTGTGGACTGAGAACACTTGGTGTTTCAAATGTTGCCATATTGACAATGAATTTTTGTAGGAGTTTCTAATCCCTAAACTTTAAAGCACACACAAATAAATTTGTTCAGTGGAAATTCTAAGATGATGGGTTTCTTATGTCTTTCTAAAGCTAGGAAATAAGGAAGGATAAATGCAACTTAATTTAGATGTTTTGGAATTTAAATTAGGCTGTGGAGACTGTGTTACTGAAGACAGAAATAGCTGGGTTATTGCAGTGAAGTATTTGTTGATTTAGGCAAAGAAAGCCTTGACCATCATATAAATGGAATGCTAGTTCCTGCAATGTGCAACAAGACAACTGCATCCACATGAAATTTTTGATTGTTTTTTCTTTTATGCAGGCATTAGAGGTTTTTTCCTTTCAGGGCTGTCCTGGAAACTCAAGGATTAAGAAAGTCCTACATCTCATTCTATTAGAAACAAAATACTGTACATAAACCAGTAAACCTGCTTGCTGAACACCCACTGCAACCATTTGGTAAGAAAAAATTTCACTTCACAGTTAATTTCTAGAAGTTTTTAGCCTCAAAATTGCAATGGAAATTATGAGTCAATATTTATTATTTTTTTAGCTGGTATTTTTGTTTTTATATAAAGCTTATCTACCCACATAGGATATTAGCTTTTCATCTCTAAACTGTTTTTAAGGTTCTGTTAGTTTGCATTTGTTTGTGCTCTTCAGTCACAACTGAAACAAAGAGCTGCTTTTTTAAAAGATTATGATGGCCAAGAATTTAAAACTCTTGAGTACTGCCAGGTGACCAAGGGAGCATAAAATTCCTTTTACATCCTTATGAGGAAGGGAATAAGGCTTTTGGGGATAAATCAGAGGATCTCAATTCTGACAGTACAAAGCAATTGTATAAATTCTCATCCTATGTACACTAGATTAATGAAGAATAAGGATATTAGATCATACATGATCAACTGGATCTTGCTGTATCATAATTTGTTAAATTTCACAGCACTGTAGTGCCTGTAGTGAGCTTCATATTCTACTTTTTAGAAAGTATCTGGTATTGATGTGAGGATTATAACCTTTGGAGATGATGTCATTACATTTTGTAAGTAGGGCAAGTTGGTACCAGTACACATAATTTTGCATGCTTTCCCATTTTGGTAGGAGTCTGAGTTACTTTTTCTTTTCCTGGGTGTGCACTGCTGTTTTCTTCTTGCTTTTCAGCCTGTCTTATTTGAGGACATATAAAACATTGATCTGCTTAAATACTATTTAGTAGTTTAGCTTCAAACTGGAAGACATACAAACTGTGACATATATGCACCAATGCTATGGATAAAGTATTAGGGTCATCCAGGAGTCTAGAGTCAGATTAATGACAATTGGAGGAGAAATATATAAATAATGAAACTTTATATTATTCTCATTCATTGTTGTCTTGTGCTTTCATTCATGTGACTCAGAAGCAGCTATACCCGCATTTCTTCAGTCCTGTGTCAGTAGTTCTCATGTCCAAAATATTGCAAGATTTGTTGGAACTTGTACGCAAATCTTTGCTGAACTTGTTCAAGCTCCTCAGATTTAAGATCAGACTCTTCCTTTTCAACTGCCGTTGTTTTAAAAACTTACATTGCGTAGTTAGTATATTGCTTGGGGTACCAAATAGGACAAGAAATAAGGCCATGGGAACTGTGATCTAGAGTATTCATGTAGGCCTCTCACTCTGTACTTTGGAGAAAACATAACTTTTTTTTTTTTTTGTGAGAAACTGAGTTTTTGTTAAGAAGGAAAATACGTTACCTTTCATTTTATCTCTTATTATTAAGATTTGCTGCTCTGAGTTAAAAAAGGAAGAGTATCAAGCTATTTTGCAATTCTTTTAATCTCGGTGTGCACTTTTTCCTGGGATATGAACCATCATGGTTACTTATTTCTTTTGACACTTTGTCTCACACTTAATGCTTTTTAGCATTTCAGTAGCCTGTCTCTCTCTCTATCGTGGACTTGGGCTAACTTTTGAAGTGATGGAAGGCCATCTGTGGCTTTGCTACTGCTTACTAGATTGGGTAGTTGAAACCTTTGTATTGAAACTTTGTATTTGAATGATAATATGGGTTTCTCAAAAAATGTTCATATTAAAAGAAGTTCTACCTATGTAAATGTTATCATACTTTATATTTTTTAGGTCATTCTATTGCTTTGTGTGAAATCCAGTGTGGTTTTGGACTTAGAAGAATGGTTTTTATCAAAGTAAATTTTTAAAAGAAAATGTCAAAAATCTCTTTTCAACTTCCAAAACTTCCTGATGACATCTTTCTTTCATGTGGCCTGTTTAGAGAGGAAAAGTTCCAGTTCCATGCAATTTCAGTGCTATGCTATTCCCTAGAAATTTTTTCACTTGCACAAGTTCCTGAAACCTAGTCTAGATTTTATTTTTTTTTAAAGACAATATCTAACGTTAGTGTTCAGGAAGCCTTCTGCATATAAAATATTTAATCTAGGTTGCTTTGAAGTTAGCAGTTGTAATAAGACTTATCCTTATATGTGAAGGATGATTAGGTATGTGTTGACTCTGATGAAAAACTGATTGGGTTTTTTAAGGTGTTTTTTTTTTCTTTTTGGAGAAGAAACTAGTATCAGGTGGACGTGTTGGGTTTATGTCATTGAAGCTTTTTTATTTCAAGGGAAACTCTCTTGTTGCTTCACATCACTCAGCCTAAATCTTGTCTTTCTGATCTGTGGAAGCCCATGTGTCTGTGTACGTGTACAGGATATATAAGCTTCTAACATAACTTTTTCTGTTCTGTTATCTTTCTGCACTGACATAAGATTGTGCATACTGACCTTCTTGCAAAGTGATCATTGTTTGTTCCCGGTAAAGAAGGGAGTTCTTAAGCTTTTTATTTGTTCTGAAATGTACTTTAATGCCCCAATGCTGAAATGTCCTCTGGTTCTGAGCTCCTGCTCTGACACACTGTTGTTTTCACAGAGGACTATTCCCCTCTTTGAGACACTGAAATAACTGGAAAGATTCTCTCTACTCTGAACTTCTTATAATACTGATATGGCAGTGCCTGAGCAACTGTTTTTCTGTTGCAAACTGATTTTGTGACAGTTTTGTTGCATAAATGCTGAGAAAAAAATAAGATATTTCAATCTGTAAAATGTAGCCATGATTTCCATTGGCAACATTTCTTTTTGGAAGTGTTTTCATTTCCCTTACTACATGCTAATCCTTCACAGAGCAGAAAATGCTAGAGTCTCTTGTGGTTTATATGTCCTTTGCTGTGGTTTGTTAGCTACTTTTGCCATCAAGATGATGAGATAGAATAGTATAATCATCTAGGCTCAGGAGTTCCAGGTTTCTGCAGGATTTTTTCTTTTCCTAAATGAAATGTATGTACCCATATAGTATCTGCTTTTAATCCAGTGTGGTTTGGCTTTTTTTTATTCCTTTGAGTTCCTCAGAATGTAGCAGTTGCAACTTTCATTCAACATTTTAATTTTAAAAAAGCTAGGGGGTGGGAGTCAGGGGAGTAGGAATGGGAATAATGCTGCTTAGCCAGAGACCATTTTGTATCCCTCATCTTCCCTCAGTCCAGATGTATTGTTTAGTTTTTGTTCCCCTCCCCACCCACCTGAGCATCAGTGTGGCTGTGCTGATGGTGCTTCACAACTCTCTTGCATTTCAATATTCTGGTGCTGCATGTTTAATATCGAATTAATACAGTTAACCAAACTCAACTGTGGTTTTGTTGTATGTGGGTGGCAGAAAAATGTACAAGAGAAAAAAGGAGTCAGGTTCTTCAAAGGAAAAATAAATGCTCTAAGTATAAACAGTTATCTTCTGTCAGTCCCCTGAATGGTCCTGACTCCCTCATTCATACGTCCTTGAGCAACTGGTAGTGTAATTTTAAAAGATGCTCTCTTTTTGACCTGCCAGAAATCAACCTTTTTTTTTCCTAAAGATATTTCACTCATTGGACAAATGGATTCATGTTCACTTACTCATGCAAAATTACTCCTAAATTAACATGAAATAATGATCCTCTAGGAAGTAGCGATATCTTACGATATCCTTCATCAGTTGCTCAGACCTTCTAACCTGAAGATTTATTTTACTTTATCTTGTCTTGTCCAAGCAATTGATATAAGATGCTCTGTCAAAGTTGTCAAGGTGAGAGGGATTCCAGGTTTAAGCAACATGAATGATACAGTTGTTTGGTTTATAAATACAAGAGATATTAATAGATATGAGTTGTTATTTTAAGTTGGATGGATGTGTCTAAGTTCTGGGTGAATTCAGAGTTTATTGGATTATCACAACCAATATATGGTTGGATCTTGTCAGAATTTGTCAAATAAGTGTATAAAATTTTGCAGAAATTAAGATGAAATATCAAACGTGAACTGAACTAACTTTCTTCTCAAATAGGAGCAATAGGCCTGGGAACCATTGGCTTCTGATTATTTACTGCAGACACTCTCTTCTGCGACTGTGCAGCTGAATTTTAATAGTGATTTCAACATATACCCACCATAATAGCTGAAAGACCATTTGTTCTGTTTTGGTTTTTGTTTGTTTGTGGTTTATTTGGTTGCTTGTTTATGTTAGTTGGCTTTTTTTATCCATCTGAAATTTTCAGTAGACCTTTACAAACTTGGCTAATACATCTGATTTTCAGCTGTTATCAAAATCAGTGTCTTGTCAACCCTTTCCCCATCATCAAAAGGAATACTCTTTGAAACATTAAGACCCTCCACTAAACAGAAGGCAGCTCAAGGGTGATAGTCAACTACATCGTATAAGATCAAAATGTAAGTGTAGGGAGCAACATGAAAGGCTAGGGAGGATACTCTGAGCCAACTCCTGGTCATGTTTAATGCATGGCTTTTTTTTTTTTTAAATTACTCTTCCTTGGATTTTAGTATTGATTTCTATATGTTGCCATATAATCTCATGGTTACCACCTACATGACTAAGGGCTGTGTCAGAAAGGCAAGATGGGATCCTTCTCTTTAGGTATATCTCTTAGCCAGCAAGGAAGATACTTTGTCTACAGAATTATTCCACATTTACATATCTTGTATTTATACAATTGATTATTATTTCTTGTGACAAGTGTTCTATTGAATTATTTTCCAGAGCACTTTTTCTGGCTTATCAACATAATTTTTCATTCCTAGTTTTGCACTCCAAAAGTACTTTCAGTACTTTCAGCATGGGATAATTTTTTAAAGTAATGTTATCAAAGTTTAAAAAAAATATAT
>WUAM01000260.1:4151213-4162549 GCA_024336885.1 Actenoides hombroni | reverse complement strand
TACATAAGTGCAAGGTTTATTTTTACTATAATATATAATTGCTATAAATAATAATTTAAATAGTCTTTTACAATATTTTAAGAAATCACAAACCAGATATATGTGTAGAATATCAGGGTAAATATTTGGTAACTTCTGTAATTTTTTTTTTATCAGTAGTGTTATATAAAAAGAATACTATGAGCACAAATAAATGAATACTTTTTATTGGTAATCAGTACTTATGTGCTGTGGACCATACTAAATAGCTGAGGATAAAAATGAAGGGTATTTCTTTCTCAGGACACTTTGAAAAGTGATCCAAGAGCTCCAAACCAGCGATGTAACTCTGAAGCAAAGTCAATAGTGTTAAAACTACCAAACACATGAATTGCATAACCATTTTGAATCTCTATTTATTTATACCACAGAGGTGATCTGCAGTGCTCTTATAAATCCTGTTATCAGCACTGCTAACAATATATCACACTGATGGGGCTGCAGCTTAAATGTTTGAATTTGTGCTTCAAGTTGTGACTTCATTCAGGATAAGTTATAACCCAACTAATCGCCTCTTCTCTTTGACAAAATTTTTCAAACTCTAAATGAAAATCCTTATCTTCTTGTAACTGAACTAATTCTTGGATGGGTCAGAAAAAAAAAAAAAAAAGAGAGAAAACAGCTCTTAGTATATATCAACTAAGACAATGATTTATACTTCTGAAAAATGGTGAATCCAGGCAGAAGTTTTTAAAATTCAGCTTCAGTATTGTTCCTTACATTGTCTGCTCTCAACCTAATTTGCTTTTTGCTCTCAGCGGCAGTGCTTCTGTGTTTTAGACTGTTCCCAGAAGACCACTACCCTCCAAAACCTTTTTTAACATATAAATTTTACAAGCTAAGACGGATTGTTACAAGGGAGATCATCAGCTACAGTAATTTTTCTGTAGTTCCTTGGTATCCGATCAATGTAGCAATTATTCAAAGTCGGTACAATGCAGAGTTGTGCCTCCATGTACATACCAGTGTTGACTTAGGAGAGCACAAGCCCCAGAACAATAAAGCAGAACTATATATAGCTAATGAAGTATATAAAATGGGTATCAAAAGAGATAGTCTTACACTGTGATGCCACACTTCACGCACCAGGTCACCTGTAAATTCTTACAATTGTATGTAAACTGATCTTCTTCTCATTTTTTCTATTTTACTCCAATCCTTTGTTGAAAGTTAGTGGCTTTCCTCATCTGTCATGTGTAGCTTGAATTTTTTATCATTGCTGAGGACTTTCTGTAATATAATACTGTAGTGGATTTTATGTCAATAAACTGACATTAAGTTGTTCATGATGTTAAATATGCCCTTAAGATTAATTAATTTATTTATTATGGCCTTTAACTATGTTTTACCAGTTACTTCTACTGTGTGCTTCTTTTCCCAAGAAAAATAGCAATTTCCTGCCAAAAAGGATTTTTTTATCTAAATAAGATTTTCAGAGTATTTTCTTATTAAGCATGCGTTAAAATAATGCTACTGTGCAAAAGTCTCTTTTTATCTCTGAGTGGAAAAAAAAATCTTTAAACTGCAATACTGTACTGGTGTCTCATTATTCATTTTATGAGAAGGACTATTTCTTTGCAATGACTAGATTCTTATAGTATTCACCATCAGTAGCAGAACAACTACTCAGCTTCTTATGGCAGCATGTTCTAAGACGGAAATGTTTCTTAGTTTCTTCTTGCACATTTTAATTACTTGCTGATGTTGCTGTACCTCAGAATAAATGTTTCTGTTACTAATGGAAACACTAATAAAAGTGGACTCAATTCCCCTGACTCAAGTTATCTATACCAGTCTCTTAAAATTATGCATTGAATTCCTTATTTTATGTCTTACACTTTGGAAGAAGTTTATATATCTTGCTCTAATTAACATTGATCTTGTTCCTGATGTACTGATCTCTCTGTGGAGTTCATAGTCTCTTGAGCTCTGTCCAGGGAATTAGAGGTGTGCATAGTCCAATTAAAAATTTAATCAGACCCTTAAGAATATATTTTCTCCTAATCCCCTTGCTACAAATTGGAGCTTAGTCTTGACTTAAAGAAGATAATATGGAAAAGATGTACTGTGAAAGAAAATGACTGTATCTTTTCTGATTTTTATTCTCTGAGATCCCATGATCTAAGGGTAGAATAAAGGCAGAGGTGTAAGACTTCCATTTAAGATTTCCATTCTGTACACATGTTGTCAGTATAACGTGTGGTAGAACCAAATGTGAGTCGGTACCGCTACATGCAATAATACAAGTATACATAAAAAAACTTCTCTTGCTTTGAAGCGTGTTCTTGCTTATGCTTATATTGTACAGAAACACACATGTGGAGAGGGAACCACAGGGCAATAAAAAGCTGCCCTCCATCAGCTTGATGGCTGCTAGTGCTAGGATTTGGAATGATGAGAGGTAATACATTAAGTAGGGTGCAAATTTTTCGTCAATTGGATTTCTGTTATTTACATTACCTGCCAAAGAGAATGCTCAGAATTAGTACATGGAACAACTTCTTCACTAAATACATTCTGATTCATTGCACAAAGCCATCATTTATTTTCAGTCATGTAAGTACAAGTATACTGCAGGTTATGCAGGAATAGGAGGAGTGTTACAGTCATCTATGCATACATCTAAGTGAAGCTATATCACTTCGCTAATGACAATTGTGTCCATGTTGTCGCTACAAATTCTGATTTCTGTGGGAAAAATGAAGTCAGCACAATGGAAAACAGACTCAAAATTGCAAGTGAACTTTTAAGTTCTGCATAGCTTATAAAATGTATTCTGCAGTTCTGTGGTGGGTGGCCAGGCTTCTTAGGCAAGCAAGTGTGGGTGTCAGATACCGTAGGATGTGAACCATAACAGTCAGTATGCTGTCAAGCATGCTAAATAATAAGGGGGAAAAACTGATGCAAGGTGAACCATATACCTTTTTGGGCACCCAGCTTGAGGATGGAGGGAAGTAACTCAGAATTTTCAGGACAGACCCTTCTCCCGCATTTGTGCACTAAGACCCTTCACAGACCTTGGGTATTCAGGTGATGTGCATGCATCCTTTCATTCATACATTGTTGAGTTTGCATTCCTTTCTATCTCAGCCTCCACATGTTCTTTTGTCTGACAATGTTCAAGCCAGCCTCTCCTAACCACCATGGTATAGGTTGTTATAGAATGGGAGAACATTTTTTCTCTTACTTGCACTGAAGCTGTCAGTTTTGCATACAGTTACAAGAGGACTGATGAGTTGAAGGGAATGCTTGGGTCACTAAGTACAGATCTGTAGATCTCTTGCATTGTGTCCACAATCACCTCACACTATGACTTGAAGTTGTTCAGCATCCATCTCAAATCTGATTGAGTGTTTTGGTCTAAAAACTTCTACAGAAGTTACAGCACCTTACTTGCCTGATGCTTGCAAAACATTAAACATCTAGCCAAAGTATATTTTGGTGAACTGGACAAAGCAGAGGAAGTGAAGAGTGGTTCTTTAGCTGTGCTGTGTTTAAGTCTTGGACTTCTATAGAAGTGCAGCCGTATACTCTTAGTAGGCCAGACCTTAGGGCTTATAGGGTAGATCTGGTTTTCGGATCCTAAAGGCATTTGGTTTGAAACAAATAGGAAGCTACTCAGTGCTAATTGTCCTAAAATGCTGGTGGATGTGATGCAAACAAACGTGTAGGTGAGACACATTGGATTCAAGTGGTCCTCTGTAACCCACTCTAGCTGACCCTGCTTGAGCTGGGAGAGTGGACTAGATGTTCTCAAGAATTCCCTTCCAACTAAAATGATTCTGTGATTCTTCTAAACAAACCCAGGAAGGCCTTTAGTCTACATCTATTTCAGTGTGGGATGAATCTTCCTCTAGAGAGACCTGCATCAGAATTCCTGCAAATACTAGATTCGGTATCTAACTCTGAAACAAATATAATGTCAGTATGCTGATTAAACTTAAGTGTTTGAGGGACTGTGGTCTTTTATATGTTAGCACTTAAATTTTGTTCTGTGAAGGAAAATGTCTTATGCTTTCAGAGTGGGTTGTTCTAAAGGCAGAATAAATTGGAGCTGCTAGTATTTTTGCAGAGTGAAAAATGTTTTTGTCTCTTTTACAGCACTTTTAACTCTGTTTTTTATTTTAAAATATTTTACTGGCTGCTACTTTGTAATATATACTGCAGCCCTTAGGTAACTGAAGGATAACAGAGAAAATGATTTATTGCACTGAGAAATATTACTATACAAAGGCAACCAGCTGGTTTAAATAAGTATTTGATGTTACTTGGGAGGCAAACTTTCATTATATGTGTAATGATAGCAAAAGATCCATTATAGACTTGTGGGTTAATGAAGTATATGTGAATAATTCTATCACTGGGCTGCAACCCAATAGACGGCTCAGTCCTCACTAAAGGTAACATTACAGTGGTAATGGCAGAGATGAGAGACAGAAGAGAGCTTGCCTCATGTCTTCAGTCCATTTTTGAATCAAACTTTTAATAATACCCTACTTTACTGTAAAAAATGACCCAATGTTTCTCTGGTGGGAATATTAAACTCTATGCCTCCTTTAGTTTCAGTGTTCTTTCTGCATTTGATGATCTTAGGTTGTAATGATGACATAGAGGACTACATTAGCTAATGATAAAACAGATACCTATTATCTATGTGGAACATTAACTGAAATCAGAATCATGGTCTCCTGATAGACTATTGGGTCTGTTGACTGTTTTAAAAATAGTTTTCCAGTGTTTCAATAAAAGGTAGTAAATTCAGGATTTCCCTTCCAAAGTTGTCACAGCATACCAGTGTCTCTCTAAAATTCTGTGTCTCAGTTTATTTGGCACTCAGATAATTAACAGTACATTAACATTAAGAATGTCTGCTTTAAAGTGATAACAAAGGAATGAAAGAACAGAGAAACTGGCACTATGAGGCTTACTTTTTATATAAGTCTTTCCTTTTCACTCATCTTTCCAAACTTTTTCACCCTGGCAGATTTAAAAATGATGCTAAACCCTGTCAGGAAGGTTAATCCACCTGAATGATTTCTCAACCCTGTAACAGGGCAGTTTCTAAAAGGTTAAGAAGGTGATGCCAAGATGGATGTGCATGAAGTGATTCAAATACAGAGGGTTATTATGAGGAACTTCCCCAAAATATCTATGAAACATGGTCTACCTTCACGTGACAAAGCTCAAAGTAATTGTAAAGTTGTACAGGACTCCTGCAAAATGAGTTTTACATTCTCTTTCCGTTTAGTGATTTTGCTATCTACTTCTTCATAGCTGTTGATATCAGGTTTTGCTATGGCCCAGTTAAAGACAATAAAGTAGTAATTTTCTTTTGTGATTTTTAAAAATTATTTTCTTAAGTGTTTGGGTTTATTCTCTGCTCTACCCAGTCTAATAGACTTAAAAACTCTTGAAAGAAAGATAAAACATGATAGAAGACAAATCCCACATGTGAAAACATTCAGATACAAAAATGCAGTTCATAAGAGACAGAAAATTATATCAAAGGTTAAGAAATCAGGACAATAAAATATATTGCACTCCAAGACTGAATGGAAATCATGAAGTGTTAATTGCTAATGTCTAGGAAAGAAATGAAGAGGAGAGCAGAAGCAGGCAATAGAAGCTGATAAGGCTAGAAATAGCAATGACTTTTCAAAAAGGGTCGAAGTATTTAGAGGTTCATCATCACGTCCTTAAAAAAGGAATATACCTCATATTCCAGAGGTGACTTTGAACTAAAGTCAAGCAGAAACATTTTCTAGCAAAGCAATATGCAGTGTACCTTTCTACTTGCATTTACTATTGTGATTTTTATTTTTCTGGTTTGGGGATCTTGTTTTTAAGTTAGATGACTGCATGTTCTGGAGGCAACTTTCAGTTTTTTAGTTTGTTAGAACTGAAAGGAGCAGGAAGTATTACTAAAATGCCTTTAGCAAACAGTACACAGCAGGTGAGGATAATCCATCCATCCATTCATCATTTCAATACTATGTCTAATGGTATTGTCTATCTCTTCAGGCTCTTTGACAAGCAAGCCATACATCAGCTTCTCAGTCTAGACACTTTCAAAGCAAATTTTCTAACCCTATAAGCAATATCCATAGCGGAAAATCATCAGATTCAGTAACATTTCTGTGATGATTTTGAGGCAACAACAGTTGCAGAAAAGAAGTAGAGACGTGTTTTAGCTGACATTTTGCAAGCAGTCATTTTTAGAAGACCCAATCATACATGGGTTTTTTCTTCATAATTTTCTCAACAAAATATCACCTAAAAATCAAAATGTCTCCAACTGGAAATAGGATTGTCATTGCTTTTACTTATAGCTGAGAAAGAGTCTTACTTTTGGTTTTGTTTTTCAAAGTATTGAGAGAAAAATGTCTAACTCATCTTAAGAACAAACAATGACATGATATTACTAAAAGGATTGATGAACCACCACAAAGACTATTGCACTGAGTCTAAACTGTCTGTTGGTATTGATTTTTGAGAGATGAGCCTTAGAAGTACTAGGTAATAGTGTAAATTGTATTGATAAGGAGAATAGTGTAAATTGTATTGATAAGGAGAGCAGTACACTATCTTGGTCATATGATCTGCAGAATTCACCAGCTACCAGAAATGTGAACTGTAATCACAATAAAGCTCTATCTTTAGTAAACTTTTAATCATTGTCTTAGTAACACCTTTGTAGATCCATTTTTTAAACCTTTGTAACTTTTGTTAGTAACTTCTTATAACTAGAAGCTGCTTACTTTTTTTCTAGCATATAGAGAATTTAAGTTTACGTAACCTGTTTCTGCATCTTCCATCCTTCTCTCAAGGAGAGGAAATCCTATTGACAGGCAAATGTGCATGGTCTCATGTGCTACTGTAAGTGAACTGATTTTGCACAGTGAAATTTTTGCCCAGCTGGAAATAAGGTTCATCCTCAATTCCATTTTTCAATTTCCTGCCTTTGTGACAATCAGTGACATTGTGTCAGGCTATTGCAGAAAATAGGACTTGAAACAGAGACCTTGCTCAAAGGCAGGATTTGTGATAGATATTTGTCCAACTATCTCTTGAAAATACCTAGATTCCTTAGTTTCTTCCTATATGTATTTTTCCTTACTATTGAAAAGCTTTTTCTTACTATTTGAAAACTTTAAATGCCCAACTAAACCTTCCTCCCTACAGTTTAATGGAAGAATTTTTCTTTTCTGATTTCTTATGCTTGCATATCTGAAAACCACTGTTCAGGTTTTATCTTCAAAGAGAGTTTAGTCTTCTGGAACTAACATTTCCCAATTCTTTCAGTTTTTCCTCATAGGTGATGTATTCTACATCACTGATTATTTTCACCACTCATCTGTCCTACCACTGCTTGATTTGTATCTTTCAGTTGCTGTGGCTAGATTGGAAATTGTGCTAATCTATTCTTGTAGCCTTCAGATGGATAGTAGGGCGTTATTTCACACTTTAAAATGATGTTTCTATTTCTGTGTACGTATTTTAGCAGCCTGATATTCTTGATCTGTGATCACATTGTGATTCACTGTATCTCCCTTGCTTCAACATGGTGTGGTGTGGAATTTTGCCTCTGTCCTTAGTAAACTGTCTTTTTCTAGGTACCTTAGCCCACTGTACTTTCCGCTTTGAATCCTAATTGATCCTGTTTGATGTTGTTGCTGCTGCTTTCAGCTTGCAAATTTTATGCATGTACTCTTCCATCCAAATCTTTAAAGAACGTGTTGATTTGTACCAGAAGCAGGACAGACTCCTGCAAAACTTTGTTTTCCCAAGTTTGACAGTGAACTAGTGATGACTCTTCCTGGGCAAGGATTTCATTCCAACCATTTTACCCGATCTTGTTGTATGAGCATGTTATGTTAACCCAATGACAAAAATGTGGATACGGCCAAAATGCATCCTACTGCATCTGTCCCTCTACCAAATCCTCTAACTCTCCTGCACAAAGAAATGAGACTTGAGTTGAACAAATTTTATCTTTAATCTGTAATCTTTACGTGATTATAAATTTAGAATATTGTGGGGGGTTTGGGACTATTTTTCTAAGAATTAATATTAAACTGATCTATAATTTTCTTGCTCTTACCTACTTTTTCTGCATTTTAAAGGCAGCCCATGTAATTTGCTGGTCTTCTGGACCCCTCCTGCCCCTTATTAGTTCTCAAAGGTAAAACTGAGATTGACCTCTCTAATTCTTATTGTTGTAGGTTGAATTCCATCAGTGCTTTGTAATCAGCTGAGAATTACTTGCCAATTCCATCCTTTTTATAACCTGGTTCTTGCCCACTACTGATGTTAGCTGTCAAGAAATTTGATCTTTTAACAGATATTTGGTGAAAGCTGAAGCTGATATTGATTAATAAAGAAAAGTTTCACATTCTTGCTGTTGTTTGTCAGTTGCATTAGCTTCTAGTTTAATTTCCTGCTTGCTACTGATGTGTTTGTCCTGCTACCCTTTTTGTAGCTTGTGATGTTTCTTCTCTTACAGCAGAAAGCAAGTTTTATTCAGAGATTTGTATGTCTCCTCTAGTCTACATTCAGGCTATAGAATCCTCTGACTGTGTAGTGCAGGGTTCCTGATGAGGCATCACTCCTGCAGCTGGAGAAGCTGGTAGTCTCATTAGAGGGAATGGTATCTTGACATTCACCCCCTCAGTGCAGTACAGTCCCAGTGGGGCTTACCTGGCTGTAACGGAGAAGAAAAACAAATAGAGTGCTTCTGGTTTATATGCATAGAAAGAGAGAAAATGAAAAAACTTACTGAGAAAGATGAATTCTTGCGTTTAATTGATTCTACTGAATCCATTTATGTAGTTACTTAGAAATCTTCACCTATTGATACTCCCTAGGTAACCATTTAGCAATAAGAATTAACTCTTCAATGCATGCCAATACTAGTAGGATACTATCTATTTTCCAAGCCTGTACTGCTTCAAATAATTCTGAGCATCCCTATTAATATTTGTGAAACTGTATGAGAAATCCATTTTGAAAAAGGGATGCAAAAATGAAATCTTTTATGACCATCTTCAAAGGTATTTTTCAACTGTATTGATTCCATGCAGTGACTTTGAATTAGCTGACAATATGTATCTTTGTTCACAATATATGATTTGAAAATCTTAGCATGAAATTATGAATGCAGTTTACTACTTCAGTATGAGTCAATGCTTACACTTTCAGCACTGAGATATATTTGCTATGTTAAATAAAATATAGTTCATAAGAATAGCCACTTTATCACTAAATAAGTACAGAAACATTTTCAACACCCAGCTCTTCATAAAAATATAGTCAGAAATAAATGCATAGTGAAAGAAAAGCTTGCTGCTTCCAAGTTCAGCAGTATGAAATCCTCAAGTTATAATCTTTACTTGTTACATTATTCCTGTAAATTTCTGAACACTGAAGTTGAATAGTTGTAGTCTTTATGTATTCCTGGAATGCAAAATTGTTCAATGATGATCTGTTTATTGTAGAAGCAAAGGTAATGGGAGAAGAAAAAAGATAAAATCTGATGTGTGCGTGAGTACTGCTCATTTTTTGTACCATTGAAAGCTGGATTGTTTGTAACAGTACCTAGTACTAAAGTATTTTTCACTTTACACCTGTCATCAAAGCGATCCACTGCTTCAACCAATATAACATTCTCTCAAGAGAGATGGATTTGCTTTGAGGAACATCAGAAAAATTCATCGTTTATTTGACAAGACTTTGTAAATGTGTACAGTCCTGGAACTGAGTATTCTTTCACATCAGAGAATATCAACTTAAAACATTAAGGAGAGATGTAAGAGGAAAAGAGTTCATGAAGGTAATGTTTACTTGCAGTAGAAATGGTCAGAGAAGTGACAGCTTTCAGCAGCAACTATTTAAACCACCTCTTCCTGTATCACTAGCAGTTCTACCATGGAGATCACACTCTAAATTTGTTGGTAGTGAATACATTGCACTGCACCCTTTACTTTTGTACAAGCCCTGTAGAGACTTTATTGCAAATTCCACTTACTGCCTGTCTTTGGGGGCTAACAGGGAATTCTCTATTCTCTGACACTGCCAAGCATTAATCTTCAAACTGCCTCCTGGTGTTGATTTCATCAAACACGTAGTGTTTGGGGGTGCATTGAGGATGGATGGATACTTCTCCCCTCTTCACCTCAGTGGAAGCAGGATGTTGAAAGTGAGATAGAAATTACATGAATGTTTTCATTTTCAGCCTTGTGTTGCTAGCAATACCCTTACTGCATTATCAAAAATGCTTCACACTTGTTTCTTCTCAGAAGTGTACAGCCAAAGGGATGAGTATGTTTGTTTGAGATTTGTAATAAGAAAAAAGAAATGTTTACTGTGAAGTTTGCATCACATGGATAAAGCAGAGAGGATTTGGTCATTAATAAAGAGTTACACCGTGAAGCAGTGACATTCTACAGTGATTTTTATCAAACCATTACTAAATTGCTTTGTAAAATAAATATGATTCTGGCTTGTTACTTCTCTGGCCTCTATCATCAGAATATCTCCCAAGCCTCTGCACAAAGTATGATTACTGAGATAGCTTTAATGCATGTGGCTTCAGTGCTTGCAGAAGAACCAGTATCTCTCAACTGCGATTTCAGTCACTGCAATGCAATATTTATAGTTGCTGCCTCCTGGTTTCCTTTCTCTGGAGCTGCTGGGCAGTATAAAAAGTGAATGTGTCATCCTGCCACCTGGAGCACATTCGTGTATGCATGTGAAAAGAAGTATTATAAAAGAAGTGGTGAGGACATGAAACATTCTGTTGTGATTGTGGAGATTTTAATACTTGTTCTTTTGTCTGGATCAACTTTATTGTTGTTTCACTACCTGGTTGTACCCCTCCTCTCACTTCGTTTGTAGGAGTTTGGGTTTTGTTTAGGGTTTGGTTTTATTGGTGGTTTGTTTTGTTTATTTTGTTGGTTTTATTCTCCAAAAATTGGGCTTACGCTGTCAGTGGGATTTGGTACTAAAAAAAATAAAAAATAAAAAAAAAAGGTATCAGGCATGCTAGAATCCTGTGGTGGTTTTTTTTTTCCTGGATTGTGTACTTGTCTGACACATAGGCAAATTAAAAGATGAAGCTAAAAGTAATCCTAAAAGAGAAGCACAAAAACTATACAGTAATTATATTTTAGTTGACTTTAAATTTAGTTAAATTTTAGTAGAAGCAAGTGTGTTTTGTTCTATACTTCATAGAATCATAGAATATTAGGGGTTGGAAGGGACCTAGAAAGATCATCTAGTCCAACCCCCCTGCCAGAGCA
>WUAM01000260.1:4125730-4150673 GCA_024336885.1 Actenoides hombroni | reverse complement strand
CTTCACTTGCAGCCCTACACTTCTGCTCTGCCACACGCCCTGTACTGCTCACGCTCTGCAGCTTTATCCCTCTCGTGCCCCCGCGCGCCAACAAGCGAGAAGGCCGCTTTCTCGCTGTCCGCGGGCTGAGCGGCGCTGCCGGTTTCGCCGCGTTTAAATCTGCCGCGGTATGCCGGTCAACGCCCACAACACAGCCACGTCACCTTCCCGGCCTCTCCCGTGAGAAATGCCGAGCCCTCTAGAACTCTCCTACCTCCCTCGGGTTTCCCTGAGACAGAGAACCCCCGTCCGCCTCAAAAAAAGAAGGAAAAAAAGGTCTCAGGCCACGGAGTTTACCGTTCCCGGCGCTGCTTTCTCGCTGTCCGCGGGCTGAGACAGAGACAGTTTTAGATTACAGTAAGGTCCGTGCTGTCATTCTCTTTTTAGCTTTCTGGATGCATTTTTTATTTTTACTTTTTGTTTGTTTGTTTGATAGCCTGAAGCAAAGGTCAAATGTGTCTTCGTTTTGATAGAGTTTATCTCAAGATTTCAGTGTTAAAATATAAAGTAGATTTTATCTAATCATAGTGTATGCATCCTTGATACTGTCATGCAATTAAGACAGACTTTTAATTTGCTGAATGGTTTTGGATTTTATAAAGTGTTACGTTCTTATGCCTTCAATTTTTGTCATGACATTATAAGAGCAATGGTATAGCAAATGTGGCAAAGTGGAAGTTTTTAATAAGCAGATACATATCTGTTTATGATAAAGCATATGGGATGCATTAATTCTCATGACTTCTCAGAGAAAGCCTGCAGCGATATTCTACCCCTAAAACTCTCTAGTTCTTTTAGATTCTTTTAGATTCTCCAACTCTGGTCTAATGTCTTTCTCTAAAACTGTGCAGAGACTACTGTGGTCTCATTCTGATGGACTTCAACTTACGGGTGTGTCTAATTTCAGACCAGTTTGGGCTGTGTTCCTGACAAAGGGATCTTCACTGAGTGAGCCAAATCGTACCACTTTCTGAGCAGGAGAGACTGCAGAATATTTTCTTGAAGAAGCTTTCCATTTGTGACTAGGTGTGCCTTCTTATTTACTCTCACTGCAATGAAACAAGGTTCATAGCAAGCAAGTCCAGCTTTTCCTTTATGTCAAACAGTTTTCTTAACCTAGGAGGAGTTCTATGGCCAGCTGTGGGCTTAATATAGATTTTGGCATGGCAAGGATTCTGTTTTATCTGTAGATAATTTTGGCTATATGTTATGGTGTAGTGGTTATTTGTGTCTTTACAAGAACAGGGTCTGCTTGACACAAAATGGTAGAAACGTGCTTTCTAGAAATGGAGGTCCAAATACGAACTGGGTTTACTGATGTTATTTTTCTTTGCTTCTGTCACGTGCAGACTCATTCCAAAGTATGCTTTGATTTCTGCAAAAACTGATCTTTGTTTTTGTACTACAGCAGAGGAAAATATTCAAAGTATCTCAGTAAAATGATGAAAACAAATAGTGCCTTTTATTTCCTGGTGATAAAGTGTGATCTAAATTAGGATCACTATTAAAAATACATAATTAGTGCAACAATTAGAATTGAGAACAACAGATGGCTTATTACTTAACATCCTCTTTCAGAAATCAGGCTGTGAGTGTTAAAAGCACTAATTGCCACAATTTAATGTTATTTGACTGTAAATTCTCTTTAAAGTCACAGTCTTGTTAACACTATGTGGAGACATGGCTTTGAACTAAGAAAAAAAGTAAAAAATATCCACATTGTTTTAAATATACATGCAATAGCTTCCTGTAGTATAAACAGAACTATGTGTGTCTGGGATATAGAAGACCCCAGTTTGCTTCTCTAATCCAAGATAAGGTTGTGTGTCCTTCTACTGAATTGGCACTGCTGGCTTTAAAGTGTATGTGTGTATTTTAAGGCTTTCATAAGAACTTCTATTGTGGACTGAAAAAGATTTTCTGATTTAGATGATAAATCATCGTTTTCTAGCCAAATTATATTGGATGTTGTTTTGTTTTTTTCTTTCCCAACTATATTAAATAACTGTTGGGACATTGTTTGGAAGATGATTTGACTTTTTTTCCCCAATCCTTTCAATTTTTATGATCAAAGGTCTTTAAATCTTATGTTTTGCTGTCCAGTATTTTTGTGTCCTAACAGTATTCTTTACAGGAGCATAAAATTTCCAAAACTATTAACATTTTAGTAAAACTAACAGCATAGGATTTTTAAATGTATCTCTCTAACAAAAAAAAAACAAACCCTAGGAAATGCTGCAATTCACTATTTCACTATAAGTGAACCCATACAATATCCATCAGAGAAGAGTTCAAGGAAAAATAAAATTCAGCTTTTTGCAGCGTGGAGTCTCAGTTTACTCTTGCAGTGTACCCAGCAGTATTCACTCTCACAGTGGGAGTTAGGGGCCAGGGGGAAAACATAAAATGAAATTATATTTGCATAATTGCTAAAAATAAGAAAAAACACTTTTTCACCCTATTTTGTGTTTTGAATTAAGGTACGTGACTGTTTGATTATAGAAACTTGACATCGGTAGCATTTTTTTGTGTGTTCATAGCCATGAAAAAGTACATTGCAGAGTGGTCAGTAGGAGAAGAAATATTTGAAGCTCCTACATTGAGAAAAAGCTTTCACTCTTTGCAGAAGAACTCGGAACTAATTCCAATCTACCCCTGCACCTTTGATTGTCCGGGGATTGTAAATGAGAAACAAAAGGCAGAACATGCCCATAGTATTTTATTTTTTTTCTCTCCCTTTCTCATTTTGGTATCCAGTTGCTCTGCATTTTGGAAAGTGAAAGATGTGATATATTGAAATATGAGCTAGTTATTGTCTAGGATGTGCTTAGCCAGGTCTGTCCACAAAGAACTGAATTGTCAGTAACTGAACTATGCTTCAAAATGCTTGTGCAAAAATTATACATTTTACTGTTGCTTTTACAGTCAAGAGAGGCATTGCTGTGTTCACTCTTAGGTCTATTTCTTTAAGCAGGTAATGGGTGGTACTATTTAACCTTTGTCCTTATGCTTCCTAAAGATGTCCAAGAGTGAGTGCTTGAGTGGAGCAGCCGTGGGGCTGACTAAGGCAGAGCCAGGAGAAGTCTTGACTCAACATGTGCAAGGGGCTGGGCAACAGGGTGCTTGGTGGTGGCAACAAAATGCATTACACCAGACCTGGGAAAATCAAGCAGCTTGCTACTGCTGCCTCTGGAAGAAGGCTAAGGAAAGTAAATCAGAGACCATTTCTCAGGGATCTTTTAATCATGTGTGCTGGCTGCTGTCACTCCCAATCCTCCTCGTCCCTCTTTAGTAGTGATGGCAGCAGCAAGCCCAATATCCTAACTCTTGGCTTTTCTTCTTCCACTCTTAGTTTCAGCCTTTCATTCCTGGGGTAACATAGTTACCGTGCAAATAAGTCTCACTAGTTTTGGTTTAAGGTTTTCTAAATTATAATCCAAGGTTTTTACTAGACTTGCTGTAAATGGGAAGATTTTTTTTTTTCCTTTATGCCTCACTGTCTCTGTTGGGTAGGATACTATTGGCTACCTCTACTCACTTTGCTGTGGGTCTGTGCAAAATATTTTATACGCTTTATGGAAACACTGGAACTTAGATCTCATCTAAGCATCTACATAATTTTCTCTCAAGGAGACCCCTACCAATAAATAAAGCATTGTTCACTTACTGTTTTAAACTGTGTTTAAAAGAGTAAAATAATCTAACATTGGTGAGGCAGCATTTATATTATTCCTGTATGTTTTCTACAAAACCTTATATTGTGAAGGAATGTCAGCAGGTGTTTTATTGGTAGAGAACCACACAGATGAAGCTGCAGACTTTTTTTGGGGGGGTTAAAAGCATATGGTGAGTGTAATTTAAATTCTATGGAAGGCTATTTGTATATGGAGTCTGGATGGATTTACAGGATGTATTCTGTAGCTGCTTTACAAAATTTGTACTCATATTTCATGGTTAATGGCCATATGCTTCTACTACATTTTGAGACTATGTGGGCTCCATCTGGTGGCTAATTGAAGACCTGAAATTTCTTGTTACCTGATAATTAAGTGTTCTTTATAGACTAATCAATGAGATTTCTGACTGGTAGAATGTGGGTTCAAAGATAAGAGGATAACTTCTCAGCAAATATTATTTATGTGACCCTTGAATGGGAGTAACCTGAATGCATGAGTGAAATCTTGTCATTTAGCTGTTTTTCCAAGTAAAATTAAGAGCAATATTGTGTCTGATCACAATAAAGGCATTTACAAATGAAAAAAAGAGCGAAATTCTTATTGAAAGGATAATATCCTATGGAGTTAGAGAACTGTTCCAATTACAGATGAAAAAAATAAGAGTTTCCTTCACCAGCCCAGCATATATAAGCTGAAGGGTGGTGTTATATTTTGCCTGTTGTGAAATATGAATGTCTGTGGTCCCAGTCACTAAAAGAAAATGGATATACCTATTTCTAATCTTGATATTTTGTCCTCAAATTTCAACTTACTAGTCTGACAGTAAAGCAGGAGTTAAATTTATTAACCTTCCTTATAATGTGTTCAGAAGTGAATGATCTACACTGATTTTATTGATTGCACTGAAAGCCTGAACAATTGTTCATTTAAATATATTTCTGGCAAGAAAGCAAGGGGAATTATATGTCTCCTGTTGTATTTTCTTTGAGCTGATGAGTTTTATATAAATCTTCAGATTAGTCCAACTTAGAAGCAGAAATTGCTACATATTAAATAAACTCACTTGGATGGTAATATAGTGAAAATGACAAATTTCCTCTATAGCTTTTAGTTAAGGTTTTTTTTAAATAATATAAATTTTTTTTCATGCCTATTCAGTATTTTTGGAGATAAGTTGTCATGTCCTTTTAAGTATGCGCTACAAAGGAACAAGAAAAGCAACTCAGTATTAGATAATTTAAAAGACTGTTTTCAAAATCAGTAATGTAAAATAGTAGACAAAATATTATATAGACATTCATTAAAGTGTAAAATATTAATTAAGTATAAAATAGACATTAATTTTACAAGTTTGAGGCATTGTAAGCATTCAGGCACTAGCTGTCACCATACTCTGTCAGTCTGACCCTGATTATGAAGAATATCCAAACAATGCAAAAAAGAGTTCTTGTCAGGGGTTGTTAGTACAGCTATCTCAACAATACAGGAAAGAAAAGTAAAGCTGAAGTCAGTATGATGACAGACACAATCATCAACTTCAAGTAACTCTTTACTGCAAATGTACTGAATGATTTATGGTACAGAGTGGCTTGTATCTTTGTCAACAGTTTTCCATAGCTGGGAATTTTTCTTTCACTAGCTAGCAGGACCAAAGCTTTATTTTACAGGTGTAATCTGTTGTTCAGTGTTGTACTGTTACTATGTTATGATTTAACTTCTGCCAAGGAACATAGAATGATTGCTGCTATTTGATCTGTTCCCACTGGCTTAAGACTATAGCTTGCTTTATAGGCAGTGTTCTTAGTGAGGTAGTAAGCTCTCTGAAGGATGGTTCCTTTAGGGTTTCAGCTTTTTGGATTGGGGGCAAGAGGAGGTGTCTAAGAGTAATTTGACTTGAAAATTAGAGATTGTGCTTGAATCTCCTGTTGATGTTAATTCACTTGAAATAAAAAAAAATACTTATAGAACAAAGAAAAAGCATGTGAGAATGACCACAATAGTATGCTTCTATCACTCACTTGGCAAGACACCGAGGTTCTTTATTCAGAAGTATATTTATTGATATCTCTACAGCTTTGATAGATTTTGAGAAAGTTGTTTACTGCAGGATAGTCTAAAGGACCTATACTGAAACATTCTTTTGGAGAGTGTAGGATAATTTGAAATTGGATCTTTGAATATTTTGCAATCGTTTAATTTTCAGTCTCAAAAAGAACTGGTTTTCATTTTGGATTTATCTTGACTAATTTTTATTATTTTTCAGTTTGGTTACAAAGCTGTAAAGATTTATATGCATGTGTTGTTAATTGTGGACCGATATCTCTCTAATAAGAGTGTAGTCCACAATGAGTCCCCATAGCAGAGGTAGTCATGGGACAAATACTCAAAGTGACAAAATCTGTGTCTGCAAGCAGAAGACCAAACCTGCAAAGGGAGGTGAGCTGCAAGAAGAGACTTGATGACATTAGAGGACTAATATATCTTTCTCACATATAGGCATGGCCTCAAAAGATTAATTATTTATCAGCTTTGCCTTACAAGTCTATCTGTCCTTTAGCCCAGCTGTGTAACTGTGATCAACTTGACATTACAGACTTTAGATTAAACCAACAGGTATCTTTAAGCTCTTTGTGGATGTATATTTACTCTTTAATGAGTTCAGCATTTCAACACTTCATTTCAAGTAGACTTTAAAAAGTGTTTAACACTGTGTTAATTTGTATTCATACAGGTAAGCTGGTATTTACAAACTTTTTGAGTAAAAAGAAAATTGATATTTTGATACAGGAATTGCAGTATGACTCAGAAATTTATGGTTTATTCAGGTTTCTCTATGGAAGAAAATACGCATTTGCCCTCGTTCAACCCTGCCTCTGTCACCCCTCTCTTCTCTTTGTAGACATACGCAGAAGAGTTGTTTCTATGCTAACGTGAAAAATAAATTAATGAACAGGAAGCTTAGGCAGTTTCTGTACCTAGAGGTGCTCTCCTTCCAACTTAGAGACTCAAAACTTTGTTGCTGTGTGCAGATCTGGTTTACATGAGGAACACTGTCTGAAGGTCCTACTTTTTTTTTTTCCTTCCTGTCTTTAATCAATGTCACAATCACTCACTGTCTTGGTGTCAATTGCTCTGGTTTTGGGTAGAGACTCTTCATACTATGCATACAGTGCCCAGCACAGTGGGACCTCATTGTTTGGATGGATACTGTTGTAGCACAAAGCCCAAACACCAGGAAGGTAAATATCTTGCAAGGTGTGAGAAGCTGACGCTGCTGTGACTTCTCAGCTGAATGTAATTCAAAGAAAATTAATCCTCTGTAACTTTTCCATCTTTTATGAAGGTTACAAGAGCAGGAAGAAAAAAAATCTGATAAGTTAAAAAATTGATAATCATTAAAAAAGCAGACTGAAAATGAATGTGGATAATAGTAGAAGCAGATGCTCTGTTTCTGGTCAACAGTCAGTCAGTTGCGTTCTCTTCCTTACTATCCATACTTTTTACAGGTAATCTGCATTTTAAATTATCTTCTCTATTTATCACCATTTAAATGGGACACACTAGCATTTTTTACATGAACAGCTAGAAAGGGCTGTTAAGGATGGATTTTTTTTCATGGTTTCTTTACAGTTCCTCTTTTGTCTTTACTTAGCTGAACATTATTCAGCACTTTATGTACCTGTCTTGTGAGGCTGCATTTTAGAGTGTATTTTCCTTTCTGTAATCTTATTTCATGTCCTCTCACTCCCCCTTTTTCCCTTTAATTCCCAATTCTTCTTGCAGCATTCTGGTGGAAAATAAGTTTATAAAAGTTCTAGTCCTGTCTCACTTTGCAAACCTTAAGCTTGCGATGAAAGATCTGGACTTGTACAGATAAATTTGAGTAGACTTTGGTAGGAATGTAAATGTAAACAGTATTCTGTATCTGAATGCACTGCATTATGCTGTGCCATATTAGACGTTAGATGTAATTGAGGTGGTACCTGCCCATGGAGGCATCCAGATTGAATTACTGAAATACATTTTGAAACTAAAACTACATGTGTTGTAAATTCTCTGTTGTTTTGAAAAGCAACAATCATTTTGCTTGGTGGGACAGGGATTTGTGGGCCATATGCACTGGGGCTCCTCTGACATCCCTGTCTCTGCACTAGATGGTTCTCCCTTTGGGCTGTTCAGGTGTTTTCTGAGGGCAATTTCCAGCTAGGTCAGTTGGAGATTTTTAATTTGGTAACTGTGGCAGCCCTGGAAAACAACATTTCTCAGGAATGTTATCCGCAGATGCACAAAATTAGACTGGACATTATGGAAAAATTTTTCACAGAAAGAGTAGTCAGACACTAGAAAAGGCTTCCCAGGGAGGTGGTTGGGTCACCATCCCTGGATGTGTTTGAAGGTCATTTAGGTGTGGTGCTGGGGGACATCGTTTAGGGGTGAACTTTGTAGAGTAGGGTTAATGATTTGACTTGATGATCCCAGGGGTCTTTTCCAACCTGAATGATTCTATCATTCTATGATTCTATAAGTGTAAGAGGAAGGAGTGTTCCCAGACATTAGTTTTTCCTAATGGATGAGATAAAGGGAACCATTTCTTCTACCTACTCCATACTAAACTCAGGACCTCTTTGACCCCATTTACTGTGTTCTGATTGCCGTGTAAAACTTTCTTCCTGACTTCATTATTGTGCTTACAGGAGCTTACTTGAAAGATAAATTGCTAGGTTTACTCCTATGGTATTTGAATGAGTATATACACATTTTTCTTAGAGTCCTTGACTTGGGAGTACGTAGCATTAATTACATTATAGGAATGTTGGTTTTGTATCTAATCAGTACCAAGTTTCTCATTGTAGAGATTGGACCAATTGTAAAGGTAAACCTGCATGCATTAAAGCAGGTGAACCTCTCTGCTCACAAATATCTACCTTGTGGTGTGGAACAAAAAGTTTCAAGAGTGAGATAACTAATTTTTAAGTACTCCATTTTTCATGTTTTTAATCATAATGTCACTATGTAAACATGGGGAGAGGTATTAACATGAAAAAATTGAAGCAAATACAGAAGTCTATGCTTTATAAAATTGGCAACTACCAAATCTGTTATGTGAATACCAGAATGTGGATCCAGAATAGTTTGCAAGAATTATGGAACAGAGGACTTTACTCCAGCTTTGAGAGTAGGAGAAGGTGGTGACCAGACTTTTCCACACAATATTAGACAAAAATTTTAAACCATGAAACAAAACTGATTTTCAGGATGTGCATGCACTGATATAATCATAACTGTTATAAGAAAAAGTTACAGGGGCAGGAGTAATGAAATAATGCAATTTTCATGGTAAGATTTTTTTATATTTGTAATGAGTCAGTCTTGAAAACAAATAGCAGTCCCACTGAATATTTGTAGATCAGAGCACCAGAGGATTAAAATTTAATTATGGAATGTGTGAAAATTTAAATTGTGACATAATTGTGCAGCATTATTTGAATATATTTAAACATTCTGAGTTATACCAGCTAAATAAACTACAAGCATTCTAGAATATTAAGAGAAAGTTTACAGTATGAAGAGGATATTGTATGAAGAATTAATTTATTCTAGTTAATGCATACCAAGAGATAAATTACACTGTCACACTTTAGTTTTTTGATGTATTTCTTAGAGGCTACAAATATCCCTTTATGTATATTTTCATGTTCTTATTTTTGAACTGCATGAGTTAGTTCTTCCATATGGAGAAACATTTTATTTATGGAGGGGTGTACGTGAAAGAGTTGAGGATATGTTGCTTTAGAAATTTTATTTCTGTAGATGTAATCATTATGTTATAGTGTGGGTGGAAGAATGAATGCACTGTGTATATTTGCTTTGCTGGTTCAGCATTGTATAAGAGAAATTAATATTCAGTATATCTGACAAATAAAAGGCTCCCTCTTCAGATCCCAATGTGATTTAGACTTCACGTACAATCTAGAGTCTCAATTTTTCATATTAGAAGACACGTGGTATACATGCCCTTTTGTCTACTTTCAGTTTTAACAGTGATTTAATATAGGATTTTTCTTGGGGTTGGCCACAGCCAATGAAATAGGACATTCTTTCTCTTATTAGACAGTAGCACTACGTGTGCTTCTACATTGATGGCCCAGAGGTGTGGGGTTTGGGTTTTTTTAACCCCTCTCCCTTGGAAGTGCCATTCTGGCAGGCACTGTCAGTTGCTTTTCTGACTTCTGAAAGAACAGCTGAGTCTTCTGTCCCCCAAAACTTTGAAACAGACAAACAAACAAAAAAAACCCCCAAACCCCAAACTGATTGCTGATAGGGAATTTTTTATCTTCTTAAGTATTTAATGAAGTTCACACATGAAATTCTGTTTCCTCTTCATTTTACTGTATTTGATTTTGATCCTAGCAGTCATCACAAAGTGGGAGAGGGATGAAAACAGGACAATAATTTAAGTAGTGTTAAAGCAAGTGGCATAAAGTAAGACAGAAGGATGCTCATGACTTGTTTACAGTGATGGCTACCACCTGTAGCAAAAATGACTGTGGTAAAATGATGACGTCTATTACAGAAAGATATACATATAGAAGATTAACAAGGTAGAATTCTGAAGGCTGACGTGCAACATTAATGAAATAAATGAGTTTTGAAAATTCATAGTTGGGTGTCTGGAGTGTAGGTGTGTCTATATGGCTGAGATGTGCAACTGAATCAGCCTCATTGTTTTGAGCTTTTAAAGTCACAGTGGCAGCTCAGATGAAATTTAATATTTGATTATTAACAATTGCAGAACCATAAACTGTATGGACTTGAAAGGAACAATAGCGTTAATTTGAATTTTGAAATTAAATATTCAGCTATGTGTTTAGATTATGCAGATATCTCAGTCCCAATCCCACACTCACTTGATGTTATTAACAGGGCATACACATAACATCACTTGTGGGCATGCTTACTATGAAGGGAGCCATCTCTAATACTTAGAGGACTTAGAGCTCTTAAAAAAATTATTCTATTGTATGATAATTTTAATATAATTATAATGAGGGTTTATTTCATTGCAGTATATTTCCATTACATCTTTCAATTCTCTGCTCAGGTTCTACTTGGCCATGAATATTTCTCTCTGTAAATATATGTAGTGTGGCCAAAATAGAATAAAAAATTCTGCCACAGTTTAAATGCATTTTATGATGTGCTTGAGATTATGCTTTCACGATGGTTCCCTTTCTAAGAGAAAAATAATGTCTTTAAAAGAAAGTATAGAGTAATTAGAGGTTTAATTAAATTTCATGTGAGTTCACATTAACATGAATGAAAGATAGGTTTTCAGGACAGTAATACAGAATCAGTTCTTTGAAATGGTTATTGTGCTCAAGAAGTTTGAGGATAATTAAGAAGTAGGAATATAGTTACTCATATCAAGTGAAGAATACTACAGATATACAACATGTTTAATGTAGAGTAATCTTATTAAGGATTCTGTGCATTTTTTATTTGTTTTTTGGGGTTTTTTTAAAGACAAAATGTTTATTTGCTTGGGTTAGGAAACAAGCAATAATGTGTTATATCCTTCATGAATCATATGCTAGATATGTTAAAACATTCTAAAATGTTTGGTTTGGTTCAGCATTGCAGAGATCACATATACATCCTGCACTTGATAAAAAACTGGCTGGATGGCTGGGCTGAAAGTGTGGTAGTGAACAGATCTAAATCTGGCTGGCGTCTGATCACAAGTGGTGTTCCCCAGAGTTCAGTACTGGGGCCTGCTCTCTTCAATATCTTTATTAATGATCTGGATGAGGGGATTGAGTGTGCCCTCAGTAAATTTGCAGATGACACTAAGCTAGTGGGTATGAAGATCTTCTAGAGGGTAGGGAAGCTTTACAGTGGGACCTAGACAGGTTAGATCAATGGGCCAAGGTTAATTGCATGGGATTCAACAAGGCCAAGTGGCAGGTCCTGCGCTTGGGTCCTAACAACCCCATGGCAAGCTACAGACTTGGGGATGCGTGGTTGGAAATCTGCAAGTTGGAAAAGGACATGGGAGTATTGATTGATAGTCGACTAAATATGAGTCACCAGTGCACGCAGGTGGCCAAGAAGGCCAACGGCGTCCTGGCTTGTATTAGAAACTGTGGCCAGCAGGAACAGGGAAGTGATTATCCCCCTGTACTCGCCACTGATGAGGCCACACCTTGAATATTGCATTCTGGGCCCCTCACTATAAGAAGGACATAGAAGCGCTGGAGCGTGTCCAGAAAAGAGTAACAAGGCTCATGAAGGACCTAGAGCAGAAGTGCTGTGAGGAGCGGCTGAGGGAGCTGGGGTTGTTTATTCTGGAGGAGTCTGAGGGGAGACCTTATCGCTCTCTACAACTACCTGAAAGGAGGTTGGAGTGAAGAGGGGGACAGCCTCTTCTCCCTAGTGACATGTGACAGGACCAGAGGGAATGGATGCAAGCTGCGCCAGGGGAGGTTTAGGCTGAATATTAGGAAACATTTCTTCACTGAAAGGGTTATCAAACATTGGAATTTTCTGCCCAGGGCAGTGATGGAGTCACCATCCCTGGAGGCATTTAAATGGCATGTGGACCTGGTTATCAGGGACATGGTTTAGTGGTGAGCTTGCAGTGTTGGGCTGAAGTCTGAACTAGATGATCTTGAAGGCCTCTTCCAATCAAAAACATTCTGTTATTCTGTACCCTGAGACCTTTATCTACATGATATTGCAAGATTTCTTTAACAGGCCTGTTGAATTATATTATTGGATATGAAAAAGAGTTTTTCTCTTTGATGCTCTGACGGTAGCTTTCGAATCTATGAATCATAGAACCAATTTTTTTCTTGTCCCATTGTCATTGATTGCAATAACTGGACATGTTGTGCAGGATGAGAAGGTAAGGAGTTGATAGTGGGAGGAAGCCTAGTGCTATATTGTATCTGCATATTCCTAGTCCTGTATGAAATTCAAACTGATGTACATATGAAAATAGTGCTAGTCCCACTTAGAGGCAACGAATAATATTATTTCAATGCAATTTCTTTCTGCTATGTAATTTCCTTTGGCATTTGCTGCTAATTAAAGATTACTGGAGAGAGCTCCCATGAGGTAGTGCATGAATCTAATTTCAGTATGAAAAAGATGTGCATTGCATGTTCATTTACCTTTCCATATTTAAAATGTTTTATGTAGTTGCCTGTGCCTGCAGGGGCCTTGACTAGGTGGTTTTTCAGTCCTGTGTTCAAGTATATAGGTATTGTCCTTCTGAACTATGATGTCCCTATTAGCCTTATATTCGTTATATGGAGAACCAATTGTCTCTTCTTTCAAACAAATTTTCCTTAGATGACAAAAGATACAGAACCACATCAGGTAAGTTCTTCACAAAGGCAAGGTCACAGTAAGTTGTCATACAAAATACATGATTGTTGGAAGAATAGAGAATTTAATCTGAACTATGTTAAGCAATGAGCAAACCCCATTTTTTACAAAATACCAGTCTGTTACGGTGAATGCAGAAAGTTAAGCCAAGTGCTAGATAAGTTTCAAATAAAGAAATGATAAATGACTGTAGTGTGAAAGCAGGAGAGCTAAGATAAGAAAACCAAAAGGGCTGGACTTGGTGGACAAAGTAGTTTTTTCCGTTTTGTAAGATTGTATTTATGAATAAACATCTCCCAGGAAGAGAACTGGACACTGCTGTGAAATATGAAAAAAGGTAGAGAAAACTATAGACAAATGGATGTAGTAAATTTAAACTTTAAGATCTCTTCATGGACTACCTCTGGAAATTTGATGTCACGCTCCAAATTTTACATACCTTTTGCGTTCTTATCTATAGTACAGAACATAGGTGAAATGAAAAACAATGAATTTAAATAGCACTTAACTGTGCCAACAATATTTCTGATCCACTGATCCCATATTCACAATCTTTATATGGTTTTTAGCCTGGCAAATCTCTCTCTAACATTACATCTGGCTTTCTTTAAAACCTCATTAACTGAATTGTCATAATTCTTTATGCAGTGTATTAGACATAGTTTATTAATTTTTTAAGTTTACTGGTGTGCTTATTAAGTGATTTAATTTTTTTCTGGTCAACTTAAAGTCTGATCTCTGAGGCCTCTCTGAGGTTTCTTTACAACTGAGAATAGTTAGGAATTCTTTAGCAGGTAACACAAGTGTAACAAATTTTGGTTTTCATTGCTTTGCAGTTTGACATTCACTTAAACCAGTTCTGAACATCTGCTGCCTGATGAGGTAATTTTTTGAATCCGCTTTGCTAGGAGAGACATTATCTTTGCACAGATACAGATAACTGAGTAACAGCTGGGTGTAGCCAAGAGGTACATAATGGGAGTTAATGTCTTCTATTTACTGATCATGGTACATTGAAATCTCTATTGTATAATTCTTTTTATAAAAAAGAGATTATTCTTAACATTGTATCTGATTGCTGTGGACAAGTTAGTTTCTGGAACTGGTTAATGGAAATGCACAGCACTCAGCATCTTAGTGAGGTAAACATCTGAATGCATGAAGAATATTGTGAAGGTGAAACATACTTGTGTAAGGTTGGGTTTTTTTATTTGTGGTAGTCACAGTTCTGATTCCCATAGGAAGTTTAAAGAAAATGATCTTTATAATTCTGTCTTTGATCATCTTCTTATTTTTAACTTAGTATTTCTTCTGTGTTGTCTTGCTCCCAAGGAGAATGCATGTGTGAAATCTGAAATTAGTTGCTTTAATAGGCTTTGAATTACAGTCTTCTTGAAAAATTCATTATATATACATATACATGTGTGTGTGATTGCATTTGGCGGACCAAACCTTGCAGACATAAGAGTTAAAGCTGGTAATAGATTTGTTGTTAAATTTTCAGAGTAGCATTCATGCATGTTTTCATGTATGTTAGCTCTGCTTTTAGTAAAAATGATAAGAAACAATATATTTCCAACTTGAATTCTATTATCACAGTTTTAGTTGAAAACAATTGTCCCAGTGATCTACTGAGAGCAGTATTGGATGTTAGTTTATTCTAACAGTTTAAAATGCATTAGAATTTTTTTTATGACCCTTTGTAATGTTAAACTGAGCCATTTCTTTTTGAACCTTCAAATCATTATTTACTCCTGCTTACTGGCAACTTTTGAGCGTAAATTTCTTAGGTATTCATCGGTAGCCTAATTTAAGCCAGAGGATCATGGCAAGTCATTATGATTAGTGAAACTGCAATCTACTGTAGTTTTGAACACATAGGAATTTTTTTTGAATCTGAGATATTCACAGCCTGTAGAAGTTTAATAAGAATGTCATAATCGGTGAGTAACATCTAGTGTTTCTCCTCTAACTGCAACATTAATTTTCTTAGGAGATATGGTATTAACTGGACAAGAAGAATCCAGGAAGTTTTTTTAAAAAACATTGTAAATTAAGGCATCTGCCAAGATCATCACTGTCTCTGGATTCTATAACTATTTGTCTCTTGGACAAATAATTTCATAACTTCAGTAGTGCAAAATTTTCCCTTTAGTTTGTTTGATTTTATGTTATGTGAAATTATTGGTGCTGAAGAGACAAAACAGCGGAGAGAGATTTTGTCTGCACGTAATAATTTTGCTAATAGTTCACTGTTCCGAAGAGTTGTACACAACTTGCAGCACAGATTACAGCAAAAGAATAAGCCTTGTACAAAGTATCCACCACAATTTACTTTTGATTTATTGAATTCAGTGACTTAGTTTGAGGTTCAAAGTCGCACAAGACAGAGTGCATCTTATGTCATTCTCATTTTGATAAGGAACCGTCTGACATTTTGAGAAATGACCTACTCTGTAATCACAATCAGAATATATAAAAGCTCTGTGATACAGAATTGTTTTCTTATTCAAACCAGACTCCTGTTCATAAGCTATTAACTGAGCTGTGAATTTCAGCTGATAAAGTCAAGCTGAGGCTTTTCTATGAACTTGTTTTGAGGTATTGTAGAAAGCCATATTGGCAGGATATTCAGGTGCACATAATGTGAATTCTCTTGGGAAAATGTGAATAAAATGAATAGCATTATTATCTCTATAAAAAATGGTTTCCAAAGGTGATTCAAATATTTGATATTTAATATTGTTATCTTGGAAACAACATATTACAGCAAAATATAGTTACTACATACCTGTGCATATCAGACAATGTAATCAGAGAGCATATTAGTAAGCTAGCAGAAAAATCAAAGAAAATTCTGGTATAAAGTAGAGACCTGAACAGACATCTGTATGTTGCAGTCTAAGTAACTCCCTCCCAACTTCATCAAAATTTGAATTGGTTGCTTGCTTCCTCAAATATTTTGACAATGTAAAATATTTGCCTAATCCAATGCATGGCCAAATTACAGATTTGAAGAACAGCGCAATTCTCAGAGGCATAGAACACTGGGAAATGTTAGAGGATGCTGCATGTCAGTAAAAGTATAAGCGCTCCTTTGGCTTCCTGGGAGAATGAGACAACACTGTCCCCAGGAGAATCATTAGGTGTCTGTGATAGATGGCAGTCACCCTATGTTCATTCCTGACCTCTACAATCCTTTTGGACATGCCATGCTTCTGATTCTTTTGATAGAATCCTTTTGTTTTCTAGAAATTTGAGAAATTTGTCTTTATTGTTCACTTCTACATGTGTACATTTGCACTTGGGAATCACTGTTCTAACCATCACTTGGCTAAGTGGTTGCATTCTTTTCGTTTCCTTGCTTTCAGGTCACTTTCAAATTCTTTGTCAATGTCACATATTATATCTTTCTGATGTCTTACTACTTTTTAAAAATGCTTATCACAATGTGAAATAACACATGCTCTAGTTGCAAGCAAAATTCTCAAAGGAAATTTAGCAATGAAAAAATTATTTTTTAAAGTGGGTTTTAATTGATATATTTATCCTAAAAACTTATGTAGGAGTTAACTTCAGCATTATTAAATTGTTTTGACTGACGAGGCTTTCTTAGAAGTGGTACTATAACTGCAAAGCTGTATCAGCCGAATGCAAGGGTCGATCTTCCATCAGCATTTTGCTGATTTGACAAGAAATAATGCTGATAGGAATGGTAAGCAAGACCCAGTATGACTCAGAAGGACAATTACACAATTGACATGACCTAAATAAAAGAAATGTGATTGCTTCTTAAATTGGAAAATTGCTTTAGAATTAGTGTGAACTTCACTTGTTAAATATATGGATATATGTATAATATATGATCCTTCTGGTTTCGGAAGATCTGGTTTAACTTCAATATGTGTTAAAAAAATAAATGGTAAAATGAAAATATTCTCGAAGACATCAAAGGAAAGCTTGATATTCATATGATTATTTTCTTGAAAATGTAGCTCAAATACCTGTTTTTCAGCCTTCTGAAAGAAGACACTCAAGTGGTCTTCCATCTTCATAGAATCATAGACTCATAGAATGGTTTGGATTAGAAGGAATTTTAAAAATCATCCAGTTCCAATCCTCTGCCATGGGGAGGGACACCTTGCACTAGACCAGGTTGCCCAAAGCCCCATCCTGCGTGGCCTTGAACACTTCCAGGGATGGGACATCCACAGCTTCTCTGGGCAACCTGTTCCAGTGTCTCACCACCCACACAGTGAAGACTTTCTTATATCTAAACTAAATCTACCCTCTTTCAGTTTAAATCCATTACCCCTCATCCTACCACTACATGCTCTCATAAAAAGTTCCTCTCTAGCTTTCCTGTAGTCCCCCTTTAAGTACTGGAAGATTACTATAAGCTGTTCCTAGAGCCTTCTCTTCTCCAGTTTGAGCAACTCCAACTCTCTCAGCCTGTGTTCACAGGAGAGGTGCTCCAGCCCCCTGATCATCTTTGTGCCCCTCCTCTGGACTCACCCCATTCCAGCATGCTGGACCATCTTGTCTAGACCATGCTGTTGCCAAGAAAGTTTGTACCAGATAATTCTTGAGGTCCTTTGTGGCAAATCATGGCGGTTAATGTGCAGGAGAGACACTTTGTTATGACAGCAAGCAGTTATGCTTATCACTAAAGCTTGATTAATATTGGCACTTAGCCATGCTCCTTTTAGCAACAATACAGGCAAACACAGAGGTTTTTCTTGGTTCCTTTAACAGCTATCATAAAAGTAACAGTTCAGCAAGCAGATGGTCACAAGACATTCACGAGCTGTTTGGGCTGGTGCTCCCACTCAAGCTGCTGAAGTCACCTTTGTTCCAAACTTGATCTCTTGGACATCCTGAAGGTTATACTCCCATCTCACTCCTCATATTCCCACCAGACTGGCCTTGGCAAAAGCTGGGATTGTTGTTGGCAAGAAGCATTGCAGCGTGGGGTTATGCAAGTTGTTACAGCGTCCCCTGTGTTGTATTGACAAGGGCAGGTCCCTGAGTATCAAGATATGTCTTATTCTGTCATTAAGGAGCTCGGGTCCTCACAGTCCTTTCTGACCTGGTCTGTGATTGTATGATTTCTTATTCTCTTTAGAGCAGAGATCCTTCAGGTCACAGGATAGCCTCTGTGTACCCTGTATAGATATCTATAAAAAAGTGAGATTAAAAAATGGAAATGGTGATAGATTGTGAGAGATTTTAGTTTTAACAACTTTAAAAAGTAGAAAATTCCTCCTTTCTCTTCCACGGTCTACAGCAGACCAAACAAATTTGGCTATACTTACTGATCAAGATTGCTCTTCCTTTTATCTAGCACACAGTTATGAACTTTATGTTGTTTACTTTTATCTGGCATTTGCCAGATTATCTCTTGTACCCTATGGCTTATAGACTTATTTGGTACCTATTATCAGATTTGTTGGAAAACATCAATATTTAATCTGGTACACACACTATTCCTACATAATAATTCTTCAAGACGCATCTAGGCATGTAAGTTTCCAAGCTAGATAGTACATCTGTAGAAATCTCGTGTAAATGATGTCTCTTCTAGGGCAACAGTTTACTAAGAGTTTTTCAAAATTCAGTTAAGACATTTTATTTTCTTGTTGGTCTGAAGGTGATAATTGGAAGAACTTTCATACTTGCTATTTTTCTTGATGTATTTGGTTTGTGTCTGACATGGCTCCTGTAAGAAGTTTAAAGAAGCTCCCAGAAGCTCCCAAATCTTCAAGTCAAATCCAGCTCTGGCCAAGGCAGAGTCAATAATCACCTCTGCAGTAACATATTTAAGAGGGGAAAAGCCTGTTGATTGAGTTCTTTTATTTTGGAGGTTCTATTTTTTTGGAGAGTAGTGGAGTGTGAGAGATACAACCATGAAGACACTGAGGTCAGTGAGGAAGGAGCAGGGTAGGCACATGAGGACAGTCATTCCCCTTTGTCTTATTTGCTGACACATCTCTCAAGTTTCTTTTTTTTTTTACTACACTTATATTATCGTTGTGTTTTACAAGCAGTTATAGATAAAGCATAGAACAGAGAAGCACTCTGTGACTCTATTTAGACATGTTCATCCTGCACATTGTTTAATGTGCAATTCATTTGTTTTTCCCGGCCTACTTACTATCATCACTGTGGTATTGATTAACGCCCCTAATTTTAACACAGCAGTTATCCAGTTACACCAGTTACACATACAAAGCCATAATATTCCTTTTAAAAGAATGCATTGATTATATTTGATATCCATGGAGGTTACCAGTGCTAATGAAACTGCTGTTCTGATCATGCAAATGACCAAGCATGGCCTGCAGGATCTTAAGCAAGCCCTCTGGACATGAAAAAAACAAAAAAAACAAAGCTTGCGTTGTTTTCATAGGCTTTGGATCAAGGTGAAAATCCGTGCAGTAATGTGAAAACCCATCAAGCTCAACAAGACCTTGCACTTAGTGCTTTCACACTAGACTCTACAGTATTTATCTAAGAACTGTTAATTATAGCTACTTGTGTAATATTACCTAAGGCTTAGTTTGGAAGAAATCTGAACATTACACAGGATAAAATAAAAGGAAAACAAATGGTTCTCCTCTCCTTCAGTTGTCCAGTTCTGCAGATTGTCTAACCAGCAATGCATCATTTGTTCTTGGTGTGAATTTAAGAAACAATTGCAGACTGTTAAGAAAGCTCATCAGTTATGATTTCAGAGAACAGTCCAATGTGCTGCTGCAGTTTGACAAAGTAAGGGACTACTTTCAATTTTCACTTATCTTAGCAGTCCTTATCCCCCTGAATAACGTTGAGTGAATTCAGTGAATTGCAGAGCCAAATGCTGTATTGGTAGGGAACTGTTATACAGTAAAAGGGTCAGGGAAAAGTATCTCTAATTGCGGGATTGAAACTGTGCTATGTCATGAACCAAAGCTCCTGCTTGCTGCAGAATACATCAGCAATAAACAAGGTTTGAGGATGTAATTTATTTTGATCCCTTTCTGTCATGTGGTGTTGGAGTTTTTTTGTTTTATGTTGCCAGTGTTTTGAAATTGTAGCAGATGATTATCATTACAGTGCATCCTAAACCATGTGAATATCCATAAATTTCTGCTTTAATATATTCCTATTGCTGCCATTATGGTTGCAAAGATTTTAGTGTCACTTCAGTTAATTGTAGAGGCTGAATGATGTTGTCTAACTTCCACTGGTGCAGAAAAAAATATGCACTTGCATGCTATTATTCAAATTGAATTTTCAAACTGTACAGTAAAAATTCTTTAGTTCACAATATTTTTACACATAAATTTAAACAAGGTGCTGAACTGTGACATCCAGAACAAAAAATTTATATGAGCAGGTTGCTGAGCTTGTAATCTGAAATGCACTGGGCATTCTGAGGCTATAAAGCAATACAATATTATAACCAACCCTTTCATAATATCAGAAAGGTATTTAGGTTTTTTTAGTCTTTGAAGTAACTTCTTGATGCATTGAAGAATTCCTGATTTACTCATTATGAAGAGAGTATGCCAAACAGATTTTTCTACCTTGCAGCATTAGCCACCAGTCAGTTTTCATCCTTTTCTCATACCATATTTTGCTTTCTTTCACAAGCAATGTGCACTGAAAGAATTAAAACTACCTTTTAGATGTTATCTGTTATACTTGTGATGATTTTGAACAGTCAGTCTTTATCTATGCTGTGTGAAAAAATAAAATATTACCTTTAGATTTATGTTACCTTTGGGGTACCTTAAAGGGATGTGTTTCTGGAGGAGATAAAGGTTGTAATGACAGGTTTTATCACAATTTAATTATTTATTAATTTGGAATATGGCTGTTGATAGGTTAAAGTAATTCAGTGTAACTACTAGCAGTTGTGACTGCTGGAACAGTACTAATTTTCTTAAGTCAACTATACTTCATAACTGAAATAAATGCAAGAAAAAAATCCCCCACCCATTACCAAAGTTCAGGATACATATATCTGAAGAGTGTAGACACCAAGGAGAGATTGTATACAAAATTAACATGGAAATTCCTCCCTATGTAAGTTGTGTGCAGATTTGATCAGATTCACATGTAAAATTACGACATAGACACTGGAAGTTTATCTGTGTATGGGAACAAAAGCTCTACTGCCATTTCTCTCTGATCTACAGCTGGAGCATTAGCTGCTGGGTTGTTATTTCTGAGGCAATTTATACTATATGTAAATAGTGCTTGAATTATCCAGTGTAATGAAGTAATCTTCTGGCTCCAGAATCACTTGTGAAGCTTCTTCACCTTTTTCCTTTGATACAATCCCAACAGTCATCACTTTATGAAAAGCATCTGCTTCAAAAGGATGATGTAAGTTAGCCTTGCTTAATGTCTTTGCTCACCTATGCTACTTTTTTTTTTTTTTTCCCTTTCAAAAACAGGCAGTCCTGAAGTGTCTCTAAAAGGAAACCTAACTGTATCACACTTTCTTCCAGCTGGCAGTTTGTCATCAGAAAGATTGTTCTTTGATGATGTATTTAATGTAATGCATTGTCCAAATGCTGTCTCTTTAGTGACATACTGCTGCAATGCATCATACTGCTGTAATATATCAAAGCCTTTCTCACTTTGATGATGTCGTATAACCACCAATGTATTTTTGTGAACAAAAGAGCAATGAGCCTTCGTTAAAGTAGATGTGTAATTTTACTGTTTGTGAACTGCCTGCAAATGCAGATGACGCAGTTATTGCATATCTAGTTTTTATGTGAAAACCAATTGCATAATACTGTCCATGGCTTTTAAAACTTACTTAAATGTGCTATTTAAACAAGATTAGCATGATGATTGGAATACCTAGTCCTACTCCTTTTTTTAACACTGTAAGTTTCTATTACATTCTGTTTGCCATAGAGCTGGCTTAGATACACTGCTGCACTGGGCTGAGCCAGTCTGCATTTTTTCAGATAACTCTGTGGTAGTGAGAAAGCTGTGCTTACCTTAAAGTGAGCATATTGTATCTTTTATACTTTCTCCTGTGTTCTTATAGCAATTGTAACTGGATAATTGCTGCTCCTTAGACATGGTATTGTAAGAGATGTAATCACATAAAATCTGTTGAGTGATTCTGTAATTATGTTTCATTTATTAGCTTGACTGAGATGAAGTATGAATATGCATAATCTTGCTTTCCTTGATTAGCTGTTTGACCAATGTTGTTTTATAATCAATAACTAAACTGAGAAGAATTGGAAAGTTTTAAAAGACAATGGCAATACATTCTTCTTTTGAAAATCAGTATTCCAATGGTCTAGTAGAGGAAAATGGGATTACAAGATTGTAATGAGTAGCTGGGTATATATTACTGTGCAGCTAAAGAAAAAGAACTGAAAATACATGATCGGATAAAGAACTTAAAGCAAACACTTGCAAAAGCCATTTATCATCACAGCATGGTTTCTTAAAAAATAAAGTCACAGTAATGAAAAAAAACTAAACAAAACCAACATACTTGTGCATAAGGAAAATTATGATGAGGAGAGAGAGAAGTGACTCTTACTACTGAACCCATCTCTGAGCTTCTGACAGAAGCTTGGATCTGGATTTTGTAAAACTCTGAAACTGATTAAAAGCTCCTGAATTAGACATTTCCACTTTCTGAAACTGTTCAGTCTGAAGTCTATCAGTAGAAATAACAATTGAGAAGGCATTTTCTGGCAGGCTTTGGTGTTCTCTTTCCACTGGGTCTGTGCTAACCTACCTCTTCTGACCTCTGTTGCCATGAGGAATCTGAGTTAGAATAACATAGCATTTCATGAAAATAATATAAGAAAGGGTAGGCTTAAGTTGCATGACTTACTGATTTTGGATTTAAAATTCAACGTGCTGTAATATAATAGTATTACCTATTAGCAAGTCAAAGTCAAATTTAAGTCAAATTGATGGTGCTTAGAACACCCTCTATAGCATACATAGAAATCTGTATAGTGAAATTATAAAATACCTACATATTTACATTCTAGTTTGCACATTACAGATATGTTTCCTGTTTATTGTTTATGCAATAAAATAGTCTTGGACTACCAAGATTCTGTTGGTTATTTTTTCCTGGATGACTCTCTTGCTTTGTTTCATATTTCTGAAATGCTGTTTGCTGTTATTTATGAAACAGCATATATAGTGTTAGTTCACTTTTAAGGCAGGTTTGTTGTTTGTTTCTTTTTTTCTAGAATTATATCTGGAATAACTGGCTTGAATGCAGACTATGTCTATGTGCTATAAAGTAGTTCTTAATCTAGTGTAATCAGGAGATTTGAAACAATGTAGACAAAACAAGCAGCTTATAGTATTATTAAGGATTCTTACTACCTGTAGACAGTGATAAAAACCTCACTGTAAGTCACTGTCCCATCTATACAAAAGGATCATTAAATAAACCATGAAAGGGACATCTGTTTTAGTGTTCTATTTACACCAAAAGAAAAAGGGTGAGGCAATAGCATCATTTTTAATCTATGGCACTTTTAATTGACTTTAAATTCGTTCAGGTTAGAAACATTATTGTAGTTGCATGACAGTGCAATGCCTGTATTCATCATCTTTTTACTCAGCAACTGAGATTGTGATTTGTATCCAATTAACCTTGGTCTCTAATACCTGAAATTGTTAGATCTTTGTTGGAAATAATAAGTAGCATGTCATTGGAACAGTGCAATCCAGCTACTTTGAGAACTTAACATGTTTTTAATAGTGGGGAGAGAAAAGGAAATGGATTCCTATCAACTTTCTTTGTTTTTCACTCACTGAAAAATCATGTTATATTTCTTGTATTTCCCCTTTAAGTTTTCTGGTGAATATGGAATATGATAATTAATTTAATTTAATTTGTCTTCTAAGCCTTGTTCCTATGTATAAATTTCTATCATCCTCCTTATGGTTCAGCTGCTTTCCTCATTGATCTCTTCCACTCCATGTATTTAAATAATCTTTTATTGCTTCCATTCACTTCCAGAACAATACTATACTCACTGACAGTTTTACTTTCCTAATGAGATTTCAGAGCATTTCTGCTTGGCTTCATCCTTGTCTCTTCAAAATTATTTATACTCATTTCTGTCATTCACCAACTTCTGTGTAACAGAAAATACCCTGTGTCCCAGTAGGACTTCAATGGTTACAACATCTGATTGATCTTAAATACTTTATTGCTTTTAAATGGCTAAACACATCCTGAAAGAGAACACGTATTCTCTGCTAAATCCCTTATTTTCTTCAAAATCCATATTAGTAATTTCTTTCTCTCAACCAATTTCCTTCCTTAATGTCAATACCTTTCTGATATTTCCTTTCTCAAATTCTGGTCTTCTCAATTTTTTCCTGAAATAATAGATCTATTTATTCAGCTGTACTACTTAGTAGCATTTGGGTTTCAGTTGCAGGAAAATGAAAGATAGTTAATGGACAATGTAAAAACATCCAGCTCAAGTACTGCTATATTAAAGGTCATATTGCGGAACAGTTATCTGCAAGCCAGTGAGCTATTTGAACTATATTTAATGGTAAGTAATCAGATCACATGGAGAATAGTCAGGGTATCACAGACAGCTTCTGAAAGCTATAGAGTTTTAACCTTGAACGTGAAAGCAGGAAAACAAATAGCTACTCTGCTTGATCTCTGTTGTTCAAAAGTGGAAATGTTGAAAGAAACTTCATTACAATTTCTTCATCGTATAGGTGGTTAATGATGATAAAACCTTATAGTGGGTCTGGCTGAGCTGCTTTTCCCCATCCAGCCCTTATGCTGTAGTACTGGGAGCTGGAGTGTGTTGATAACA